>VZZY01000011.1:0-89036 GCA_013400335.1 Eurystomus gularis
TTCTGTGATTCTGCATGATTCTATTGTAGAACATTGGAACTGCTACCCAAACAGGCTGCAGGGTCTCCATCCTTGGAGATATTCAAAACCCAAGCCCTACACAACCTGCTCTGATTCATCTGGCTTGGACACATGATCTCAAGAGGTCTCTTTTTGTAATTATGACACTGATTCCAGTATGATTAATTAACATTTTCTTCTATAACTAATTTTCATTTTCTCTATAACTAATCCATGTTTCTTTTGGCTCTAAAAATTCTATTAAAAAAAATACAAAAAGCAGAGCATAACTTGGAAATAAATTCTACCAAACCCATGTGTGTCCTTCAAGACTGAGACAGCTAAAGTACAATTGTAATGTTCAACACGGTTATTTCACTGGCACATGACAATATAACATTTTTTCTATATAGGGCAGTCAAAATCATGGCAAAAATTAAAGCTGGTATGAAATCCATTTTATGGCATCATTTGCAATTTTTTGCCTAATAGTTTTATGAACTGATGCAAGAATGCACAGAAACAGGACATTACACTGGCTTGCAACACGAAAAAAGTCTTCATCTTACACTGAGCCTAAAAGAATTGCTTTACATATTGTATGAGGCATGTCTTCAGTGTCTCAACACCATTTTCAGATTACAAATCTTCTTCACCAATTACAGTCCTTTTTGTTTCTTTTAGTTTCTGATAATTAAAACAGCACTTCAATTGAGAATTAAATGTAGACTCAGAAAATAATTGATTCCTCATTTCTAAATTCAAATTCGTTAGTTATATTGTATTGATCTCTTTATCAGTAAACTGGGACTAAACAAGGGCTTATTTTGTATGGATACAGTGAAGATTAACATTTATACCTATGACAGCATTCATGGAAAACAGGAGGAAGTAGAAACTCAAAGCCCCTCCTCTTATGCTGAAATTTCTGGATGGCATCTCCTTACACAAACGAAAATTCAGTCCACAATTTCTACTGCCTGTCCACAGCCCCACAAAAAGCCAAGTGTTGTATTCACAGGGTACTTACATGTAACACTGACATATTTCCCTACTAAGTTCCCATTAGCGTATCTCAAAACCCCAGAGTTTTGATACAAAGTGGTAACTCACCCTTCATGTTTATCTGTCCTTAATTTCTTTGGTTATATACTGTTGTGAAACTTGAAGTGCGTTTGACACAAGTTTTCACCAAGATGGAGAAGAGCCTGATTTTACAAACTCAAACAATTTCTGTAAAAGACCAGATGAGACAACTGGTGCACTTTCTGCCTAAAGTCAGAAGAGATTTGGTTTATCTGAACCAGCAACGCAAGGGCTCTGGGATGCATTCAGAGTGCAGGGAACTTCGGAAAACCAGGTGCAAAGTACAGCTGTAGCAAAGCAAGAAAAAACAGTTGCAATGTGCAACTTTGACGTTTGGCATACCACAAGGCTAGAAAGCATTTCAAGTCCATGAGTCGTCTGGGCACTGTACGGCTACTGCTTGTTGCTCTCTTTTGATACATGCATGTCTGTATCCAAAGAAGGGCAATGGAGCTGGTGAAGGGTCTAGAGAACAAGTCTTATGAGGTGCAGCTGAGAGAACTGGGGTTGTTTAGCCTGGAGAAGAGGAGGCTGAGGGGAGACCTTATTGCTCTACAACCACCTGAAAGGAGGGTGGATGTTGGTCTCTTCTCCCAATTAGAAAGCAATAGGACAAGAGGAAATGGCCTCAAGTTGCACCAGAAGAGGCTTAGATTGGACATTAGGAAAAAGTTAGTCACTGAAATGGTTGTCAAGCATTGGAACAGGCTGTTCAAGGAAGTGATGGAGTCACTATCCCTGGACATATTTAAAAGATGCATAGATACAATTGCTTAGGCATGTGGCTGTGGCAGGTTAACAGTTGGACTCAATGATCGTAAAGGTCCTTTTAAATCTAAATGATTCTAAGATTTTACTATGCCAGGCACAAACCAGTGCTTCCCTTGCACAGAACAAACAGCAGATGGTTGACTCATAGCTCTGGACAAATCCTGGAGAAAGATGAAAACCAGGTCAACTACAGTAAGAGAAAGTGAGGAGATACACAAGTCCTTTGTCCTGCCTCTTTCCAAAAATCATGGTGTGATTACCACAGGCTAGGGACCAGAAAATGAAAGTTATCTCATTTGGAACTGGTCCAGCTTGTGTGAAACAGTTGAGTGCTCATTAGAAGGAACACACAGAGTGATTATGGCACTCATTCCAAAAGTGGGAGAGTGTCTTCATGGCCACGCTCTTGAATCAAGCCAAGATGTGCTTCGCACATGGGTCTCCATCTTCCCTTTATCAAGTGCCTAAGGAATGGCTGCAGGTCAGTATTATCTCTGATGTTTTCACAGGCACCAATTTCTTCATGGCCTCCATCACATGGGAAACTTTTCAAAGTGTGAAAATGTTCACAGCAGAATTTTTTTCCCCATGTTCATGTACAGAGAGGAAATCAGAAAGCAGAACATCAGAAACATCAGCTAGGTCCAGGTTATACAGGTGGGTTTGTGTGATGCAGGTTTCTGTCTACTTGGACTTAACATCAAATTTATGTCCCTAGGCCACTCAAAATTTGTCAGTGCTAGTACTCCCTGTCACTTCGCCTTAGATTTCAATCCCTGACCTTCATCTGAAAGGTTGCGTGTCTCATTGCCAGTGCTATCTCCCTGTACTTTCTCTTCCTATTGCTGCAAGTTGAAATCACTTATTTACTTAAGTATCCCCGCACCCCCCAAGTTCACACATGACAGAGGAGTGTACGCGCCAGAAATGCTGACATCTACACAGCACTGGCTAACCAGCTGGTAAGCACCACTGCTATTAGACATCAGTCTTCAATCACCTCCAAAACATGAATTCAAAAGACCTTATATTCATTCAGCCTCCACAACCCTGACACTGAATGCAATAAAGATTGTTGGATTTTTTAATGAAAGCTTGAGTCATTCTAAAATTACTGTTGCTGTTCTATTTGTACTTCATTTCATATCTGTTTGTGTTGAAATTAATTTAATTTCTCCTTCAGGCACTGTTCTCAGAGGCTCCTATTCAATTGTATTAGTTTTTGTGCCTTTAACTTTCACAATTAAACACAATGGTTATCACAGTATTACACAAAACAGATTATATGTCCTGGATTAATAAGCTTGAAAGGCATGTTTAGTTAAGACTATATCAGGGCTGTACCTGCTTAAATATTTTAATGGTTGAATGTTAAAAGAAACTTATTCTAGCCTTTAAATAAACTTCTGACAAGACTGCACACAGAGAACTACGGTCATGAGGAACAACATTCTCCCGATGCATCCACTCCTTGCAGACCTTGTTATCAGATGTAACTGCATGAAAAATCTGGTTCATATGTTTATCATTTGAGTGCATTCAGAAATGTTTATTCCCATGTCAGTGGATTTAATAACAGAACCATTTCAGAATAACTGATAGGAATCTGTTGTTCTCTCTAAACTCTTCTCCTCCCACTGATCTCTTATAAAATTTACTACTGACTTTCCCAGCCATTCTTGGATGCTTCATCTCTGTTGAAAGAAAAAAAGATGCTTGAGGGTTGACCAGCATTTCTTTTGTCCACCATGTTCTCCTCAAGAGACTGAAGCCTTCATACAGACAGTTCTCTTTTCATCCATACAGGTCAGAGACAGACCAAAGGGTACATGAGCCACCAGTTGGTTCAAAGGGGGTAACATTGGAGGACATTTTAATTATGGCTTTGAAAGATGCTGATTGCAAAGTAAGTTCAGGACAAGCAGCAAACTTGAACATTCATTAGAATGATCTTCCTGAACAACAGTAAGTAAAAGTGTTCACCTGGATTTTGCATGTTACAAATTAAACAAAATGCAAATTGTTCTATTACGAAGCGTAAACAGGGCAAAACTACTCTGCTAGTGGGCTGCTACTCCTGTCCTACTGAAACCCCTCAGCTTGGCAGGATACCTTACTTGAAAACAGGTGTCATGCACCCTCTCGGGAAATGCTGCTCCAAAGAAGAGGTCCTCTGCAATGCATATACCTCAAAATAAGAAAGCTGCTTACTCATTTTCTGAAACCATCTACAATGACATAACCTAGAGTGTAGTTGCAGATCTCACTCTAGTAACTAATGTTTACTCTTCCCAGCTGCAGGATATTCAATACTAACACTGCTACCATAATTACACCATTATAATTGTACCTGAGCCACTCATAAGGCAAAAAGAACTGAAATATTTCTAGGACTTTGCCTACAAACTTTGCAATCTAACAAGCAGCCTTACAGTTACTTTCTGTTCCACAATTGATTGAGTTATTTTACGTTCTACAGTAAACATGACTTTCCAAAGAAAGCTAGCTAATGTTTTATTTCTTTATACACGGAAAGAAGTTAGTAGAAAAAGTAAAGAAGTCAAATGAGGTAAAAACTGGAGGTAAAAATGTTTCCACAATGCTGTAGAAAGGGTTGACTTCAATTCAAGTATGTCACCAGAATTGCCCATGACTTGCTGCCAGAATTGTCAAACCAGCATAAGTTTGAGGGGGGGAAAAAAAAAAAAAAGAATCATATAAACTGCTGCCTGGGAACAAATATTAGCTGGTGTTGTTGCAACATGTCCTTTGCTTTGAGCATGTCACCAGTGAAAGCACAACTGAGTATGTGAAGTTCAGAAAACACACACAAACACATACAAGAAGTGTGCTAGATTTCGTCAAGAGTGATATTGAGCTACAGCAGATTCTTGTACTAAGGACCTAATCTCTCCAAATTACCCCAAGGAAACATTGAGAAATAAAACCAAGACTGAAAACCTGGCTGAAAATGTACTGCAGAAAAGTTTTGAAGCGCTTATGAGAGACCTGGGTTTCCTCTGGGAAGAAGGACAAAGCACAATAAAAGGTCAAGGTACATTGAGCAGGAACTGCATTGGCAAAGGATGGGTGTTAAACAGGTGTTTTATGTAATAACAAAAGTTGTGCTAGAGATGACAATATTTTCCATCACAGTGTTGTCTTGGTGTCCCCACACACCACCTTCACCATAGCTGCTGTAAGAGTGTCCAGAGAACTTCTTTTGCTTGCTCTCCAGGTCATCTTGCACCCATATGTTCACACTGGTTTTCGTGAGCAAGAAAAGCTTAAGTAATAAGCTGTAACTAAAATCTCCCTCCTATCCTCCCCACTCCCATTTTTTTTTTTAACTTCAGGGTGGAATCTGGACCTCAGCACACCTGAAAGGGTTTCCCTCTCAGGTGTGAGGGGTCAGCCCCCTTTGATGGGCCACTGTGGCTATGAGGCAAATCAAAAGAGATTTGTCTCCTCAAGATATTCCTCTCCTCTCCCACTGGGCAGCTCAGGCTGAATCAGAGCAACTTTATCCGAAAAACATGAAAATGAATACTCACAGTAAGGATGGAAGGGAGAGGGCAACCTCCATTTGGCAACCAGAGACAGTTAAAATGAGACATGCAGGGATTCTATCACATTCCTCGAAAGCTAGCTTATAATCCAATTTCAGTCTTTCTCTCCTGCCTCTCCAATACTCAGCTCCAACTTCCTCTCAATTAACTCAGCCCTGAGAGCCTATTCATTGACACTTAAGCACCACAGAGGACACAGAGAAGAAAATCAGAAAACACTTTGTAAAGAACCATTCATCTTCAGACCTTCATAATGGACCATGCATCTTTAGGTATGACATGTGTATGCATTCTGACCAAAACATGTAACATTTCAAGTACTGTTAAACGTCCCACAAGTTATTAAATTTTTAGTTTTCAGAATCTAATCTCAGATCAAAGACTTAAATCAATAACAGTTTATATATAAAATGAGATGCACGTTTTTCAATATGAGAAAGTGCATGCATATACAAAACACAACAGAGTGTTACAAGATTGAAGTTCATTTAGCATGACATTTGCAGCAAATTCCTCTTCTGAAGTAGCACTGCGGAACCCAGAATTATACCAAAATCAGAGAAGTACCTTTTCTTATACTTGAGGGTAAATACTGATGGTGAGATCCTCTAGGCTAGTAATAATAATGTGTTAAACAAAGAATCTGCCCTCATTGCTTCTGCATTTTGTTTTTGCAAAGTGTTTACCTTCCCACCAAATCTGGGACACAATTTTTTCATAAACCCACAATTTACTAAATACTAAATCATATTTCTTCACTCCAGACTACTATTATATATTTTCAAAGGCATTTTATTCATGCCAATCAGCCATAGCAAGAAAACTGCTTTTCCAAGGCTCTCAACAGAAGGGAAACTACTAAGTATTTTGCTATCACATTAGGAACATTTAACAGTGACCATATGTGGTTGAAATTCCAGTGAACACATACCTGGATTTTGTGTAGGTATAGGAGAAAAAAGACCTTTTGAACACAAATGTTTTTAATCCAGACAACAGATGATGTCATAGACATTCAAAGGAATGAATATGCAGGCTAAATTATGTTATTCGCAATTCTCCCTTCCACATGATCTCCAGGGTCTGGACTGTATTCTGAGTGGGGTTTTTTTTGTTGTTTTATGGGGTTTAATTTTTTTTTTTCTCTAATTGAACCTAAACCCAAGGACTATTTTAATTTATTTCATGGAGTTTCCCAGAATCTGCAGTAACTTCCATAGTGTTTAGTGATGTGTCCAGTATCCCTCCCTCTCCTTATCACAGTGGGAAACCACTTGTTGAGTAAAGTAGGCAATGTAAAAGATGTGTGCTCTACATCTGCAGGGGGCAATGATTGGATTTGGTGCAGCATGGAGTCTGACTGATTCCCAAGAAAGCATATATAGACAATATGCTCATTTCTCTCCAAATAAAGATGGTTACCATGTCAGACTGCAAGTTTTGTCAGAGAAGCATGAGTACCTACAGAGAATGACTCCAAGCAATATCCTGTGGGCAGCACATTAGTAAACAAGGAACATGATCTGATGGTTTTTTCTGCAAGGGTCACATTTTACTAATTAGGTTGCAAATTTTTTTTAATTATTTGGATATATTTACTGAAAAATTTAAAAAAGTACAGTTTTCAGTGTCAAGGGCTTTGGCAGTGCATCCATTATAAATGAAAGTACAAGTTGGGTTTATTAGTTGGAACATATTAACCACAGGCACAAAGAAGCCATTGTGTATGCCTGGTGGTTTGGTCTGAAGTTTCTCCTCTCCCAGTGCTTGCTGGAAGGATGCTTCTCATACAGTATTTGGGTATTCGGAGCAACTGTGCACTAGCCACATATCTAAATTGTGTAGTAAATGACATGTTAAACAACACCTCCTACACCAAAACATGAAAATATAAATTTTGACAGATTTTAAAAGATAAATAAAACCACAAAGGAAGCAGGGGGCAGTGCTAACAGATTTTAAAATTTGAGTAAAAGATGTACAATAACCTAAAATGTTTTTCTCTGGACTAGTGTGGCTGAGGGTGGGAGCCCCTTTGTTTTTATAAAAGCGGATGCATAAGATAACTAGCAAGCAATGCATTCAGGACATCAGTACAAGTAATAACATTCATATCAACAGAGCAGGAAAGCAGTGAAGGACACAAGCATTTTTCTCATGGCTTTTACAGAAGGAAAGCATAAGGAAACTGTGACCCTGTCTAAAAGCCTTTGAAGCTGGATATAAGCCTTCTCTACAGCAGCCAAGAAACAGCTAATGCAGTTCAAATATAGTTTTGATTAGTCTGGCTGCATCCATTGGAACCAAGCAATGTTTACAGTATTTCTTCTTTCTTTTTGTTTATATAACATGCTCCATGCATTAACTTTCCATGTAAATAGCTGGCAATTAGTACCAATGTCCAGCACATGTCCTCAGATTTCCAGTATCCTCATGATGTAGCACTCCTTAGACAGCAGATAGTCAATTCATCTCTCTTTTCCATGAGACACTTACATGTAAATACAGCTAGATCCCAAGTTATCCCTAAGTTGGACAAACTGTCTTTGAAATAATTTTGTTGTAGCTTCCACATAACTCAGCAAAACACATCCAGTTTGGACAAGTCACTGTTAACATCACCCTAAGATGCAGAATAACTTGCCCTGAGAGTTGGATTTTGCTTCAACATGAAGCATCTGAAGGAGCACTAAAAACAGGTCACCAAAATGCATATTGGAAAAAGATGGATTATTTCAGAAAGTGGAAGACATTATCTCCAGAGAGCTGCTGAAAAGAGTCCAGGCTACTTTCAATTTTCATCAAAACAGAAGAGATCAAAGGATTGGATGAGCAAGAGGAAAACATACTACCTACACATTGTGAACACCAAAGTAGCATCAAAGATGTCCAAGGCTGCAAGTGCAAGGTGAGCGGAAGTTCAGCCAGTTCCAGAAGCGTCTTATAAAGACAACTGCAATGGAGTCTTCTCCCAACAGCTGTGTACTTTCTGTCACTGCTACCTTTGGTTCATTCACTATCTACTATATGGATGGGTAATTATCAAATGAAAATCATCACACTTTTGCAGCCTGCACACACAGATATTTTAGAAACTCATTTGTTTCTCCTTTGTGCTTTTCTCCCTATCTTTCCAGGTCATGAAAAGAATCTCACATGAAACAAATGAAAATCTCCTTCACTAGCTCTGACATGCTTCTGTCATATTCACTGACTGGAGACAAACCAAAACCATTGAGGGATAAGGAAAAAGAAAATTCAGCTTAGAGCACAAGCAACAGTTCCCAACTGTGAGCCTGAAGATTTGGATATGACAGTCCACAGCCCTGTAGCCCTTTCTCATCTTCAGATTGGACACATCCAAAGGCCTCTCCAGTAAGAAGACAGCTGAGCTAAGGTTATTTATTCATACACTGGGATTTCTTTCACTTTTTACAGTAGAAATTTGTTTAATAAGATAGTGGAACTAACAAAAACAGACTGAAAACTAGAGGCAGAAGAGATGCAATATGACAGCAAACTTTTCTCCCTGTCAGTATTTTGCAGCATTTGAAACATTAAAACATAAACCAAGGAAACGTGGGGAGCTGCATGATAGGTGATTCTGCAGACGGCTAAACGTCTCTCTCAGGAAGCTTTTCACAATATTCCATCTAAATATTCCCTGCATCGTTCATCTCAAGCAATTATTCATGCTATGTACAAACATTTTGTCCTCTTCCCCCACAAACTCAACTCACTTCAGAAATACATAATTATTTTACATTCTCCCGTGTCATTCTCCATCCTGTGCCTACATTTTGTGTTCTTTCCACTGAATTCCTTTAAAGTAATCAATATTATTCCTTTGCAGAACTGAAAACTGAATGCTAAAGATGGACTTCCAGATGAAGTCCTATCTAAGATACCTAAGTTGCAACAAATCCTTGCAACTGCATTATACGGTGGTGTAGCAGCTCCAGGAAATTATACTCCAGAAAAACTCTATTAACCTGGGAAAAAAAAATGAAGGAGTTACCTATTCGTGGAAGTATTAGTCACAGAAGGGCTGAAAAATATTAGATACAGAGAATTTAAATTCAGACGCAACCATCACAAACAAACTATCTGAAGATGAGATTTTGTGAGAGCACGAGAAGGCCAACTGGCAGACACCTCTAGGACCTACATGAACCTGTAAGAAATGCTGGCTATGAGAGCAGACCTTGGCTTCAGAAGAGCTGAACAGTTAATGAGACTCTCAAATTATTATCTGCCATTTCTTATTCCTCTCTCTCTGTCAGGATTTAAAACCCTTGGCTCTCCTCTCTCTCACTATCTTCTGAAGTTGTTCATGTTTTAATTTGTTGTGCGCATACCGTGATTCACACCTCTCTCCACCCTTTTTTGTTACCTCCCCTTTGTAACCTCCTTTTCTCTAGCATTCCTAATTCCTCAGTTAAGCATGACAGGGTAAAAGGATTTCTCTTTCTACTGCCCAACCATGTCACTCCCCATGCCTCAAAATCCTCTTAGTGAGTTTAATCCTTCAGCTTCCTCCACTTCTGTCAAACAGCTGAACTTCTGGAACTTTTATTTCAAAATCTATACTTTCAAACTTTTTACAAAGCAGTACTTTAATTGTTCCCTATGTGTCATCCACTTAACTCTTCTCTCATCTCTAGTTTCAACTGTAAAATCTTTGCGAGAGTAACTACACTGTTATTGTGTTTAAGTCCTGAAAACCTGGGATACGAGGGACACAACTAGAGCTATCCGAATATAGCAAAATTATGAAGACAATCATATTATTTGTTCTAGATGAGAACACCATGCAGTCTCCTTTTTTTTTATTATTGGACCATAAGTTTAGCAGGTTCCAAATATTCCCACAGAGGTAGCTCCGTGTGGATAACTGTATCTGGGTTGCAAGATTTGAGTACCTGACCCAAGACTTTCCAGTGCTTGTGAAATTCCACCCTTCTACCTGCGCAGACGGTACCTTCGCAGCAACATGGACTAAAGCCAAAGCAATAAACCTGTTTCATTAATTCCTCTAGAACACCTACTCAGCTTCAGCCTATCAGTCCTTATGGCAGGATGCTCAGTGACCTGAACCTAAAAACCAGCGAGGCTGACAGAAAGCCGGCAGGCAGTGCTATGACACAGCTGCAGCTGGTGTAGCACAGGAAACAACAGAACAATTGAAGTCAGAGGTGGTGTTGCTACCAACATTCAGTATGATGGAACATTTACACGGCACTGGTTAAAATACAACTAGCTTCTGTCCCCTTTAATAAGACGGAAAGTTGGCCAAGTTAACTTGGATCTTTCAGAAAAAAATACTTTATCCCCAAAAAAGAGTCTAAATGCCTGACCCACTGAATGCAAAGCAGTTTTGGTCCTCCACATTTGATTTTTAAGTAGCAATGGGTACAAAGCTTTTTATTATTAACCACTGTAACTAACACTGTAAACATTTATCACAACAAACAGGCAAATAACGCAGCTCTAAACATCATCTACTAGCACTGTTCAAAACATTTTCTGCTTCGATAAAAATCTGCATATGCTAAAAAATATTCATTGTCAATTGAATTTCCAAAAGACACAATTTTGAATGAATGAACATGGTCATTTCACGTCAACACAGTTACATCTTATATCTAGATTCAGAGATGGCATCCATCACATCCCTGAAGTTGCAGATTTTTCCCATCCCTTCTTTCAGCCCTGCTGTTGGGTAAATATCAGATTTTCAAGTGTCCTCTCAAGAACACTTTCTCCTATCTAATAAAGCTATGTTAACTGTTTAAACCTATTCTGAATCCTACAAGACTCATGGTATTAATATTTTCCAGCTACAAGCACTATCATTTAACTGAATAGTGTCAAAATGCTATTCACTAATATTGATTAGATACGTTTCCTTACAAGTTCACTTCATGTGCAACTGATCTAGTGTTCATGATAAAATGACAAAGACACCTACCTGTTTTATCTCCTGAAATCTCTTCACCAGAGGTTACACAGTGTCAGTTCCTCATAAATTTAACTCACCATTATATAGCCTTTTAAACTAGTTTGATTGAACCTTTCTTAAGCCCATAATCAAAGAATTAATTACTTTCGTAGCTCAGCAATGAAAATTCTGAGCTAATAATATTGACTATTTCAGCACAATTTTTAACGTACTTTTAACAATATTGAAAGCGACAGTTCATTCGTATTCTCTTTCCTTAAGTCTCCTAAGTAGTTTTATGAGCATAACCTGCTAGGAAGTTTGGCAATGAGAAGTAGTTTCCTCAGTGGTTATTTGTAAGGATATTTGCTAATAATTCTGCAGTCTAAAGTTATGCTCCATCATAGCTCCTCTCAAATGCTCAGAAAACTGAAAAACAAAAAAGTGGATTTATTCCCTAAAATCATTCTGCTTTGCCCACTTCGTATCATGGCATCTGCCTTTCTGTCACTTTGTTTTCAATTCTTCATAAACAATTTATAGAAGGAGAGCAGTTCCCATGATCAGATTTTTAGATATAGGTACAATCTTTTGCCCCCTGCTTAAACCCTAGATTATACAAACCGCAGCCTCTCACCCAATTTTTAAACCATGATTGTTGTCCATTGTAAGACATAATAGAAAGAAGCCAGTACAGTTCAGATAATAAAAGTTCCTGTACAGAGGACACAGTGAAAGCTAAGTCAGATTCTTCTGCCTGTATTTTGCTTATAAAAATATCACACTTAATTAAGGGGCTTTTTAAAATTTTCTGACTGAGCATAATATTGGCAAAAACAAATCAGGCACCAGTCAAAACAAATAATTCCTTTGATTTACTCCTCTGACAACTCCAACTGGTTGAGTGTAATTCATTCTTGAAAGAATTTCGCTCCCCAAATCCCACACTGTGAGCGGCTTTCAGCCCCATGAACAAAGTGAAGTGGTCTCTGTTTTTCACGGGGAGGCTCAGTGATGTGGAGAACTTTGGCAGGGCTACAAAGGCTCAGTAGAATGGAGGCAGTCTAAACAGATACGGCTGTTTGGTTTCTCTGCCGGAACTGCTGAACACAGAAGTAAACTGTATGAACCCTGTTTATGCGCTCGAAGTATCACAAAAAGCACAGTTCATGATTAAGTCCTCTTTCTACTACAAAAACGTGTTCAAAAAACTGCTAACAACAAGCATGTACATAAAAAACCCTCAGTGTGACAAATGTTAAGCATTCTGTACAAACAAAGGAACTTCAGCAGAGATTGCTGAAAGCGCAGAGGAAACATGGTCAACACAAAGAACACAAATCAAGTCAGGAAATTAACCCTCAGAATGCCTCATATACTTGACCTATATTCTCATTAGAGAAACTTTACAGTTTTCACAGAGAAGGATAGAGGTCAAGTATATGATCCTTTATTAAGGGAGGAAAAATAAATAAGGATCAAAAGACTCTTTAAAACCCGTCTGATGCTCCAGGTGTAAGACAGTACATCTCTGTCATGGAGTCACCCAAATGCTGCTTCCCGAGCATCTGCCTCAGTTCTCCCAGCATCATGAAGACACTACCAGTGCTGGGCACCTCTGCAAACCAAAACTGGATCAGACTGAGTATAACTATACTGGTAAAACTGGGTCTCGATGCATCTCCACTTGGCCTCATTCCCCTCACAGGTCAGCTTCACAGAGGGAAGGTTCAACTTCACCAAACTGATGCTGCAGACTTGCTCTCACAGCATGGCAGGGTGGGCAACAGCATGCGAAGGCAATTCCAGTACTAAAACTGCAGCGAAAAAGAAAGAAGGGGATGCATTTCTCCAGCACACTCGCTTGTCGCATGTCAATAAATCTAGTGCTCCACAATGTTCAAATTCTGTATGATATCCCAAGTCCCCCTTGCTAAGCCACAGTAAAATGATTTATTCCATAAAAAGGGGTACATTAGCTTGTCAAGTACAAAAAGCACTGTTCAAAATATTTAATTTCACTGTAAAAGCCTTTTATTGCTGTTGCATGATCTTTTTAGTAATTCAGTTACAGCAAAAGTGATTTTCTCCAAGTTACTAAACCAGTAATTTATTAATCATTCTGTCTAGCCTAGTAACTGCTGCACAAAATGCACTAAATAAAAGTCACAAAGTCTTTTTCCCTTGAGCAATTTCCCCTGGATACACAGCAAGCCATTTACAGCGTGCAGAAATTAGCTAGTGAAAGGATTATAACAATTTCTTTTATCTTTAGAAGAGTTATAATTCCTCAGTGCAGCATCATTGGGAATTGCTTTCACATAGATTTTCAAACAAGACTGCAAATCAAACATACCAAATCTACTTTCAGCTGCAGTATTTTTCATTCCTGGAAGACACAGCAAAAAGCTCAAAACAGTGTCACAGGTTTCAGAAGACATCTCTATAAACATCAAAAGTATGTTCAGTTAATACAGAGTAATTCAGAAAATACACTGCGGGGGTTACCGGTAGTAGAGGTAAGGGGGGGAGAAATACATCCCAACAAAGTGAAGCTGTTGGATTTAGTCACTGCACCTTGTCCTCTGCACAGCTGCCTGAATAAATAGCTGCATAAGCCTTAATCAAAATGGAGTTTGCAGATATAATTTTGGTTATTAGATACAACTTAAATAAAAATATCTACGAAGAAACTCAGTCAGCTTAGAATTTCAAGGGAAAATGCTCTTAAGTTATTTTTTATAAATATGTGCTCTGGTCCAATCCCAGCTCTGACTACATTTGCTGAATATCTTCCTGATTAGATAGCCAAGAACAATGTAACTTTATACCCAAGCATGTCAGATATATACTATTTGTGCATTGTCACAGAAAAAAAGCATCTTATGCAGCAAACTTTCTCCCAAAGTTTTCCAGTTCTTCTAGGAACAAGCAGTTTTAAGTGAACAAAAATACTCCTATTTCAGTGCAGAACATGCATTTCCAGCCAAATATTTTTCTCAAGAGCATGCAAACTAGGCTGTGCAACACAAAACTTTCAGCAACCAAAAAAAGGGATTCAGCACATACTGCTTTAAAAACAAAAACAAAAAATTAGAATATTAGTACTTAAGATCCCCCTCATCATTGTACCAACACATTCCATGAATGTAAAAATAGGAATCTCTTTCTCCTAGCCCTCTTTCTGAGACTGCAAGTAAAGAAATAACCTTATTCACTCAGAGACATGCTTGGTTGGGACAAGGAGGATGTGAGCAGAGGGAAAGTTAGAATTCTAATAAATGGATATGAAGCCTGATTTTTTCCCTTGGGAGAATCCACTTCATCATCTATATTCATCTCCCCTGGCAGTTGTCTCCTACCTGTCCACTGGCAGACAAACTTAAGTGTAGAGATTTTGAAGAGTACATTTAAAAAAGGACAGGGGAGTCATGTAGAGCATTAAAATCAAGGTACTAATATCAGATCTTGATTCTGCACTCAGCAGAAAACTATCACAGTCAGCAGAACCCTGGAATGGGAGCTAGCACACAGGCTGCTGTTATTTGGTATTTGCTGAGTCTTTAAAAAGCTACTTAGTTTCAAGCAAAAGAAAGAAAGAAAAAAGATACAGATCATAATGAGTCATTGATCTGGACTACACCATCTTTTGGCAAACTAAACTTAAGCCAGTGTTTACTAGCATCACAAATATTTGGGCATCCACAAGGACTACGAAATCCAAGAGAATCCCCAGGCAAAAAAATGACTTCATCCGAGAGCAGAGCTTGCACACTTGGACTGGAGACTTGGGTTTCTTTTACCCAGTGGGTCCTACGTGTGAACCCTCGCAGGGATGGCTGCTCTCAGCTGTATACCACCATGGATATACATTTCTCTATGTGGGGAAATACAGATGCCAGACTACTCCCCAGTGTTTTTTATTTCCAAGTGCTTGATCAGTCCGTATATAACTGGCAGGAAGAAGACAGTGTTTCCTCAAATGCAGAAATGAGAAAACTTCAGCCAGATGCCATTTTCCTGCTTCTTATCCTGAGTTGACTTTCCAGCCTATCTACTAGGGAGAAGCCCTAAATTTTTGGTACACATTTTCATGGGATTGGTGACCCTTAATCAGGTAGAACCCCCTGCTCCCAAAGCCTAATCTTTTCCTGCCATTTAAAACACAAAGCAAGGAACTAAAATCTAATACTAGCTCCATCTTCAGCTGTTTTTTTTTCAAAACTAGACTAAAACATTCATAGTCATCGTGTCAGAGTAGCTCTGGCTACCTATTAACCTCTGTAATGAGTACACATTAAAAATCCACTGGCAGTGGATTGTTCTGAAGGATGAGTATTTGTCATATACTGTTTGTCCTTTAACCTACTCCAAGGGGAGAAAAACATGTATTGGAATGTCTTCTACGGAAGTTTTGTTTATTTTTGCTGAAGAACAGTGTTTGCAGATGTACACAGTGCTGTATTTCTATGGCAGAGGAAGAGAGGTCAAAGGAAGCTCCCTTTCTCTGGAACAGAAGGTCAGTGAAAGCCCTTATTTCCTGAGCAGTTTAATTCTACAGGCTTGGACCAACTTTAAGAAGTAACATTTCCTACAACAGCTTTGTCAGAATGTAGGCCATCATACAAGAGGATCATACCTACCCAGTTTACAGTGTTCACCCCGTGTTTTCAGATAGCACGGGCCCACAATATTGAAGGGCAGTAAGGAACAATCAATATCTTGAATATGACTAAATAAAATTTATCAGTATAATATGTATATCTTCAGTAGAAGACAGAAGTAGTAGGTTTGGGGATTCTTCAGAATGTCTTTTTGTCCCACCAAAACTCTCCTCTGTCAAGTTCACCTTCATCTAGCTGTTCTTCGTTCATGAACTGAGCTCATCTAAGCACAAGATCAATATAATCTTGTTCCTATTACTATGGAAGAACGTAATGGGGAAAAACAAATATGTGGACTTGTTTTAACCACATTATTGGTGCTCGAGTCCATGTTGTCTTAGCAGTTCACCCAACAATCCTCTGAGGCTGTTGAAAAGCAGGAAGAGAGAACTGAATGAAAGGAGTTTCATCACCACTCATGGGGATCGCTTCAGGAAAGACTCAAAGCTCAGGAAGCCATGAATGTTGCCTCTCTTTTAATCATTAAATTGCAACACAGGTGGCTCATCTCCTGGCCTGGACCCCCACCATGCCAATTCTAGAAGGTTAAATTCTGTCACATGTGCTTATAGTAGTCCCTCGGTGGTTTTGCTTGGGAATGAGAGGTTCAGGACAGAACAGAAGCTGGCACGTCCAGTTTCTCTGGAGCTGCTTTAACACATAAATACCCGAAGGAGAAACTAATCTCTGAATACCACTCACTCCCATTTCCTTTCAACATACAGATCAGAAATGAGGTTACGATACTGGGTAGGAAAGGCAACCCTCTTTAGGTCACCTTGAACTCAGAGAGCAGTTACTTAAAGTTTGTAATTGAAATAAATGTGCTTCTCTGTCGCTATCACTGCATGGATTACAACAAAGTGGTCAACTGAAGAGCAAAAAATCTCTTTAGAAACAACCAATGGCAAACCCCAACCTCTGATTGCCTTCAGTTTTCCCCAGGAGTCAGCACTCCGCAGCCCAAACCAGCCAGGCTAGGGAAGGCACATTGACCATGTGTGCAAGCACTCAGCAGAGGAACGGCAGAGCAGGCATACAGTCAAAGCATTACAAAAATAAATAAGGTTAACAGCAAGAAATAGAACACATTTCAATGCAGCTCTACATTCAAAAATGTGCTCCTGGCACACAATATGACACCCCATTCATGGCTGAGCCAAAGAGCCACAGAGGTCACAGTCTTGAGATCTGCACAGCACTTCCTTCCTCTTCCCAAAACTGCAGCCTGCCCACCACTGACTCATTCTGTCAACCAACAAAAAGTTTTCCATCTTTTGGTACTCTGCAGGCCACAGTGCCGGAACCTGACTGTAGCACAAAGCTCAACGATTCTTCCTGCACTTAATTTCAAACAAATGGGAGGAGGAAGAAAGACTATCCAAACCACTTCAAAAAGGGACTGTAGTAAGCCAGATGGTGTGGATTTTGTCTGGGGGAAGGCCGCTGGTTTACGATGATAGGGTGTGAGGGGAAGCAAGCTAGAAATTTGGCATCCGCACCAAAGCGAACTTAGCACTACAGTGCATTACCTGTTTGTGTGGGTAGTGTTCCAGTGGTGAAGACTGCACCTCCAGGCCCGAGACTGAAACAGAAGGTCACATCATGGTATCTTGAATTTACATTTGCTTTGTTTTTGTAAATTTGTGATAGGTAGGTTACCTACAGACTGGTTTTGCTCATCATAGTTAAATATTTCTGTGCCATTCATTATGCATATGAAAAAGTGATGCAAAATTGTTTTGTTCCTTTGTTGTTTGAGTCAAGCTATCTATCTATGCTACCATTTTCCCTTAATTTTTATTCTTTTCAAAAATCATTAAAACAAAGTGTAAAAAACTCTGAAAAAAAGGCTAATTACTTTCAGATACCTCTTCAAGGTTCAAAGAAGATTGTGATAAATATTTTAGATCTATCACTTTTTATTGATCTTAGGTACTGATACACACATTCGACCAACTCCAATTTCAACTGCAGAACAAAATCATTAGAGATGCATGTTTGTTAAATCTGTACCAGAAAATCATTTTTGTTTCTTCTAGAGGCAGAGGTTTGATTACACCTGAGACACTGCAGGGAAAATGAAGAGAGCTCTGAAAAAAAATTGACGTTCTTTACAGGACTTCTTAGAGAACTGTAGATAAACTAGGGTTTCTTAATTACTAATTCAGTAGGTCAGCTTTAGAGCAATTGCACAGCATTATGCTAATTGTTTCAGATAAATCATTTCTGTGGTTTACCATCTGATAGAGTTTATAACTGCATCTGGTTCACCAAGGAAGAAGGGGACAAAGATGTCTCTTATTCTACACCACAAGAGACGGATGCTTTGAGGTACATGATGGGAAAGACACCACATTACCCACTGTCACTACACTCATATCCCAGGTCAGTGTTGCATCCATACAGCAACATGCTGTATTTGTTCAACACAGTGCGGATAATCCCTTGATCTCTGGTTCTGTTTGGTACAACATCCCAGTTTTAAATCGGTATTAGCAATTATAATCCACATTATGATTAAATATGTGGTTTCAGATAAGGGAAAATTAAAAAAATAATAAATTGGTTCTTTGCTTCAAAGATTCAACAAGAGATTTTAAAGCGCTCCAAGCAGCAAAATGAAGTCATTGAAAATATGCTAGTATCTTTTTGCACCACCCTGAGAGAAGAAACCCTTATCTATTCCTAAAAGATACACATTTAAATGAAAACACAGTTATAGACAAAGATTATTCTTTCAAACCACTAAAACTGTATTTACAGCAATTTTTAAAGAGTTTCAATGCCACTAGATTTGAACAGTTAAAATTACTGCAAGCTAGCAGCTCTTTCTTCAGCTTCTCAGTGGCTTTCAAAGATCATCTTAATTAAATGCATTAAGTGATTAATGCAGCAGGGAAAAGTTTGACTGGAATTTTTTGTTGTTTTTCCTTTAAACATAAACAGCCTTTCCCAATTAGGGAAAAGTTTCCTATAAGAAAACAAAAATGAAATTTCTTTGGGCTTTCACCACAAACTTGGATTCCTTTATGCTTTAACAAAAGTGAATTTAGCAGCAAGTGACTTAGTTTGACAGACATGCAAATTATGTATTTTCCCATCTATATTGTATTGGCTGGATCTCAAATAGCTAACGTTCATGCTCTGTGATATTGCAAAGTCCTACAGTGAAAGGTCACTAAAAGAGTTTTACATGTGCTACACAGATAATTAGAAAAACATCTCTTCAGTGCAGAGGCTTTGAAACAAATGGCAGCAATTACAGCGTGCCGAGCAATCAGATGCTCTCCAGGAACCTGAGCTTACTGCACTCATGAAAGATTGTCTAGATACCTCCACTCACCTTTGTACAAACAAGTTCTTGAAGTATGACCCTTCAACCCCTCAGCTTGTGGATATGTTTAAAACATGCTTGCCCACAAGGCAGGACAGCTCTTCCAAGGAAAAGCTGGTTGTCATCGCACTACTTTTATGCCACAATTTGTACCTTACAACTGTTCTCAGCAAATACAGCTAGGACCCTGTATGACCCACCCTGCCAGGGGCATGTTCTACATTCAATTTCTGCATCCTGAAGAAAGGAAGATCACATTTCATCCTAATGAGTATGGGTGATTCCTATGAAATCAACAAAGATTATTTTCAATTGTTGTTCTCTCCTCCAGAGTATTTAGTACTTTATCTTTGTGACCCCGGCAACACTTGCAACCACATTCTTTGCTCCCTCACCCTGATCCAGTCACCACCAGATTCAGAAGATCACACTGAAGTGCAACTGTGAACGTCCCCCAAGTTCTACTTAGTTCACAGGAAAAACTGTTACAGGTTAAATGACACTGGAAGTAATCTGAGTGTTAGCTATTGCTGACTTCGTGCAGCAAATCACCTCAAGCATTCTGACGGGCTTGCTGGCTGTTTTGCAGGGGCAGCGAGGGCTGTTGTGTTGATCTCTAGCAGGAAACTGTGTGCATAAGAAAGTTCACAAATAAAAGAATATAAAGTTTATACATTTTAATATAATCTAGAATATTATCCGTACAATTTTGTTGACATTTAACCAATCTATCAAAGCCATCTTATTTACATTTCTTTATATTTAGCTGTATCTCTTTCCTGAAATTCAGCATGTAAATTTGTCAGGCAATTTTAAATTAAACTACCAAATGAACCAACGAAAAAGCAAATACACCATACTTAGTGGGTAAGGGTGCAACCCAATTATCTTGTTGAACTTATTTGGAAGTTGGAAACTAATGCATGAGAAAAAAAATCATCAGACTTGGGCTTGCTGTAAATAGGCTTATTAACTATAGCGTATTTATAAGCACAGCTGCAGTCTTCCAGAAAGACCTGCAGAACAGCTTGCAGAACATGTTAAGAGACAGTCAAATAAAGTATCATCTGAACATTAATTCCAGCTTAGTGAACAGATCCTTGGAGCACTTTAGCATATAAACTGAGGTCAGTGGACCAGGTCAGGCAGAAGTGGAGAATATACATCCAAGAATTCAGGTTTACAGTGCCAAGAAAAAAAATCATACAAGCAGAACAGACCACAAGCTGTAGTATCTGCTTGTGAGAGAAGACAGAGAGGAACAGTTCAAGATCTTGTTTTTCCTTTACGTCACGAAGAATAACATGACCTCAGGTTCTCTTCCTGATTATTGAAAGGGTAAAGAAGAGGATGGAGGACAACATGGTCTAGATTATTGAAAGGGTAAAGAAGAGGATGGAGGACAACATGGTTTAGAGCTCAGTAATCACTCTCCTGGCAAGAAGCTGGATGATGAACATTTCCCATTTGGAACGGTAGAATACATTCTACTCTGCCAAGCAGCATGCTACAGGGGGTGGTGTCCTAAAACTATCACACATACATACATACATCTTACAGCAACAAATTCCATTGCAGTGAAGGAATATTGTTTAATTAAATACCTTCTCCCAAAAGCAGCACATAAACTTGGCACATGGAGAGGATGAGAAAAATCTTTGTCTAGTTGACATCACCAAAAGCAGAAACTAAGCACAATGATCATTAAACCAGGTAAGCAATTGAAAAATAAAGCCCAGAATTTTAAGTGATGCAGAGGTACTGAGACAGCATTAATATCCTTCCTTACTGAGCCGAAGTATTTAAAATACAAGGAAAATCTTACTTCTATTTACTTACACGCACTCTAGGAAAAAACTCTGATGTAGTGCGATTTCTAAAGCAGTACAGTTTACAGGCTATTTCATCTTGCAGCGTGATATTATTGCATTCTCCACTCTCTATGAGATAACGTATGTCTGATTAGATGAAATGGGACATAGGGGTTTTTTTCTGAGTAATTTATACCAGGTGACTGTGCACTCTTCTTGAGACTATTATTTCACAATTCAAACACTATCATAGAAATCAGACATCAAGGGACTATGTAACTACGAGGAGAGTACATATTTTAGTTTATTTTTGTTAAAATTTGTAAACCAGTCTGTGGAATAAATGACAGAACTAGTGGGAAAAGCAAATGCAGACTGTGAGGAACATACTTTTCAGCATGTATAAAGAAGCAAACCTACTGAACCTGTAGTACAAACCACATTTTCTGTTAAAGACACTGTAACAGGGAAAAAAATTCCTTTGCAACTGCAATAAAAAAAAGGAGACGACAGTTCTAAACACATAAACCAGTTTACTCTTCTGACAAGTACTATTGAAAAGACTCAACCATGCAAATCAGGAATTTGTCAAAAATTTCCATTTACCCATTACAATGAATCTAGAACTGCACAATGAAGTTCTAGATAACTTACACATGACGTCATTATATATTGTTGGTATAAGTACCGATAATACTGAAACTATGAACAAAACTCATTATTTGATTTAATTAAGATTTATGCCTACCAGCCTCACAAGATCTTTAACATTTTATTAAGAATCATTTTGGACAAATCTTATTGGTATAATGTGCTTTACACTACATTTTGCTTTGCCAAACCATAATAAATACTTTTGCATCATTGTGACAACATTTATAATAAAGCTACAGGGGCAAAGTGCAAGGTCTTCAAAGTCTCAGAAGCCTAGGGAACTCCTAGACCAATGAAAACATATTAAAAAATACTTAACAATGGTATATTAAAAAAAAAAAAAAGAACAATGGATATCAACATTTTGAAGCACCTACTAACAAAGCAAACCAGAGTCTTCAGACTAATTCTCTTAAAGGCCTTGCCAACTGTGGTCAGCTTATCATTTTCAATATCTCTCCCCACTCCCTGTCCTCACAAAGCAGCAATGTGATGTGTGAAACCCTAACAAGTCAATCCACAGTTCTGCAGCTGGTTCAGGGTTTCTCAAGAACACTGTCTCTCTGCTCACCAAAACTACGAACTCTGCTACATCCTTGAGTAACCGTCTCTCAGCTCCTGCAACCACACATTTCTTAAACTAACACCTCTATACTGTCAGTATCTCAGTGTGATCAAGCAGAACAAGTTCTTTTCCCCTTTCACTCAGCACCAACCTGACAATTTTAGACTTCACTGCTTTTAGCATTTGCTCTCCAACATTAACAATGTTGGCTCTGTCCACTATCTAAAATCTCACTGTCAGATCTTCCTCCACGTTTTGGTCCTATATGTGGGAACCTCTGAATCCAAGCCACACACTCTTACACATGCAGTTTTCCACCAGACTTGCATGGAAAAGATGAATTTTTTTAGCACTATACTCACCACCTGGACTGCTAGGACAAGAGCTATCTTGGTAGCCCTCCTCCTGTTGTACAAAGTCAAGCACACAGTCTGCACCTAACAAATACAAACATACTACTACAGCTATTTGATGACTTCTGTAGTGAATAGTTGTTTTTAAGCTAATCCTTGACACTTGGCACTAGCATTTCTGGCACCTATTTATTCATAATGAAAAGTACAATATAGTTTCTTTCCTCCTTCCTCCACAATATTGTGGTTTCTTACTTCATGCCTCAGGCAAGTACCCCATCTGCCAAACCCAGGACTACCTTTTAGATACTCTTGCGTAACAGAATGCAAGAAGGATGCAGTGTAATTCCAGAAGATAATTTTTTCAATGTGGAGAAAAAAATATTTCACAACCATTCTGTAAACCCTAAGTGCATTTGTGAATTATTACTGAAATAAAATCCCACAGTAATTCTTTAAACTGCAGTGTGGGAGTAGAGACAAAGGAACGAGTGGGAAGAAAGAAATATTACAGTGTATCTGCTTATACTCACGTTATCAAAAGGACTACAAAACTACATGCTCAGATAAATTTGCTGGCCAACAGAATAAGTGCTCTAAATGCTACTTTTTAATTTCTGGTCTCACAGTTTAGTTGGTTGCAGTTTAGGAAGTAAGAAGATTTAAAACCCAACCAAGTGCTCTGAAGAGCAGCACACAGAGCAAAGGTAGCAAAGTAGCTTTGGGCAGATACCGGCCTGCATTCAAAAGAAGAAAAGGGCTGGGGTAGGCAGCCAGCTATCACATATATAGTGACACCCACAGTGACATCTACTCCCAAGCTCAGGTGGAAGGCAGGAAGTACACTGTCTGAGCTTACATCAAGAGAATCAAAATGGAATACCTATAAACAGCATGACAGCAGCACTCAATTTCTCCATACTCCACTTGATGCTAGTGAGGAAGGCCACCTAGATGTCCTCATCCCTTGTCACCGTCACCCTGGTGCTGCAGGTGTGCCAGTGAGTCGAGTTAGCACGCTCTTAAGAAGGTCCTGCTCTGAAGACCAGGTGCCGATAGCAACCAAAGCTAATATATTTTTCCTTCATATCGCAATAGCTCATATGCAGTGACAATTCCTGTGCCTCATCTGGCAAGAGGAGGACCCTTTCAAATAGCTGCTGGCTCACTCACACCCAGTGGATCACATCCCTTGGTTCTGCTCTGGCATTACCAACCTGAGACACACAGCAGCTTCAGGTGTCTCCAAGATCAGCAGAGACTGCTACCACCCTAGCTTTCTCCCCCACTTTCAGCTGCCCATTTATAGGTATGGTCTAGTCATTGTGGAATTATATGAACATTACAAAGGTGACATGACACGGATGAAACTGACCTGATGACTTCCAGCAAAATTATATCAGGAAATATTTTTTTTAAAGATCTGAGTTGAATCTTTCTTCCACGTACACAAATTCACTTGTTCTACCAATATTTCAAACACACAGTCAAAGTAGCACAATGCTTTTTAACTGTTGCCTCTTAGCGACAACAACTGCATAGGTACCAATGACTTTTAAGATTTATTTATTGCATGCCCAGATGCTGAGGTTTCCAAAAACCATGCCTACACTTTAGGGGGCATCAGTCTTTTAGAGTCAGAAGGCAAACTATTGCCAAGTTCTCCCTAGCAGAATTAAATGCTTTCAGCCAAGTCTTGGGTTTTAAACAGGCAATTCAAGTTTTAGAAGATTTGCCAAGCTCTATGCCACAAAATTTAGCATGCACTTTAGTCTTGAAAATTTGGTAGTCCTTCTGGCAGTTAAAAAAAAATAAAATGGTCAAGTTACAAAGAAAAATGTTCTTCTGTATCAGTTTCATATTAATTTGACTGTTTTTATCATGACAAGACCTCTAGTTTAAGAACAAGTGACAGCAATATTGCCACTCCCACAAGGCACACTGTATAAAATAACCCCTCCAATTAAAAGTACGAAGTTCTGTTACCAATAAAACAAAATTGATACAGATACTTCAAAGAAAATAGAACATTTCCTAACAATGCCAATGTTCATTCTTCATCCTTTCTCTTATTTGTTTTTCACCATTTCTCTTTATTCTTCTTTCCTGTTAGCTTCCTATCATGAAGTAATGGGCTCACTCTCACTCTCAAAACCCAATCTCCATAATTACCTCTTAAATTCTTTTAAATACTCCTTAAATTCTAGCAGCAACAGGCATCAGCTTACACTCACGGGAGAGAGGCTCACAGAAGGGCACTTAGAAATCTTTCAACATTTTAGTATGAATAGCAAAACAATCCACATGAAGAAAATGTGATAATGGAGCCATAAAATGATGGCATCAGACTCTTAAAACATTTCTACTCAAAGCTCTATTGTATGCATGATTTAGTTTGAGCATAGGGATATCTGGAAGCCACATCAAAGGACTAATGGATAGACATTTTGTTAACATATGGTAGAACTGATGCCAGGCCATAAAACAACATTGTATTGAGTATTGTACATCTCAGAGAGGTCTTTTTTTTTTTTTTTTCCTGGGGTTCAGGGATTTTTTTGGTCTACAAATTATTTCTTCCCTTATGTGCATGAATGCCTAACAGGCTCAGAAGCCTGGACAATTTTCATGTTTTCTTGTTCCCTGGAGCTTTGCCCAGTATGGAAATTCTGAGAGAGGGCTTATTTTTGAAATAGGGAAAGGAAGAAAAATGAAAAAGTAAATAAGCTGCTATTTCCTTTGTAGAACAGGTTCTGTTACAGCAATCACAGATTGGTAAAGAACTTCACAATCCTTACCATCTCTGTTTCTCAAGTCATTCCTAGGACTGCTACTTTCAAAGTGCTGTCCAAACTTGGCTCTGAGCTACAGTACATTCTTCAATGATCTTTTTTGCCTGTGGTGTTCAAAATAGAGTCACTTTTCAAATAGCATATTTTGTAGATATCACATTCCATAAAAAAGAAGAGGCAAAAAAGCTGTGTAGTGTGAATTCCTGGAACAGCTCTTCAGGATTCAAAACAAGCCACTTACGAGCTTCTCTGTTTCTGCTCTGCAGTAGTTATGCTAGATCACAGAATAATGAGCAACCACTAATTTATGTACTTTGTAGCGTACTTAGGCAACAGTTTTCCCATCATTTAGTAACTGTAAGAGAAGTAAGACAGCGCTGCATACCAAGAAATACCCAGTACAGAAAGACGCTGAAAGTCAGAATTACAGAAGAGCTATATCTTTATCCACTTTGATGCCTTTTCAGTTAATCAAATATTCTGTGGTTCCATGTTTGGCACATTAGGTACCTTGAAGCCAGACTAACAAGAACCATCTGCTATTTATAGCATTTCTCCAGAGATGGGAACGGTTGCTTCTGCACTTTAAGACCAGTCATGTTACATCTGTATTAAAATGAGAAGACAAACATGTTTTACTGCCAGCTCTGCCCAAATTTCAAATGAAAACCACATTAGTTAACTTGTGAACTTCTCAGTCAGTCAGTCTCCAGTGTCAAGTTACACAGTTTAAATAAAATATCTCATCAATGCACAATATAGCACAAAAGGATGCTAACAGCATGGTCCCAGTTTCAACACTGTGCTTCAAAAATTCCTTCTCCAAGATAAAAGTCAAGAATGGGCTGCAAATGTCTCTAACCTGCCATAGCCAGCAGGTTCTGCTACTACACCTTTCTCATTTCACAAACTCTTTGGCTCAACTGCCAGCAGTCATACAGGCTTAAATACGCTAAGTCCCACAAACCAAAGGTTTTCCACTTTCACTGCTGTCCTAAAAGAGAATGGGATCCCAAGCTCAGAAAGGTTGCCAGGGCATAAAGTCATAGCATATTTCATCCCACTGCTCCCATCTGTTTGTATGAAGAAAAGCTTGATCTTGAACTCATTATCTTATAGGCACAGGCTCACCTTTTGGCACCCATAGGTATTCCGGCCTCAGCAGGCACTAAATGAGGACCCTGGACTGACAGCAAGGATGGTGGATGTCTCTGCTCAGAACATGCACAGTCATGCCTGCTCTGATATTAGCAAGGGTCCTGTCTGGGGAGAGCGGCCCTTCCCTAACTTAGAAGGGATAATACAAAGACAAACAGAACAGAGACACTGGTGAGACACTGAACTTTACTGACAGCATGACAAAATCCATTTCCATCTGTTCAGATGCTTTCTACACCACCTGAAAACTTGGTAGTGCAAAGTCACAACTTACAGGAGGTTTCAAAATACATTTTTCTTAGTTGGAGCAATCGATGCCAAAGCATTTCCTTCCTGCTACTGGCTGGCCAAACATAAAGGATAAAGCAGAACAGAAACCTGAAGTATCAGTGGGTTAACTTTTCAAAAGTACCTGGAAAACTTGGGTGCAGAGCTGCCTGAAAAAGCAACAGGACATCTACACCCATGTCACGTCATTGCTTCTGAAGACGAATACATCCCCAAGATGTATTCTCCTCTCAGTCTCCTCTTCTCCAGACTAAAGAGCCCCAGTTCCCTCAGCCACTCTTCATAGGGCATGCAACCAAAAAACCAAACCAAACAAATAAGATTAAAAACCCCAATAATTTTTTTTTACTCTGTAAAGGATCTTAATAAAAATATTCAGCATTGCTTGTAACAAGATAAAATTTTCACACAAAATTTCAGTTCTTGATGATTATTTTTAATACACGTGCTTAATCTCACAGGAAGAATGAATGAATTATTTGAAAATCAAGCAGTATATTAAATTCTGATCAATATATAGATGAACACAAACATGCCTAACATGCAGTTACATCCAGAACTGTATCACTTCTCATCAGACATCTTCAGTATCCTACAGTGACCCTCATTTTCAGTCAAGTTCCATTTTTTTTAAGTTATAACTTGCTTCAGTACCTGTGATGAGTTGTTTCACAGGCTTCAAGACTAATTTCAAACTGTTTTACTTTAGACCTCTGTAACAGTGATACCACCCATTGCTGATCTCTCACTCAGAGTTCAGAGATCCAGATTTACTTTTGTTTCAATTCAAAACTTCAAGTTGAAATTTTGGCTTGTGGAAACGGCACCTTTCTATTCCCCTGGATTTGTACTGCATTTTGAAACACTTTGGCATAGAAGGCATTGTAAGAGTTTGGGTCTGCAATGTATTTTATTGCCTAAATAGCTAGATGGTTGCCATTACTATCGGAGTGACGCAGTGAAATGAGCGTGGTGAAGCACCCATTAAGGCTCTAAGTGGAACTGAGTAGTAAAAAACCTAAATATCCACTTGTTTTATTTTTCTATTTCTTGGTTATATTTCCAAAGTGTGTCCACTACCAATCCCTTCAACATCAGCAGGAGGCTTGTAAATAAGTCTTTACCCAGTGTCTCAAAGAATGGAGCTTCTCAGTGGAAGAAGTGAAGAGATTCCAATTCTTACTTAAAGAAAAAGAGCAGGGCAGCAAAGAGAAAAATTCAACAAGTACCTTAACACATCTTTGAAGATTACATCTGGACACTTCATAACCTGAATTGAAATGTCAAATTTTTAAATACACCAAACATAATTCAGGAAAGATAGCCTATGAGCTGTTTAGAAGCATGGCTATAAATTCAGATGACATGAAATTAAATTAACTGTATCCCAATCTAGAAGTTGGGGCATTGTCTTTAACTTGGTAAACACATGCTTCATGAAGCTAGACTCATAGGCAATGGTATACAAACCAATCAACCATGAGGGGAGTTATTTCTCCCTGCCCAGTGATCAGGTTTCTGAAACTGTTCCTTCATGCTAACACCAGGGATCCCTAGACATCACAAGTCAGAGCTACAGAACTACCAACTCAGAAAAGATAAAATCTTTAATGATCTATGCCTGGTTTAAAGGACAGAGATAATAATTCTTATTTTCCATTGAAGTTAGAAAACTTCAATGTTTAAAAAAGAGTCATAGCTCAGTAGATGTACTTTAGCAGCAATTTCTAGCGCTGCTGTAATTGAAGCTGCATCAGCATTTTCACAATAAACCATAACGCCAGAAACATAACTCCATGTTGTAAGTTGACATAGAAGACCTCATGCCAGGCACAAATTCTTCAGCATCGCAAATTTAGTTTGTATGATTTTGGGCTAAGAACTTGGAAGAAAACGGAAAGCAAGAAGTCTTAAAATGGAAACCAGCAACTGAGGATTAACTAGTGTTTAAACAGAATGTGCAGATACTTGTTATGGAAGATGGTTTATTCCTCCAAAATAGCAGATATATAACTCTTACTAAACGCCGAATTATTTGCGCAAAAAAAAAAATCTTCCAAAAAGTTAAACTGTCATTCTGCATCCTCTTTTACATTTGAGGAAAAACTCAGGTAAACGATTTTATTTCTAAACAGCAGAATCAGGCTTACTTGCCTGTTAAAGAAATGACTTTAAGATTATTAACAGAACAACAAGCAAACCCCAAGCACAAATCATTATGGCAGCCTTAACTTACTACTTGTTATTTAAAACAATAACTGTATTTGTTACAGTGCTAGGATTTCACTTCTGCTTACATACATGATTTTTGTAAGCCTATGCAGATGGTACTATTTAAAGTAAGCTTTAAGCCAGGGAAATAAAAGGAGAAGGCTAAGTTGTGCAGTTTAGTTGAATTTTCTGTTCTTAGAACACAGTAATTCTTACAGTTTTCTGAAATATATCCTAGTATGTTAGAACTCAGTGTGGTAGTTTCAAACCTGAAGGACAGGTTATCTCAGAAAAGCTAAGATATCTGAAATGTAGAAGTGTAGGTGAACAAAAGTTACTCATTTGAGGGATTTCTTAGGAAGGGCTGTTCTTTGGGTTTGTTTTTCTCTTTATATTTTTAAAGAACAGACTAAGTTTCTCTTTGCATATTCTCACTCACCTGCTCTGGGTACTTGCTTCCAACTATCTCTGCCACAGTGTTAAAGGAAGGAGAGTCTGGATAGGTCTTAGCCCCCATTTTCAGATGCACAATGATCTTAGTGCCCCGGAGAGACATTCGTGACATCATTTCGGCATCTTCCACAGAGATGCAAGCAGTGGGAATCCAGGGCACACCAGGCTGGTAATTCTGCCACCCAGTATGTGGGCTGTGAAAAAAAACCAAAAACAAAAACACAGTGTTAACAACTTAGGTCCGTAAGTTATTATCATTATTATTACAGAAGTATTTAAAAAAAAAATAAAAATCACTACCACACCCAATAGAAAGTGATATTTACTATCTTTATTAGTTATACATATTTATATTCATTAAATTTACTATTTTTAAAAAAACTATTTACATTGATAATATAAATAATATATTAAAAATATATTTTGGTAAAATATATCAAGGGGTTTTATACCAATTAGAGTATCTGATGGCTACCATTCTATATGTCTGGAAAGCTGTTCTGTGTCAGCTCTATTTAGGTCATTGCCATGGCATTACAGTAGTGAATGCTCTGATAATACACTTCCTTCACTGCTTTATCAGGAAAAAAAGCAATGAAAAACCAGTAAGTGAACAGTTTGTAAGAAGTGCTTTTTTCCCCCCTGTGAAAAGTAATGAAATTAAAATTCATTACTTTAACTATTTCAACCTCAGACTGAAGATTTATTTTGAGGAGCACTAATATGAAAGACTTGAGGAAAAATATGACAATGAGACCATTTCAAAAAAAAGGATATTTATCTGTTCTCAGTACAGTCAAGATTTCAACCACTACCTGTAGATGAAAGAGAACTAAAAAAAAACCTCAACAATTAACTTTACACAAATTATGCACAGAAGAAGAGAAATATGCACTGCTAGATGTAAGGCTTCAGCACCTTCCATTTAGGAATAGCTATGCCTTGTAGAAAAAAAAAGTAAATAAAATCACAAAGTTCCTCTGACATTCACAGTGCAATATGCAATGACTTCATTCCTCACCCTGAAAGCTGCAAACAGTTATATGATTATTTAAAGCAGTCATTTCCCTTCCAGACGCTCCTTCTACCACTGCTACGTGCACAGCTAATTGGAGTTAGTTACCCCACATCAGACAGCACAGGATTGCTGTGGACGAGTTCCTTAGCAAGTTCTTTCAATGTTTTTTTCACATTTGGCCATTATTTACGTATTTCTTGTTTTCTGGTGCTTCTTGAGATCTTTGGATCTGACTTGCAGAAGTGCTGAGCATTACAGCTGCAGCTGAAGTCAATACTTTTAAAGTGAAGTTGTATATAAAGCCAGACAGCAGGAAAAAAAAAAAAAAAAGTGGGGGGGGAAAAAAGGAAAAATTGGGATCTAGAAATATGCCCAAATTTGTAAATACTCCTGATACTAAATCATTCATTACCTTCACTTCCTATTTTACAAATGGAAATTAAAAATGCTCTCTGTTTCACAGACAGAAAAAAAGGGAATAAAAATACTCTTTGTTTCAAGAGGATAGACTCAATGAACACTTGAGAACCACTCTGATACTACAATAATCATCAGAAATCAACTGGTATACAATTTTATGTCCTAAATCCTAAAATAAGCTTAGATCTGTGCATTGAAATATTAGGCTAAAACCCTGAATAAGCAGCTCTCTGGTACTGGCCATCCTCTGCAGTAAATCTGTAAGCTGAAATAATACATCTGGCAAACCTTTATTTCAGGTTTACTTTGTAATTCCGAAATTTCAGTCATAACTTCAGAGGTGTTTTCAAAATATATAAAATATTCATCCATTTAGAGGCTTCATCAATACTCTTATGAATTGCTATTTGTCTCAGTTACTAAATTTTGACTTTAGCAGCAAAATGCCAGTGAATTAAGTTTTTGAATGAAATATCTAAAGCTAAATCATATCTTTACTACATGCTACCCTATGAAGAAGTGCTAGAGTTAAAACTTTCAGATCAAATTGCAGACATTCTTCACATCAGCTGTTACAAATTTGAATACTATTTATCCAAATATTAAAAACAGAATCACAGAATGGTTGAGGTTGGCAGGGACCTCTGGGGATCATCTGGTCCAACACCCCTGCTTAAGCATGGCCACCCAGAGCTGGGTGCCCAGAACCATGTCCAATATGTGAAAATCATCTCCTGTGAGCTGCCTTATACTAGCAGACACATATTTTATACACTTAAAAAAAAAAAAATTGAAAAATTGGGGGGATTTTTAAGGCTTCTAAACTGCAAATCCCCACTTAATTCCTCAAGGAGATATGGCAAGGAGGAAGGGAGAAATCTACTTTGTAAGGAACCCCTACATACAACTGAGCAGAAACAAACAGTTCACCTCTGTCTTTTGGCAAGATTATGTCTTAGTACTAACATGCCATGTACATCGAACTGCACTAATTCAAGTTTATCACCACCTGTATTGATTTCACTCTCCTTGTTATTTCCCAGATGCTCAACAAAAGAAACCCCTAAAACTGTATTTGTTTCTCCAATATAAGTAGCAATTACATTTCTTTCGGATTCGCAATCCCAACGCTTCACCACAACTGTGATAAAAGCTTCTGACAACCCACTGAGATGCACGTATGCTTACACAACACAAACAAATGAATGCTTGCAGGTACAAAATTTACCTCAGCTAGCCCAAAAAATAAACCTTGAAGTCACCTGGTAGTCTTGTCGCTTTTACACTCAAACTATTATTCTGCCAAGATTATGAAGGTAAACCAAACTACCCAAATTAATATCTTAATTAATTAATGCACGGGCAGGCATAGCCAGTAACTGTTCAGATGATACTGAGACGTGAAGGGAATGGATGACTGTCTACAGATTGCTGCAAAAAGGGAAATGGACCCTAAGCATCACCAGTACAACAGCAGAAGGCAATATCACAGTACTGTGTATTCTTAATGGTACAAAATGAACTAGCACAGAAAATATTTGTGGCAGTGTAATGCTGGGGCCTGAGCCATGGGCCCCAAGTTGGAGCTGATCTGTGCATGAGTCACAACCTCACAGAATGTTTTGGTTTTTTCTATTGACTTCATGTTCCAGAGGCAGAACCTGGCCCACCTCTGTCTCTGTGGCTCTGCCCTCACCCAGGTGGTCACGCTTGTGGTGGTGGGCGAGGCCAGGGCTACATCAACCAGGAGCCAATCAGTTGGAGGAGCTTCCTGTTAGGGCTGGTCGCATCTTGTTGAGCTCTGTCAGTGGTGTTCTTCCCTGTGAAAGGCCACTGAGGGAGCCTTCTCTGTTGTGTCCAACAGGCGATGCTGGCACCACAGGGGGCAGCGGAGGAGCTGGACCCACAGGAACCTGTGGCAGGACTGTCTGAAAGAAGACTTCTGAGGGGATGTTGCTGAGTTCAGTGTTGGCCTGTGTGATCAGGCAACTGATGGCAGCATAAAATGATGACGGCTGAACAAGCACAACAGGCAGACACTAAGCATCCTGGGATATACCTGATTAAAGTTTACATGTGTGCAGAACATGCCATGTGTTAAGCAGATCTACATCATAAATTGCTTAATAGCAGGTCAAAGAGTACATTAAAAAAATTCTAAGTAATGCCCCTTTTATGCAGAGATAACCAAAAACTGGAAAGGTTGTTGACCATATAGCAAGCCCCAAGCAACAATGAACAAAATAGAAAAGGAATTACTAGCAGACTCTGTGTGTAACAGGTGAAGATGGAGAGAAGAAGTCCTGAGTTTGGCTCAAAGCAGGACAAGGAGGATGCAGGTCAGGAGAAAGCATTTTGGTACTGATGAGCAAGGAAGTTCTTTTTTCACTAAGTCTGAACAAACATGACTTCATGGCTCTTCTTTCTAAAGAAAAAGGATCTTACTAAAAAAAAAAATCTGACTTGCATTTACCATTCCCTGTCCCTTTAACAAGAAAAGAAAGAAAAGCATCCCATAAAAATCATACAATCAGCTAGGGAGATCACAAGCAGCCCTGAGTCAGAATCAGCAATCAGCTTTACAACATTGGTACCTACAGGCAAGCAAGGTGCACCACTCGCCCTTCCTGCTAACATCTGGGAGTGATGTCAGCTTCTGCTGCTTCAAACCTACACTCTCTCTGAAAATGTTGTGATCCAGCAAAGCCTGAATGCGTTCTGCAAAACTTTAAGGATAATCAGCTATTTAATACCTGACATACCTATACTCCAATATTATAGTCTGGTGTTTAACAGAGGAGAGGCAGTGGGTGGTTTGGTTTGTTTTTGTTTTGTTTGGTGTTTTTTTAAATTTAACAAAAGTACCCGTTCTTCTGATTTTAGATCTACTGGATCACCTCATGTCCACATTTAAACTACTTTAAAAATTGAACACACCTAGCTTCATTAATCCTTTATAAACCTATTAATGTTAACAAAAGTTAATCATTATTCTGTCTTTCTAATCCTGTTCAACAGCTGACAAGATTCAGATAAATAAAGTGGTTGGGTTTTGCTTTTGATAAACCCCAAAATTTTACATCTTGGAAAGTATTTAAGAGAACTATCATAGTACAAGTAACAAAGTCAGGGAAAGACTCAAAAAATCCACACTTTTTCTCTGTTAGAAGTGCATGTTGAATGACTAGTATGAAACAGATGTGACTTACATCTTACAGAGAAGTGTAAAGGAAGGATAAAAATGTCAAGAGGCAGCTAGTTAGTTTATCTTTTGATTAAAATAATCAAATGTGGAAAAACTAAAAGGTGCAGATGAAAAGATGTGCTGCTGGTGTCAGGTCAATTCTAACTCTTATTACTGTGGTAGCTGATCTTGCATGTTTCATGACTTCATTCCTGGACTATAACCCTTATCTCTAAGATAAGATAAAATGCCCAAGGACAAATAAACTGCACAGGAACCAGTGCTTCAAGCTAAATTGGATGCTCTGATGAAAAACACATCTCAAGTTGAAGCCTCAGGCTAAGATAGCGATCTCCTAAAGGGAGAAGTAAGCATGACATCACAAGAACTCTAATATGACTAAAAGAACAAACAAACAAACAAACCAGACTTGAATATATGAAAGCTTACAAAGATCTACTTCAGCCATAATATGTAAATACACCCCCCTAATGCACAGTTCTTCACACCAATCTCATAAAGCAATCTAGGGTTGGGAAATACAAAATTACCGTTGTCTAAGGATCTTTAGTTTACTCATAAAAACACATTGTGAGACACATTGTGAGACTCTAATTACATACATGACTGCCTATTTACTATAGGGCCCATACCATATGTAACCCAAACATTTATATCAGGTCAGCTAGCTTGTTATTACAGACTTAAATCATAAAATACATTCCTGAATGGAACTGTGACTATATTAATCACAAGCTATACACATAGCAAGATCACAGCTGTAACTCTCAGTAATAGGCTCCCATCCTCCTCATACTTCGGTTCTGTTTTTTCACTTGTATATTCTATACATCATAGAAAAAGCCCTCACACACAAAGCCTTACACTTCAAAGGAGAGCTAGAACATCCTGTAGAAAAGCAGAAGGGAAACTGTACATCTTGATCTCATGCTTAGCTACAGAGAGTAGCTACTCCTGACTGCCTCATTCTTGTATCCTTATCTTCAGCAGCATGGCAAGGGCTGAATTCCATTCAAGTAAATCCCCCTTTCCAGCACCATAAAGTCCTTACAAAACAAAACCTGTCCTTGTGCACAGTCAGACTGTGTACATTCTTTCAAGATTCTCACCATTATCTGGAGAGGCCAAACTGTAACAGAATTAGTCAAAATGTCAAAAGTATTGTTAATCTTCTCAGAAGAATTAGGTTTTTAAAAATAAAAATTAAGACTATTCCCCTTTTACAGCCACTTGGCAAAATATAAAAGAAATAAATACGGCCTCATTCTGTGTTTCTGTCATAATTTGTCCCAAGATTCCCTTGCTTTTTTGCTTCTTACATTGGCTTTGTAGGATTTTATTTGTTGCTTTACAGTAAATCGAAATAATAGCAAGAATGCTAAATTTGAAACAAAACACAAATACGCACAGAACATTTTAAGAAACTATGGAGCAAAAATACAATGCAGTACAAATGTGGAATTAAATAATATAGCAGTCTGTTACCAAAGACAGAATGCTTGGAGTCTAGCTATAGTCTATTCCACATTACTTTGTACCAAACTTTAATTGATGTAGCATCTGCACAAGTGTAATGAAGTGTAAGAGAGACTTCAGAAACTATTGGCCTTACCAAGGAAAATTCCCTTTGAAAAAGAGTACAGCATTACTCTGTCACCACATGGACTCCATTTAAATTAACATTTAGAAAACTGCATCTAATCAGTGCTAGGCGCTCATTAAAATTAGGTTTTATCAAACAAACATAATAGCTTTGATATAATTACATATGTCCAAAGCTACAGAATGCAATTGACATGTATATGTTCATATTTCATTATAATATTCAGTACCACATACACCAAGGGAATTCTATGATAACTACAGAAGTTTTTAAAAAATAGTGTAGATTAGATATGGTTTGTCAAAGAAGCAGCAGAAAACAACTGTGAATGGTAAAATGATCAAATGAAGCAAGTCCAACGAATTCCACCCTGGGACTATCCAACTGCTGGGAAAATACAAAAGTCTGCACAATCCTTTCCAAAATGCCTGTAGGAAATGGAGGCTTGCATCAGCTGCTCTTCAACTGAAAAAGAAACTTTCCGCATCTTACAGACGTGAGGATGCCTCTCCAGCAGCTGACAAATACCTTGAGGGAACCATTTAAGTCATACACCTGTTTGGCTTCCTTCTGCTCAATATGAACAAGCAAGCTCCCTCCTCCTGTGTTTACAACCGTCCCCGTGAGAACGCAGCTGGCTGCTGCAGGCCACTGCAGGTATGTTAGCAGAGGGCTCTTGGAGGGAATACCAACAGCAATCCTAATCGCCAGCAGCTGCAAGCCTTCTGGCTTCACATGATTTCTTTTTATTTTTTGTTCAACTCCTAGCTTCTCAGCCTTGAGTAGAAGCCATGTTTTTCTCTTCAGTGACCCCTCTATCACTAGAGACTAGTGAGCACACAGGACAAGTTAAAAAACCTCACTGGAAACAGATGTTATATTTTATACCTTCAGGAAGGATATAGATAAACCCACACCAAAAAAAACCCCCAAACAACAAAATAAAACCCCTCACATTTTATTTACTTGGAAAGCAGAGAATTGGACAAAGATGCATCACGGGGTTAGCAATACACACAAACTAAGTACCAGGCAGCTGTCTAGCATCCAGAACTGGCCTTCGTACCTCCTCCATTTAATGGCATTCATGACTACTGATAATGAATTCTTACATTAAAATTATCAGGCACAAATAGGTGTTTAGAGGCACCAGAGCTCTCAGGGTAGGCTCAAGCACTGTATTAGTGTTTCCAACACTCTTCTTCATTGAAGATATCAAATAGCAGGAAAGGTCAAGCTCTCCCATGTGCCAGCATATACACTAAGTCACACCAAAACTTGTCCCTCCTCTGGCACTGAATACAATACATTATGGGGCATCACAGGGAGGTTCCTCCTCCTTCTGAAAGATGTTCATGGCAAAGGTTAACATGCAGCCCACGCTTTCAGTGAGATAAAGGAGAAGGGTAGGAATGGAGGATACGGGTCTTATCCACCATAATACTTCTTCCTTCTAATCAGTTGACCAGAGGTAAATAGAGAAGAGCGAGGTCTGAAAGAAGGCAGGGGAAAGTTTCATACTCATAGAAGAGCGTGGATGGAGCTTTGTTTCTTCCCTCCCCTCTCCATGCTGCACACCATTCAGAGCAGTACACTCTTTGGACACTGCCCTCCATAAAAAACTTGAAATACAAACCTATCTTAAACTCAAACGTATTTAGGAATAGCTTTTCCCTACAATAGGCTGGGGCAATGCAAACAAAGCCTTATGGAGGTACATTTTTAAAGCTTCTACAAGACACTTGTCTGGGTGATCGCCTGTATTTTCTGAAGAAAGCTGCGACATCTTCACTACACAAGTGCTTCTTTTACTCCCACAGATCTAATTTCTATAGAATATTAAACTCCTTTTTGATGTTCTATTTAGTAATCCAATACTTTTGCTATTCAAGTGAAAAAAAAATTCAGGTCAAGAGAATAAAAAGTATGTTAGTAAAAATAATACAGAGGGACATAACTTATTTTTCCCCTCACACGAGATATTTCAGTAGTGCTACATGGAAGGAACTATTTTAACATCACCTGATCATTATATTTGCCTATTTGTATTAATGTGTTCATGTATTATACAATGAGAGTCACACAATGTAAAATGCAGTGTAAATGCTTAAGTGATACGGATACTTTATCTAATAGCATATTACACTCATTTGATAAATTGATCCTCCAATAAAATGGTATGTTATTATTTTCAAAACTCAGGCAAGTCTTGCCTCTCACTCCAAAGTTACAGATACACCCTGAATTTTTCAGTCTCAATCTTGAAATCCACTGTAAACAGAAAAGTTCCTTTTAACAACAGAACATATTTTTAAAGCTTATTATTACAGTACAATAACTCCTGTGAACTAGGATTAAATATTGAACAGCATGCTAAAATGTCAGGCCAAGTGTGAGTATTCTTTCCCCAGCTGCATTTGTTGACTGTGGCTGATTCCCCCAAAAGCTTCATAATCTACATCAGATGAAACACAAAATGTCCCAGTTGGTACATATTTCATCTGAACAGCTTCTTTCCTGGCAATTAAGTGTTGTGTCTGGGAAATGAAGGGTGTCAGGCTGAAAAAAAAACCAAAACAAAACAACAACAAACCAGCTTTCCAGTGCAAACCATGGTTGGGAGAACAACTGCATCAGTTCTGGGGATCTTCCCATGCTGCTGGTTTCTTTGGGAGCACGCTGGAAGAGCATTCAGTACACAGCAGCTGCCATGAAGAAATGAATGTAGGGGTTTCCCAAGAAAATACTTACGTCTTGAGAATTCAAGTCATTTTCCTTCCTCCAAAGGAAAAGAGAAATAGCTGTCAAATGGCAACAATTTCTCACTGTTTTGTTTTAGGTATCATTTGTCACGCTCTTCAATACACACTATATACTCATACTATTTTGCTTATTGTTTGAAGATTCGTGCTCTTCCTATTTAATCCTGGAGATACACTGATTCCTTCATCATCTGATGAAGGGGAGAGAAAAGATTATTCTCAATCCCACTCTTACATTTTATCTATTTCTTTAATATCTAATAAAGAGTGCCTAAGGGAACCTTTGCTGGAAGAGAGATTGTCTGAGACAACACAATTTTCTTTCCTTTTTGTTAACTGATCCGTGCTGCTTTGGAAAATATTGTTGGAAAAAAGGTAGCAGGCTGGAGGCTTTTGTTAGAATGTGCAATAATGATCATGACTTCTATAGTCTCTACATAAATTTAAACACACAAATGCTTTTCCTACTTAACCAAGAGATACAGGCTCACAGTCGGTCAGATCAGATGAACTGTGGTGGTGGGAAAGGTGAACTGGATTTAGGGATATGATGAAATTCCAGACTACCTGAAAAAAGACAGCCATAGGAATGCCGTAGATCTCCGAGCTCACCTCTGGTAGCTCCAGGAGAAGACAGCTGTCAGAGGGGACCATGGGCATCCTCCTCATCCATCTGTTCTGCATGTCACTCAGCCAGCCTCCATGAAGAAGGGCATGCAGCAAGTCACCTGCATTCACATACTTGTGCACACATCACAGCATTAGAGCTCAAGAAACAAACACACTGAAGCCCATCTAAGGCAACACTGCACGACAGGAACAGAATAAAGAGTGGAAATTTTCTTCCCGGTGTTCAAATGCTAACCAGGAATGATTTTCTTCCCCCTGAAGAACACCATATAGGAAAATTATCTTACTGATTGTTAATGATTAATGTTAACGCTGAGTCCACATATATCACTTCATGAATAATATAAACAGAAAATCTGTTAAAAAACTGTATCTACTTAGAAAGATGTGAATCATAAAATTTTAGAAGCAGAACTGTGTTTTACAAGCTAATATGCACAGGCTGAATTAACTTGCAGCTGTCAAGTGAAGATTTGTTTCTGTAAAATATTCCGTACTACACTTCTGTGTAAGCATAGTGAAATTACTTAAATTATTCACTGGAAATGGTACTTGTTTCAAATCCAGCTTGTCTATAAACAGATACCAAATTCTACAGAACAAGTCTGAATGTGTGCAGTTCATAACCATTCATCATGTAGTATAAAGTGGTTGTTCTGCAAGTACAGCCCAAAGATCACTTGCTGCTTGCAACGCTTTTGTACACCCAGCCCTCAAAGTGGGCTTTTACATGACAGTAAAGGTTAACTGACCTGCAGCTGAATGTTGGGGTGTAGTCCATGCATTGATTAATAATACTATTATTAACAAAAATCCTGGTTTAACAGGGCAGTCCTTGATTCACAACTTAACCACTGATCTGTTCACCTGCAACGAACAGCTGATAGTTGACATGACCCATGGTACACTGCAAATAATACAGTATCACTGCTTGCTGCCAGAGCTATGAAATTACTGAGTGGCCTGGCTGCAAAAGTGCTGATAAAGCATCTTTTTCCTTGGAAATTCATGATTTGTCAAACATTTCAGGGAGACAAACCATTTAGGAGCATTCTTCTGAAACCCTGACAGCCAGGCTGTCTAGCTCATGAGCTTTGCTCCCTGGTAACCCTGTAACATCCTTCCAAAAAATTCAGGTGAAGAGGTGGAAAAAATAGCGTATTTGTGGTTAGAATTTCTCAGCCACAGACATACTTGGACTAAAAACCCTTTCAAGCCTCACAGATACTTTCTCTAATACCCAGCAGTTACCCAAGCATACCAAACTGACCTGAGTACATTGAAATCCCATTATATTTTCTTTAATCAACTAGATTAACTTAAGAGTAACAACATCCTCTGTTTATACTGATGCACAGCCAAGTGCATTGCATGATGAGCTGACACTGATCTAAGCATTTGAATTTTTTTTGTTGTTTTTATTTTTTATTTAAAGTATGACCAATGACACTAGTTGTTTCAATTTAGACACCTCATGGGGGAGACCCTCAGAGGAACAAACAGCATTCTCCTTTCCTTTATCAGGGAACTTCTATGGACAAGCACTACCTGGAAGTCTGATGCTTTACAATGATCTTCTCCAATTCCCTGTCATCTTTTTGCATTTACCTGGATTCTACCATCTTTCCACTAAGTCTTAAGTCATTCCACTACGTAACATTGAAATAGCCAAGGAATAAAAGCTACTGTTCTATAGGGAAAAGGGTTAAAAGAAGCCATCCGTGACTGCCGCTGAGAAGTACCATATGAAGATTTACATGACTGAAGCCTAATTCTAGGCACTGAAAAACAGTTACACTTCTAAAATCATAAACTGCAGCTGCATTAATTATTCCAAGTAGCTCTGCTGAAGTTTCCTCAGAGGCATGCCTATTCACAATGCTTTTCTGGCAAGACTTGAACGTTAGATTTCTCTCAGACACTGCAGCACACCATTGCTGTTTTTCCTAGATTGTCAGCATTATAAACTAAGTAAAGGAAGAGGGAAAAATCACAGAGCTTTGTGGAGTTACAGCTTTGGATGGTCTCTCAGATGACCCCAGCTGCCCAGGATTCTGGACTTCAGATGCTGGCTGCACCTGGACACTGTTGAACCCCTGCTCAAGCTCTTTGGGCTTGAACACAAACATAGACCCCTCTAATGTCCTTTCTGGAGATACAGAGTATACATTCAAGCTGCCTGGTCCTTTCACATTCTTTCTGGCTCTCCTGGTCTCTTCTCCTGGGTAACTAATGAAAGGACAAGAGATAATGGCCTCAAGTTGCGCCAGGGGAGGTTTAGACTGCATATCAGGAAGAAGTTCTTCACTGAAAGAGTGATTAGCCATTAGAACAGGATGCCCAGGGAGGTGGTGGAGTCATCATCCCTAGAGGTGTTAAAAAAGTGGCTAGATGTGGCACTTTGAGACACGGTCTAAGGGTTAGGGAAACATTTGACAAGGGTTGGACTATATGATCCTAGAGGTCTTTTCCAACCTGAATGCTTCTATGATTCTATATCCCTCCAGCAGCATCTGCAGCCTTCTCAGAGCCTGAAACTGGGAACTTTGAAAGTTGTTGTTTCCTTTGAGACTGTGGGGAGAGATACTTAGAGGAAGACAAAGACCCTCAAAGAAGGATCACAGTCTACTCCCTGAAAAGGTGCAAGCAATATACATATTATAGAAGAATGGCTAAAGCCTCACTTCCAGCCCACCTGCAAGCTCACTCTTTCCAAACCTCAGACTTCTGGCAAAATCACATTTGAATCCCAGGACCTGATTTCTAAAGTTCATGCTGTTACTAAGAAAAAGCCTTGTACTTCTATGAAATTCCAGCTCCTTCATGCTCTTTCCAGCACTTCAGCTCTCTCACAGTGAGCTGTTACTGAATTGAACTTAAAATCCAAATCCTTTGAGTTACAGACAACCAATTGCTTTTAAATATTCACATCTGAAAAGCCAATATTCCAGGGTAACAACCTGTATTCTCTGTCATTCACCTCCTGCCAGAACCTTACCACTGATCTGTTAGGTCAGCCTGAAATCTCAATGTAGCAGATGTTAACAAATACAGCATTTTATTTCATAATAAAAAGCCACAGATATATATATAATGGATTATTCATCAGCAGTAGTCAGTCACTTTTATGTAATCATACAACTGCTACTTGTTTTTGGCACAGGAAAATTATTGCAGAATCTACTATTGACTACCCAATCATAGTTTAGAAGAGTCGACTTTAAATGCTGTCTTCTTTACAGTAAACAATGTAAAATGTACAAATGCTACACTAAATTAACATTCAAAAAGATATTACTGCGGCTTTGAAGTAAAGAGAGAAATTACCATGAGCTACTGAATATCCCATGGGAACACAAGGCAGAGTGATGAATGAAACTTCACAATCCCTGGTTTTAGTCAATACATGATTATTCTCCCTTGTCTGACAAAACTATCTTTTGTTGTCCTGTGCACAAATGTGTAGAATCAATTTGGATTTTCCAGAGCTAAATGGTACAATAGTTTCAGTATCTCTTGTTGAGGTGTATTTTGTGTGCTTCACAGTTACCAGAAAACTAATATGATGAAATCCAAATAGAAATAAGTAAATCAGACATTACGTGGTTCCCTTCTGTTTCTTATTCTTAGAATAAATGTTCTTCTTTTGTGATCACAGTAGATTAGAAACCCAGGAATTGCAGGCAAAGCTCAACCCTGATTTCTAATAATGAACAGAAACATATCAAAGATAACATCTCTCTGTTTGAGAGAGTATTTGCAATATTCATATTAGACAGACAGTGACTAGGAAGGCAAGGTGATGGTGAAACAGTTTAGCAGAAGTCAGACCCTAGTCATCTACCCAGTTAATGACATATGGGAACAATCTATAAATACCGAACCATAGGTCAGAATTAAAAAAGAAAGCTGGAAGAGAACAAAGTTATGGCTTTAGGTTTGCACCATCCTCCTAAATATAGGAACAAAACAAGAGAAAATATAAGGTGCCTGAAGGAGAGGACAACAGGCAAGTAATCAAAGCTGGCATCACTGGCAGAGCAGAGACAGGAGTTGGCACCTCTCATTTAATAAACTAGATGGAGAAGGATTTTCACCATTTAGCCTTACCCTGCAGGCAAGACCAAAGAATTAGTGTTTGATGCAACAAGATGGCCATGGTAAGAGAGAGGCTCAGGTGACTGATTGGATTTGAAGGGGAAAACAAAGCTGGAGAAAATTATTAAAGTAATTGAAATGGTTATACTTAGAAGGCACAAGACATTACTTCTGCAGGGAAGAGCCCTTTATTACTGTTAGCCATCAACATCAGGCTACATTTAGAAAACAATTCCAAACAACTGTGGAATAATTGGCTCTGACTTCCTAAAAACAAGTCAAAATTTGTGTGCCATAAATAAGGGGCTTCAGCATATAAACAGGTCTAGCTCATCACACTTCAGTGCCTGACATACATCATAGTAAAGCTAACACAGCAGAGTGAGGCCATCCTGGGAAAGACAACGTTTAATGAAACGACACATAAATACTCTACCATATGGACAAGCCACAAGCAAGACTGTGGGAAGTGGAAGAACCAGTAAAAACGAGAGGCCCCCAACCCCTGAAAAACAATGCAAGCATTCTTGTAAAAAGAAATCATAATATGTTGGAGCAAACCATACACGTTTGCTCATGCGTTTAAGCAAACAAGGCAAAATAAAATGAGGAATTAGCATTTGCAAATCCTGCACATGCCTAGGGCATAAACCAGAGAGACTGGATATTAACAGTGAACTAGCACATTAAGTATATACTTTAAATGGCACCAATATTTATCTGCCTGTTTGTTTTACATGATGTAAGTAAAAAGTTACATATCAAAATAAAACATTATTGTATGCATGAGGCAGATTCTGAAACACTCAAATCCAGCCAGAGCTCCTGCATAAACCTGTGTTCACTTTTGGAAATCAGCAGTAAACCTCGAAAAGGATACTTCAGATGTTTTACAGCAGATACAACGTTTCACAAATAAAGCTTTAATATATACACGCTAGAATTGTTCTGTAATACATATATCATTTTTAGTAACATCATCAGATTAAGAACAATAGCAAACAGATTCTGAAAAAGTATCTTGAGTAATACACAAGTAGAAACAATATTCAATTGGAAGTATAAACTGGAAAACCAATTGTAAGACATGAAAACAATAAAAGTGGATAGGCAGGTGAATCTATACAGTAGACCTCCGTAAACACTGTTTCAGCATTGCCTGGACCAAAAGCAAAAAGTGAGTCTTCACTCTCTCTTTTTAATTTTTTTTTTAAGTGAAAAAAAGAAGAGTATCATGCTAGGATATCCCAAACACCAATTCTGTACCGTTCTGGTACAACCATTCTGATACTATTTAATCTCTTCCAGTTGTCCTGAGCCGTGTGCTTATGTGCTCCAGAGATGAGGACTTCAGATAAAGTCCTCAGTGCTGCACTTACACAGAAGAAACATGGAGAACTACAGAGAAATGAAATGACAGTCTACATACTTCTCAGATCTTATCAGCAGCTGAAAATAAATACACCCCTTGTGAAAACAATTTGTTGGCACTGCATTACTCAGATCCCTCTCTCATTTTTATCTGCTTTTTCATTGTCAGGCTTTCCTTCAGTCCTCTCTCTACATTTATGGCCACCACATACTAGCAAGACACGTTTTGTCACTGTAATCAATAAAACTGAATATTGCGAGAACGTTAAAACAGAACCTGCAACTGATGGATGAAGACATTACAATCATGTCAGATGGTTCTGAACTTGCTAAAAGGGCTTTCCTAGACACAGCAACTCATAGAGACTGAGAAGGGGCTGACAGCACTGAAGAAAGCCAGAGCTGATTAGGGAGAAACAGGAAATCATGGCAAACTGCTAAAGTTCCCAGTGCTCAACCCACAGCAGGCACAGCTGTAACTCCTTAAAGATCAGTACAAGAAACCCAAGACTTGGCAGTTTTATACACTAACATCTTTATACACATGAACCAGTCATGCAAAGGCAGAATAAAACTGTTCCTCTAAATCTTACTAACTCCAGAATATTATCAAATCTGGGTGTTCATGGTGTCCAAATCAGATCACAGTTAACACATGTTATTTGTTATATGGGTGGCCATCTAGCCACCAACAAAATGTATGAGTCAGTAATATTGGGAAAGTGGGTGGGCCAGCGGAGAGGAAGAAAAAACAAACAAACTTGAATACTGCATTGATAAAGGTTTGCCTTGGGAAGCTACTGGTGAGGAGGTGAGGATTTCAAAAGGACCATTATCCTCACAGCATCCTTCTGGATAACACAGCCTGCTGACAAAGATTTTAACAGCCCTTTGCCCACCTCTACCAAAGTTAAACGACACTGCTTATATTACTAGACACTAAATGGACGAAACTCTTCTCAATTACATGAGCATACTCCTGAACAGGAGTAGCTGGACCTAGGAGGAGGTAGAGAAAGCCCTTGTTAGACTCATCAGCATTTTACTGACTTTGTAAGAAAACAAATATGCCAGATGTATGACATTACCCAGATGTTTCAGATGTCAAATCAAACCTTGTCTACTGCAAAAAAAACAGTTATGCAGTTCAAAGCAAAAAGAGGCAGAAAAATTGGCAAAAGCCAAAGATTGATTAGATCTTAAGAATCATCATGTACAGATTTCTCACTATTATGAAGTTGTCTGAAATTTGACTCCTTAATCACTGCTCAAATAGCAAGAACCCACTGTACAATACAATCATCTCCTAAAGCACAGGCTCCGTTTCTTTTAAGGACATCTAAGTTCTCTTGCTGACAGCTAGGATTTGCCCAAAAGTGAGCATAAAGACTGCACTGCAGAATGCACTCTGGCATGTTGACCCTTAGGGAACACAGGAAGCAAAGTAAAAATTAATGAATTGTCAGTCGACAACATACACAGCCATCCTGGAGGGAAAGCCCTGAAGTGCAGGGCAAGAAAATAAATCCCACAGCACACCACCAATTCCTATCTCTAAGGGCAGCAAGACAACATGCATAGTGCTATGAAACATAACTAGAATCTTCCCTAAGCTCACCAGAGACTTATAAAACATGGTCTGCTCTTATTTCTTCTTGTTACACCACAAACAAGGGTTTTATCCTTGCTTCCTGGTCTGTTAGCAGAACAGAAGACAATATAGCTGTATCCTATTGCCACCAGATACTGCCCTTAGGAAAGTCTCTCATTGCAATGTTTCCTATGAACAATTCCTGCCACTATACTAATCTCATAAGTGAAAAGCATTCACAAATAATCAACATTGCTTCCTGACTTCTTCAGTCAGGCTACAGCACTGCTGTTACATCTCTACAGTTCTCACCCAGCTTCCTGCTGTCTTCACAGCTTGCACGTTCCCCAAGCCTGCACAAACTGGATAGAAGATGCTGCCTGCTAAGAAGGAGACTAGTTTTACAACAATCCTGCAATGTCAAACGCAAGCACGTACAGTATCAAGCAGGGGAGAATCAGATTCACCAGTTTTCCAATTCCCCCAGAGATCAATTCTAAACTACCTTGACCACAACTACATTCTTCTTCCCGCTGGAAGAAAATAACTCTTCAATGCATACATTCACGACTTCACCTTATGTGCCTAAAACTCACTAACGTGCTAGGGAGGAAAAAAAACACTTCAGATACACAACAAGGTAATAAAAAGAACAAGTACTCTGCCACAGGAACATAGTAAAGAGCAAAGTTTCTTGACTAAACAAAAGAAGGCATCTGAGCCACACATAATATAGGCAAACTATTTTCAGTACTTCCAGCGAGAGCTAGCTCCCTGGAAGCAGGAGTGGTGGCACTGCTCATATAGTGTGCACCAAGACCAAAGAACATAGCATCACAGGCAGTCAAGGAAAACTCCAGATACCAGCTTAGAGCTGTCACATGAAATGGAAGAAAAAGGTAAATACAGTAGATTTTTTCTCTAGGAATACAGAAATAGTTTTCACTCAGATAAATGTCTTGTGCCCCAGACATCCTTTGAAAAACATTATATCTGGAAACTTAACTCAGTAACTTTCTCCCAGCAAACCAGATCTTTCTCAGTGCTTTTTCCTGATGAAAAGACAATCTGGTTTAGCCATTTCTATCAAAAAAATTTTCAATAGTAATAATGTCTGTTTTTACGTACACATCAGCATCAAGGGGACCTACTTGGCTGACATACAGTGCATATCTGTAAATTCATCTTCCCTGACTTACAGAAAGCCTTGTCTCTGTCCCTGCACTCTCTCTTGGAATTGCCATTTGATAATCAAAAGCCACAACCTTCACTGATGAAGTGAATCTTCATATCACAGAGAGAACATCTCTGGCCACAATAGAAGATACACCATAAACAGTTTAAATTAGTATACAGATTATGTGACTTTCTTAAAGGTCTCATGTGGTATGTCCATATTAGCTTTTTTGTTTGAATAAAGAATGAGCTTTTGAAATGGACCTCCCAAAATCCTTGGCTTCCCGATCACCAAGCAGTCTCTTGAGCAGCAGTGCTAGATTCCTTTCGGATGAAACTAAATGAGAAGACGCATTCAATAACTATATCTAGCATGGCCCAACCACTAATAAATGCTCAGTCTCAGCTGTTGCACCCAAATCTTTAATTGCAGCTTTATTTTAAGTGGTTTTGACTTCAATTATATCATCAGATGGAAAAATTTAATTGCAACAGAAGTGTTTTTGCTTTGAAAGATGTAAAAATGATTTGCAATTAGCAGAGGAAAAAGTTTGGATAACTAGTAAAATATTTTCCCTAATGCCAAGAGAAGAAGACACAAGATTATTTCATTAACCAAAAAAACCTAAGGATGCAGGTTTACAGACAGACGAAAATACATCCTATTCCTGCAGACTGGCAAGCCCAAGGCTAGCTTAATTAGAAGCAAAGAAAAAATGGAGAGGACTGAACAGAACTGCAGGAAATTAACTCACATACCACATGCACTAACAGACCAAAAGCCAGAGTAACCATAAATTCCTGATCTGGCACAGCACTTGGAGAGAGGGACCAAAATCCAAGTGCACCCAGGGCACTGGCAGCTCACGCACACTGAGCCTGTACACGCAGCTGGAGATGTTATGTGTCAGCTTATCTCCAGCTACACATCTCACGAGCATCAGCCTGGCTGGCCCCTGAATGTGGCCAGATATTCCAGTGAGGCTGCTCGGCTTCAGCAGCCCAGAAAATCACATAGTCACCAAGAGTGCCATAGGGAGATCAGAAAGAGGTGAGTATGAGTATTGGGCAAAAAGAGGGAAGTGAAGCACAAGCTTACAAAAACTTAATTATACAAAAACTCCTACTTCATTTTGTATACATAAACCAATTTCATTCTTTTCCTTTCAACATGTGCCAGAGGCAGGAAACAATCTTATTTAAACACAAGTGTCTGAGGAAAGCTACTTTTTTTGTAGTTGAGCAGCAATCTGTATGACCAGTCCCATGCTACAACAGACTGTCTTACTGAAGAAAAAGCAAAGACAAACCTAAGTCCAATTTTATGCTACCCTAGGCTCACTTGTTCACAAAAATTGTTTTGTTTGTTAAATAACCAAAACGAAACAAGACAGTAAAAATGAAGCTATTAACTGAAGAGCTCCTGAAAATATTTTACGATATAGGTTAAGTTTTAGAAGTTTACACACAGGCCAAGATATTCTTGGCTGAAAGTAATAGCTGGTGGCCCAGGTCATTGAAAGGGCAACAGGGGCAGCTGTACAGGGCAAAGGGACCTGTCTCACCTGGTTGTCTCCCAGCCCATGATATATGGAAGGGAATACAGGTCTGCTTAGCTAGACCTCGTGTACACAGAGCAACAGAGATGCTCATGGACCAGACCCACAGCTCATGAGCAGGCTGGGCTCAGGTCATGTCAAGTCCCCTGTTAACAGAGAACTGCCCTCACGCTCACACACAAGTCTTAGCCAGTGCTTTTGAGCTGAAACACAATCCCACATGGTCACAGCACTGCTCCTCCTCTATGGGCAGCAAAGCAGGTCGCAGGAAGAAAGATTCCAAAGATGGCAGCAAAAATTAGGTATACAGGCATTCATTGTGGAAGGAGGGGCAGGAGGAAAAGGAGCCTTCAGGGCTCATGACAACCAGAGAGTACAGTATTTCAAAGACAAAATAACAGTTTAAAAACCAGATGTGTCTCTTTCCTATAAAAAGCAAAAGAAATCCTACCAAAACTACTGTACCATCCCAGACTTCAGAAAACTTGGCAGAATGAGAAGTTTAGTGTCTCTGCCGATGTGAATAAGTCCTTACTTTTTAGACGTGGAGTTCTAGGGAAAGGAGGAAAGCTCTCCTTAGCAGGCGGGTTTCACACCTGAAACCACAGGCAGTAAACCAAGCATTAGGAAGAGGTGATGTGTAAGAAGAAATCACAGCACTAGCACCTGGGAGCTGAAAAATTACACTGGCATACATTGCCAGTGAGATTGTGAAGGGAATTAATAGTTTACAAAGCAGTGAAGAATAAAAGGGAAAACAGGAGAGGAAAAGAAAATGCACTTTGAGAGTAGAATGTATATACAAAAAGTTATACATGCCTATAAATAGTAGAAGAAAATAAACAAAGTGACATTACAAAAAGGGGAAAGTTAGATTAAAGGGAAAGCAACAGTTTTCAAATTCACATACATTACATGAAACGATATTCGAGCCCTGACATGACTGCACTTAATTGTGTCATATGCATCCATGCAACCTCTGCCATAAATCTTGAGTTGCATCACGCCACTCACTAATTCAACTTTCATCCAGAAACAGCTTTTGCTTAGAGTTACTAGAGCTTCACAAGCAGAAACTGTGTCTTGGCCACCTGTAACCTGAAGAAGGGGAGAGAAAGTGAAGGAAATTACTTACTTCAGATAAGTATAAGATACCAAACTCAGCCCAAAAAGAGAAGAACTTAACCAAGTGTGTGTCCTTATTAACAGTCTCAAGGCTGGGTCAAAATACTCCTTGGTCTATTTTGGCCTTGTAATATGTTCCCTGTTTGATTTTTTTTTTTATATACTGTAGATTGTTCTGCAGCATTTAAAAAAATAATAATTGGACTCTTGGCATTTATCTCTGAGAATTCTGAGGAACTTTCTTTTTGAGCTCTTGAAAAACACTTGATTTTGCTTCTTTCTATGGCCCTTAAAGGGGTTATTATTATAAGACACAGCGTTACAACTCTACCTAATCTGTGGTTCTTGAGGAATAGAAGGATTTACTTATAGTTTTAGATTCCTCAGAGTATACCCACCACAGGATAAATACAGGACCATTTCAATAGCTAAAGAATGCCTTTTATCTAGAAAATGTTCAAAAACCATGCAGTTAGGAAGCAAAAAAACCAGACTCACAGCTAGCATACTACAACTACAACATATGCCTCATAAATCGACTATTTTTGCTGTAAAAAGATCCACTACAAAGTGGGAAATACTCATCAATTTATTGTACACAAGAGTAAGCATGTATTACTTTTAACTAGTGCAGGACCATTAATCACAGCACAGTCAAGCTATTAAAGCAAAAAAAGTCAACAGCCTGTTTTCTCCAAAAACTCAAATACTATGGATACTGTTGACTGATTGCAATAATACATGTTATTGGAGAAGGTTCATTCAAAATAGTTGCTGCTCTTAACTCCTAATACCCACGTTTAAATGTTTTCCCTACCAAATTGCTAGCGCTTCAGGAAATTGTTACTGGGGAAAAAGACTGCCATAAACACATCATTTGGGGGGAGGGCGGGGATAATTACCGATCTGTTACAGTGACATTCTCCTACGTCACAAAACACACTCTTACATGATACCTATAAAGTAGCACAAGAATTACTTGACTCAACATGAGGCCAATGCCATGAGACGACACAATGCCACACAACACGGTAATACCAACCACGTAGCTACTGTCATCTTTTCATAGGCCAAGGGAGATGCTAATTTTATTTCCTATTCACTTACCATTCCTGTCCTATTTAAATGAATCAACTCCTTGAAACTCAACAACAAATTTTTCAAGTCCTTCACTGTCACCAGGGAGTTGGCATGAGCCCTAACATAAATACAGCAATGAGTGTTCCTGAGTATATCCAAGTTTATCCCCTTCTTGCCCTCACTCAGTTGGGATGTCTGAGTCCCCAGGAATTTTTGTTCGCTCCACAGCTATACTACCACACCTTAAAGAAAAATAAGCTGCCCACATAATCCCTGCTTAAAGGCTCCCTTCACACTTTTTGCCCTTGACAATGTGGCAGCTGCTTGACATCTCTGGAACAGGGAACAGCCATCAAGCTGCCAGCAAGAGAACACTGATTCAATTCACATCATGATTTTACCAATTCTGTCTTGTCAGTAAGCTTTAATAATCAGCCCTAATAAGTCTAAGATGTTAATCTTCTAGAAAGTACCTGGTCTTAACCTATCAATGTTATTCACATTGCAAGATCACCTAGAAATCACAACACAAAGTGACTTCTATTGTTCCAGACAGCTTAATTCATTGCAAATAGAGTAAGCAAGTAACAATAAGCAACTCCTCGCTCAAAAGGGTTGAAATCTTAAAAAAAAAACAACCCCAAACACTAAAACAACAAAAAAAGCTGATATCTAATTTAGGGAACATTGTGAAGTACTACCCTTCATTTACCTGAGGAAAGGGGGCTAATACAGTATCCAAAGGAGGATACTTTCTTTTAAGATGCTTCCAGAATGTTTTGGAGAACTGCCACAACCCCATCAGCAGTTATTCATTTTCTAGGTGCACAAGTAAACACACAGCCCTAATTAGGAAGTAAAGGTTCTGGTCAACAAAGCAGCGGTATACAAATTGCAATAATGAAAGACTTCATTTCACAACACTTAGAAGTCTTTTATTGTTTTTTTTACCTTTCATCTCTCACCCTTCTAACACGCTACTACCTGCAGCAACACCATTTTTCACATCAGTCAGTCAAAAAGCAAGGGACTAGAACAAACAGTGCCCCAGACACTGACTGACAAAAAGCACCACATCCAGCACAGAGTCCACCCAATGCAGCACACTGGTAGGACAGACAAGGAGACAGACACACAGCTGGTGATTAAGAGAAGACACAGGAGAAGGTATGGAGATAAGAAAACCCATCCTACCTACAGCAATACCTATTTTCTGTTAGAAACAAGCCAGACAGATCCATGCATCACAGAGTGGCAGAAGTGATGGATGGGACCTGAACACCTCCCTTATTAGAGGAAAAAATAGATTAACCAATCCCTCTCACACCCCAAAAAACCCTAAGTGAAGATAAACAAAAAAAGGACAGAGAGTGCATTTAATGAAAAAATGCTTCCTGGCAGCATCTACACTTGAAATTGCTTTTGGGAATGACACCTCAGCTCCCAGCCTCAATTAAGAATTCAATACTTCTAAACAAACATGCATTTGGCATCTGTTTCTCCTCTTTTCATTCAATTCTGAAATAGCTGTAATGCCAGTACCCAGACCTAATAAACAGGCTTTAATACCTTCAGTCTCCACCCCTGTTCCTCATCTCTAAATTTTCCATTACGTGTTAAAAAGCACTTCTATAAATAGTCTGGCAAACAGAAGATACAAAGAGACACTTTCAAATGAACATCTCTACAGGGCACTTAATCTAAGGACAGGATAGACCATCTTCTGGTTTTCTGATAATCAGCAGATTATAGACTGTAATATTCTTTGATTACACCAAATAAGAAACCATACAAATTTTGATAAAACTGTTTTTGAAACATATTCTACTCTCTGTTCATTACTATGAACTTTATTAGAAAACGGTAAGTATTAGAAAATACTTTGTAAACATCACATTTGTTGGGCATCAATAAATACAGCAGTATAGTTTGGATAGTATCTGAATTCAAAGTACTTTCTTTTTGACAAAGCATTTTAAACAGGTAATGTTGGCTTCATTGAGGGAATGTGCAGCATATAAAAATGCTGTCAAGCAACTCCACTGCCAGCAGAGCTGTCCTCTGCTGCTGATCCAGTACAGCTGGCATTATTGCACTTCTGAAGCATCACAAATGGTCATGCTTGCACACAGGTCAGCTACCACCGATGACTGCTCTGTGTGTAAAGAGTTACTGGGCAACTAGGAGGAGGAATAAATGGCCTGTAGTGCTCTGAACATGTATTTGCCAAAAAAAAAGAACAATGTTACAAAATACAGCACCTCTTGTATACACTGCACAAACCTCTTTCATGCCGTTCTATGTAAGTGGCTTTATTAACACAGCTCTACAGTTTAAGCAGCCGAGTCTTGCGTCTGGCATCACTTCATGCTCCTGTCACTCCTGCTCAGGTTCAGCAGAGTGGGAAGAGAGATGGGTCTGTCCCATCTGCAGTCCTCAGCCCAGCTCTGCTCTCTGAGCCTGTGAGACCAGAACTCTTATGGTAGCAAAGCTCACTGCAGGCATCAAGCTCATCAATTAACTGTTTAAAATTTTTAAAATACTACATTAAAAGACTGTGTGTATCTGTCACCCTTTTAGTTTATGGCTGATGTCTTCTCCATTTCTTCACTATGCCTCAACTAGTCTTCACAATAGATTAGCATCTTAAGTGTAAGCTTTCGGAGTTGGAAAAGAATCATCAGATAAAATAAAGAATTTTAGTTTTCTGGTTGGTAACAGAAAAGCTCATTTCAGTAATGCAGCACTACATATCATAAATAAGTAATGTACTATGACATCTAAAAATACTTACATTTTTAAAAATAAATCATTACTTCAATCTACCATACTTAAAAAGCAGGATGAGAATTACAAACCTTACTGCTATAGTGTTCCAAATAGTTATGTTCAAAGCAGACTACTCCTTCATCTAGTAAAAGTCAGCCTCATCCTAGGGAAATGACCAATACAGAAAAACCTGTACACTTACATTCTAGTTGAATATACAGAATGACCAGTTTGTACCATCACTGACAGTCTGGTACATGTTGTCACCAAAGATGTTTGATTATGCTTGATCTCAGAATATTTATGGCAGCCTTGAGAATACAGGAAGTTCTTTAAAACAAATATACAAAATTTGGATCAGTAACAAAAAAATGAAAACATTTTGAAAGAATGACAAAGCACAGGGGAAAAGAACTATTGTGCAGCCAATAGTTTCACAACCAAACACCCACTCGTAACTGGCGACGTTTGAGTCACAGAGAACAAAAATGCCTGTCCAGAAATGGCATGTGAACTAAAGGCTGAAATGTGAGTCAAATACTTACCTATGAATGGAAAAAGATGCAATGGATCTAATGAGGGATGCCACTGCTCCAACTTTAGCAGCTTCCACTGCTCCCTGTGACCTGTATCGCACAGTTTCACCATAACTGACGAAAGGTTCATTGTAGACAACAATCTTCCCCTTGGCCTCCTGAGCTCTTCTGCGCAGTTCCTCGAAAGAGGCTACCACTATGACTTCTGCTGTAATTCCTGAAAGAAAGTATTCCAGTGGCTTTAAAACTGCTTTCCTGTAACTCTCCTACAGTCAGTTCCAAAAGACAGAAAAGCACGGACCATGCACAACACAGGAGATCAGATTTAACTTCTTACTGGAAAAGGAAGACTACGAGAAATGCTTCATCAGGGGTTAGTACTAAATAGCCGTAATGGCATCGTGAACCAAGTACACACAGTTCTGTAAATCATGCCATCAGGTTGCTATTAAAACATAACTTGAAAGGCAAGAAGAATACACAGGTTCCCTGCATGTGCTTTAACGCCTCACCGCAATCATTTATAGTAAAAAAACATTTGCAAAAGCTGCCTGTGGGATTAATAAAAACAGATAGCAATCTTTTCATGGAATTGTTTTGATAGGTTGCTAAACAACTTAGCTTAACGTAAGACAACTGGAAGCACATATTTTTAGACTGAAACACTTAGAAAATTATTTAATCCATAAATGAAATTAAAGCTCTGCAGTTCCAACAAATTTTACTGTATGCTTATAAATAATACAAAAATATGCTTCACATTTCATTCAGGAGAATTCCAGTCCTACTGCATCTCCTTCTCAGAGCTTTCCCAGGAACCCACCTTCCAGTTATGACCCAGAGAACTTTGGCAGTTACTTCTGCAGAACTACTCACACATTTTAAGTTAGATCCCACCCAGCTCTTTGTTTTTAATAGTTGGAATAGTTTAAAATTGCTATATTATCTTGCTTGAAAAAAACAAAGGATTTTATAGATAAGTAGTTTTTCCCAAAGTCAGAGAATCCTTCTAACTTTTTAGAACATTAATTGACGATCTATATTTGACAGCATTTAAGAAATAATTCATTAAAATGACCACTATCCTTAGAATCCAATTTTGTTGATTGGTTGCAGAAACAAGTACAAAACGCTTAACAACATGGGCTGGTACTTTATTGAAAATATTTTGCCTGAAATATTAGTGTTGTACATTTCAACTAAGAGCCACAAAATATGTGAGTGAAAACAAACAACAAATATATAGCAAGGATTTGTCAAACTATCATGTTTTTAAGAGAATGTTTCTTCTTGAAAGTCCTCCTTTTTCTTTTCTTTTTTTTTGTATAATGGTAATTTGGAGAGGATTTCAAAGGCTTGTATTTGAGATTGCGATACATGAGAAGAACCGATAGAAAAATAGGAAGATCTCTCCCAGCACCAGTGTCTCCAGGCTCATGGCTTCTTTAAGATCAAACTACAGTATGCTTCAAAACCTTGAAGAAATTATTTCACACACACAAAAAAGTTTGGTTTCTTAAGACTGCATCACTAACAGGGCAAGAGACATCTACTGCTACAGCAAAAGCCTGTGAGTTTTAGCTCCAGAACTAACCTAGTGTGACAGGTGTAAAAATTTTAACCAAATAACTGTTCAGTCTTAGCTTTACAGAAAGAGGCACCAAGAGCCAAACCAGAGAATCACCTTCAAATTTTACTAGCTGTTGTTGGCAGGTAGGTGAGCGTGCTAACAGACTCCTGCTGCTTCTAATGAACTTCAGGTTCACCTGCCTACCTACGGAGCATCCCAGTGACAGAATCCTTCTGGATATGAAACTGTGCCACTGGAAGTAAAGCCAGGTAGCTGCAAAATTTCATTTTCCACAAGAAAAATCATGGTCTCAGTAGGTTGGTGCTGCAATCTGTATTTCATATTAGATCTCCACAATGCTCCGCTTGCACTGTGCAGCAGGCACTGGAAGAGCACGTGTTGTTTAGTGACTATTCATCAAGGGAAGTGAGGAGTGTAACTCTTCCTGGCACTACTTTACTACATTAATGAACAAACACCAACTCTGTATAGTTTTTAAAGAATGCCACAAACAGCTAGTAACTATAATCCCTAAGAAATATCACAGAGAAGTACATTTATGGCCCTCCCTAGTTGACAGGCATCAGGATTTTGTACAATGAGCATTGTGGGAATTAAAGCTAAGGGAAAGAACACAGAGATGCAAACCCCAGCCCAGTATCTCTACTTCTGAATGTTCCGTAAGAAGCTAAATAAAGCCATTCTTTGACAACACAAAACAAAGGTTGTCTCTGCAAGTTCAACTTCATGGCAACACAGTATACATATAGCATCAACTACACAGTGCTTTCTGTAGCAAAGTAAAACTTCACTCTCATGTAACTTCTGACTAATTTAACAACTTATTTGCATTTTAGTCCCATTTTATAACATTTCAGTCTCATCTACTGAAGTGCAAAGAGCAATGTTTCTCTTAAACATGTGGCTGCACATACACAAACCACCCTAAGACCTCCTGTGCAAAGGGAGAAATGAAACAAAACCCCAACAGTTTATCAGTTCAAGGCGAATGAGTTACTCCTTTTTAAAATGGAAAATGTCTCACCTTAGAGAGCCTTTAAGCAAATCAACAAAATTCTCCCCCAGCATCTCCTACCAACCCAGTGCCTCATGACTCTGCTTCCCATGTCAAAAGCTGTTCTATCTCTTTCTTACTCCTATCGTTACCTGACCCAGAGCTTGGCTGCATGTTATTGAACAGAAAAGCAATGTAAGCAGGGAGCTGGACTGCCTGCCTACTTAAGCAAGAGATAAAGATTATAACCCACACAGTCCAAAAGACGAATACAGAGCATTTGGGGAATTAGCTTAGGTAAAGGGCACGAAGTGTAGAAGACAGAATTACGAACATGATAAACTTGGCTGCCTGTATGAAGCTGAAGACTATTTATTTGTTCTCACCATTATACATATGACACATTATACATATTGTTGGGTTGGGCCAGCGAGCAAAAGAATCTATGTAGATCTATGGGTTTCCTCTCGTTTCTCATATTGAGCAGTAAATTGTACACCATTATTTCTGAGAATTAAGGTACAGGAAGGGTGTTAAAGGTGGAAACAAGCAGGCAACTTTAAATTACCAACAAAATTATGTACTACAAAGTCCACTGCACACAGTAATGTACATTTCTGTCTAAACACTTGGGATATGCCACAACTTTAATGATCATACTGCCAGATGAAATAAATGGTCTACATTAGCAAAGTCTAAAATCTGTCACAGACAAGATGAAGGCAAGACTGATTACAGTTAGCCTTCATTAGTTAGAGAAAGTCCAATTATATAGATATAGCTATAGATAAGAACCTGTAAATCATCTGTCTGCAACAATGCCATACATCAGAAGTCTGATTCTTGGCACAGACAATTCTGTCCAGATAGTCACCTCCTAGCACTTGCCTCCATGCCAGCAATCATGCTGGAAGTAGATCAGTTAAAAGGGAACTGCTCATGAGATAACTTACTCTCCCAAGATCAAATGGAATGAATATCTAAGCCACTTTAGTATCTGGAGTTATGCATCTGTTGGTGTTAATAATAGGGCTCAGTGAAGAGTAAGAAAAAAAAGGAAAATCCACCCTATTATCAGATTTTCAAAACAAACTGACGAATCTCTATTAAAATATCAAGGAAATTTCATACAGAATATTGCTGCTCTTCTTGGCCACACCAGGGCAAGTCATGGCAGGACTTTATCATATCAAGTACCAGGAATTCTTGAGATTTGGGAACCATTCTCTGTTGTTTTTTTTACTTATTCCTATCCTAGAAACACTCAACTCAAACACACAGAAATTCAACATGGTTAGTTACAGCTAATTACTGTATTAAATGAAAAATTTAGCAAAGCCAGAAACAAATATCATGTGCATATTCTTTCACCTTACTAGATATTGTCTTCCTCATTACTCAATTATGGCCTTACTCTCTTCTTTTTTTCCCCTTTGTCTCATTTTTGTCATCCAGTTAACAGAAACAGCCCCTTGGAGATCTAGTTACAAAGCCAAATGCAGCCATCATTTAATTTGACAATTTTTTTCAATAACAGCAAGTGAACAACTTCACTCCTACATACTTCACTTCACACACTGTCTAACATAAAATTATTATTTCTTTTAACAATTACACTATGGAACAATGATGCTGCTGATCCACATGCACTGAAGCTGTCACTGTCAAATAAATAACCTGAAGGGCAAGGCAATTTTTGCTTAAAACAACCGAATTATGGTATTTTTAGGTCTAAACACAACAAAGCTGGAAACTACACCAACCAAGTCTCTGCTGACCATCCCCATGTGTTATATATTTAAAATTTTTGCATTTTAAACATAAAATACTGCCTGAAATATCAACACAAGAAGTAAACAGTACATCTAATTGTTCTGGTACTGGGGGAGATTTTGAAACTGGGAAAGAACACATCTGAAACATGTCCTGGCCTCTGCAGTCATGAGAGCAAGAGGGAGACAGATTGCTACCTCCTCATTCATCAGAACCAGGCATCAGGACACAAGGACCAGGGAGTCAAGACACTTCTTCATGGTAGGAAGAAGACAAAGATAGAGTAGGAGCAACAGCACATCACAAGAGGAGTGCATGAACCCTACCTCATGATCACAGCCCTGCCTTGCAGACCAGCAACATCAGACCACAGGCGTTTCTAGTCTGCTGGATGGCTGCCGCTTCTCAGATTCCTCCAACAAACCTTATTTAGCCTGGACGCTGCCACTTCAACACAGGTATACTGCATTCCATGCCGACCCTAAGCACATGCAGGTGGTAGCCCCAAGCTTTTCTAACCTTAGCCTGGCTAATCCAGTTGTCCCTTAGACTTGACCATCTCCCCTGAATAAAAGTACCATGCCCCTGCAGTACCATGCCCTGCTTCTTTCAGAAATGGCTCTAATGCAGTCTTGTGCCTATTTGCAAGGTAGTTTCTTTCACAGAGTTACAGAGAACCTAGAAACCTTTTTGCATGGGCCATAAGAAAGAGCTGCACATATAATGTTATAATGTAATGGCTGGGATGTACAGTACTGCAATAATGGCAGTCTTGGACCCTGGATGCCACATCACCTGAACAGAACCAGGCCATGTGTCAGGATCAATATTCCTGAATGAGGATGCAAGAAGATGAATCACAACAAGCAAAAAGTAGATATATCATGGCTGGAGATGGGGAAGAAAGGTAGTTGTTGGGACAGGTCGAAGAAAATAAGGTTTTGAGGAGTAGAGGCAAAAGGCATATATATTCTTGAAAGCTAAGATTAGGGACCTAGCATTATATCCTATTTAGGTTCATCATCTTCTAAAGTACACCCAGAAAACATTCTCCCCATCAGCTTCTATCTTAACTCTGTTAAAAACATGTTGCTTTTCAGCTCTCTCCAGAAATTAGTTCAGCTTTCCCTCAATACCCCACATAATTCAAGAAGATTTTCAGGAAAACAAACCCAAATTCTGGGTCCATAATGAACTCATCATATTAAGGCTTGGCATCAGGATGAAGCAAATGAAAGATTCATGTCATTACTTATTTTTTTCTCCTTCAAAAATTATTAGCATGTACTGAAAATTTAAAATACTTCAACACCTAGAAACACATTTGCTCTATCAACCTATATCAATATGTATAGATAATAAAAATTAGAATATGAAGAAAAATTAAATCTTTTAGGGGAACAGTGAAACAAAGAAGAGAGCTTTTATCAGGAAGAAAAATTTTGTAAATCTGAATACACGTCTGGAAAATGTGACCTCACCTACTCTGCAGAACAGCAAAAAGAATTACTTGATGAAACTAAAATTACATGGGAGAGTTATCCAAAAAGCTATGAGGCTGTTCAGCCCTGCTGCAGAGCACTGAGACTAAACATATTACTCCATTCTTTAAGAACACCACAAAGTAAACACTATATAACAGTTACATTTTTGACAGATATGACCTACCATTTCCAGCAATAACTGGATCTCATTAGAACAGTTCTGTTTCAGTAACATGTAGCTTACTGTACAGTAGTAAATCCCAGCAGCAAGGGGGTTGGACCCAAACCCCAGCATGAAGCCTTGCCCCCAGAGAGCTGGGCAAGAGGTCTGGTTCTCCCAGGAGCAGCCCTGCTTGCTATGCAATGTCTGAAGAGCATCAGGCACCCAAGAACAGGATCCAGAAAAGCCAGTTTCAGAGCACACAGGTGCCCAGGGCAGGAAGTACCAAGCACAACCATTGCCTCCTTAGCAAGTCAAGATGCCAGTCACTGCAGGCTATCCCTGGGAGGGGAGGTGACAGTCCCACCCAGCTGTGCATGCATGTCCCATGCATGCAGAAAATCCCGCTCAAATCCTGCCTGTTACTGTGAGGCAGGAGCTTCAGCCTGGGCTTACCATCCTTGAAGTAACCATCATCAACTCAGGGCCAAGACCTGAAAATTCAATTTTTTGCCACTGCAAATCCATGCAGTTCACTTAACATTCGTTAAAGCAGCAAGTGGAACCTACATCCTTCCCAGACAGCACATCCACCTCAAAGCCACACAGCTACTCCTAAATATTTGAAATGCCACCACACTAACTTCTGGCCCAGACACTGGGCCACTGAACACCACAGCATCTGAGGCCCTTCACAGACATCATCTTCTACATTCCAAGAAAAACAGTAGCATAATTATCATATCACAAGCAGTGCTGCTCAAAGTACTAATAAAGAATCCAAGCACTCAAAACTGAGGCTCATGGTCTCAAGATATTAAATAGCTCCTCATGCAGAGAAAATGAGGGATCCAGTGAAGACAGAAGGAAGGCCTCTGCTCTCATGCCTACGACTCTCTCCAACTCTTGTTCTCAGCACTGAACACCTCATCAAAGGTGGTACCCGCATCCCTCCAGAAAGATCCCTTCTTTCCCAGCAGGTCAGTGGTCATCCAAGCTGTTGGCAACTCAAGGGTAATTTCTCTGATACACATTAAAATTAACTTTTCTGTCAGCCTTTTGTTAATCTAGATGCATTCCCATCCACTTCATCACTGAGAAACAAAAAAGGATTGTCAATACTGGGGAAAAATACATCAGCCAGGACTGGGGCCAGATCACTCCTTTCAGTTCATCCCTGCCTTAAAAAGACTGTTAGCCTACAGCAACAGCAGACACCTTTAACAGCTTCGAAACACTTATTATCCCCATTTTACAAATAATACAAAAATAGTGTCAGTCTGTTATCTAAGTTGCAAAACTCCCACCACCTTCTATAAGAGCAAGGCTGGACCAAGTGTTACCGATAAATAAAAAACCCCACAACTCGAACACAAAAACTAGGAGGAAGTCTATCAGTATATCATCTTCATACTCACATTATTTCAGTTTCACTGCAACAAATAGTACATAGAAACCAGAGACTGTTCCTCTTCCAAGGAGACATCCTGGGTAGGCTGCATTCTAGGGTTCTACTTGTCAGTATTTCTTTAAAATGAAAGGGCAGGGTCACCCATCAGGGAAAAAAAAAAGTGCAATTTTAAAACATATGCAAAAAATTAGTTCTTTGGTACTTTATGGTCAAACATCTGCTAAACTACTACTTTCCCTCAATTATGGGGTTCTCAAAGCAACAATTGTATCTATTTTCCTCAGAACCTGGGGGATATAATCAGTACTACCCAAAACCAACACAGTCTCTCTACATACATCTCTATGTTTTGCCAACGTTGAAACACTGGAAATGAGACAAGGACATTGACTAAATATGGTAAACCTCCCATTTGTCAGCTCCCTAAACTGAGCACTTCCTAACATTCAATCCTGTTTGTAACCTAGGAATCCTTTTCTTCGAGGTGGTGACCATTTTCAATCTCTACTGACTTCTGGAAATCCAGGTCACTCTGCATTTCATGTTTCTCTTCTCCCTGTCACTAAGGCAGGAAATGTTAAGCCATGAAAGTTACTCTCTCCATGTAAGGAGATCAAAGGAAGTGAAAACTTTCTCTTTTACCCAACACCGTCAAATACTGTGATACACTGAAAAAAAAAATCTTTTTTTTCCTCTTCAATAAAGAAATCTAACCTCTTTCATGCTGCCCCTTTTTGCTGTGTAAATCAGACTGACTCTGGAAACTTGATACCCTGGCATGTTGCCCAGTCATAAAGAAGAAAATACTGAAATGTGGATTTTATCCACAAGATCACAAGATACCAAAAAGCCTCCCGCACATCATCAGAACCGTTCCAACCTCCAGTGAGCCAACTAGCAATATGTCAAACTCATATCTGAGCCAACGGAGGCAAATCCCTGCAAATTCAATAAATGGGCAAAGCTCTGTCAACATCCCACAAGGCTTTCAATCCCAGAGGCATGGGCGGATAAAAGACCTACAGGAAGACATTACTTGTATCCTGGAGTCAATGCTGGCTTGGGCTCCATGGCTAAAACACTGCTACTATTAAGGGCTTAGTGTTCCTGCCCCAAAGGATCATGGATTTTTTTCCACCCTCACACAGAGTATGGCGAAATGGAAAGTGAGTAGCCTCAGGGTGTGCTCTGGCCATTGGGTCACTCTTGGGAAACACTGGTTTGAATTTCCATGGACAGAAGGGAAAATAAACCCTGAATTTCCAACATCCAAAGCCAGGTTTCTAACCCCTGTTAGGCTATTGCTATGCTAAAAAAAAAGCCCTTCAGAGCACTAGCTTGAGGATCTGAGCTCCAGGAGGAGCTCCAAGGACACCAAGGGCCACTGTCTCCAGCAGAAAGCATCAAGCACATCCAGAGAGAAGCAATGCTTTAAGTTTCTGCCAACGCTTCCTACTTGCTTAGCTCATCAGGTCTCAAGCCTGGAGGACACAGAATAAGAAGGGAGGAATACAGGACGTAACCGAGGATGAGAAAGCAAGAAACGGTCTCCTGTATCTCCTGCTGAGACAGGAGAGTCACTCCTTGTCTTATAGCCATCCCCAAACCTTAAAAGACAAAATGCCCAGCCAGTGTTGCCCTCTAGCTCTAAGTAGAGATCAGTAGTGTCAAGAAAGGGATACGTCAGGGCTTCACAGAGACGATGGTTTGGAAACGAAGAGGTCTGAAACATATCCCAACAGGAACACTGATTTAAAACGTGCAATAACTATCAAGCTAATACCAAACACCTTCAGGGATGACCTGCACAGTTCAGCCCTGCACAGTCCATTTAAGAGGCAGCTCTGAAGGGTGTCTGCCCTGGGCAGAACCCAGATGCCAATGGCCAGCTGAAAGCCAGCCCTCAACCTTTAATATATTCCTCAGCATGACAGATCTCCCTGCTTTGTTCCCATGCAGCAATAGCAGCACAATGCCAGGAGAATCAGCATCAAGCATCTCCTATTGAGCTGCATTATTGTGATTACCGGATGACTCACACTCCCACAGCTTCTTGGCTAGAACAAGACAAATCAGAACAACCGATATTCCCTCACTTAGGGAAATTGTTCAAATATTTCTAATGTGACTCATGGCAGCCACCTATCCCTTCTTCTCGGAAACAGGGCATGGTGACAATTGCTGCTTAGAGCAGAGGGAGTGGATCTAGGAATGAATTCCTCAGAAGTGATGAGGTGGTGGTTTTCATAGTCTAATCACACATTTTTTATCCCATGCTTAGGATGAGTGTGAGTTTTAGGACAGGCACTTTTCTGAGCAGCACACTTTGCAATTCTCTTGTTCAGGGAGGCTGGTGATGAGCAGCTCTCGCCAGGCATTTCCATCAGCCAGGCAGCCAGTCCAGCAATTGAAAGAAGGAGAGCCAAGAGCTCACCAGGGACCAGCTATCCCACAACCTCCACAAGCACAAAAACCTGTCACAGCTTGCACAGAACAAGATGAGACCAGTAGAAACTATAACAGCCACAAACAGTAGGACAGATTTTAAGTCAGAAGGTAAGTAATTTAATGAGAATGATTCCACTGAGTATGAGAAACTGCTTGCTCTTCTGTGAGAGATTTCATTGCCATGCAGTCTTCTAGCACCAACACATCCACCTCCTCAGAAATAATGCAGATCTCAGAGGAAAGGAAAAACATGAGGAAGAATAATGTGGGGTTTTTCACATTATTCACTATAAACTGGTGCTGGATAAAACAATCTTCCAAGACATCATCAGCTACAAGTACTAGCCTGGCTGTTCAGCTGTCAGTATAATAAGATCTTTGCAGAGGAAAAAGGACACAATTAGCCTCTGTGAGCATTTTTAAACATGCAAATTCAGTATTTCTCTCAATGAAAAAAGGCAAACTTAGCAGTAAGACCAGGCAAGTGCAAATAACTACATAGCTAAGAAAGAGAAGTGAAAAACACACGTCTCGAGATGTGAAGATGTTCGCCAAGATTAAACTACAGGTTCTCTCTGCAGGTTCAGTAACTCGCTCAACACCAAGCCCACCATTTTAAAATTAGCTTCCTTTTTAGGAAACTTGGAATAGAGCTGGAAAGGATACAGAATAACTTGTAGCTTTAACCTTTGTTGTAAATACTCTCCTATCAAAGCGCTACACCTCACGGGATAAACAGATAGGGTTTTATTTGTTTTGCATTTTAGGCATGTGTTTACATCAATATGACAGAAATACCTCAGACAAAATTGACAGTAGCAGTTTGCCAAACCAAGAAAGACTTATCTCAAACATATCTTAAATTGCCCAGTTTTACTTTGTGGTGTTTTGAAGGGCTATGTAATTTTTCTAAACAAAACAGCTTTTATATATCATTTGTTTCATTTCAAACAGAAAGCTCACTATCACAAAAAAGTCACAATTCACCAATAAAATTATGAGTATCGTGTTGCCTTTTATTTCCTAAACTAAATTTATTTTCTCATAAAGGACCAAGAGTGCTTTTTAAGCAGTCTAGGAATAAGTCTATTGTTATTTTTGGAGAGCAGGCACAGAAGAAGGTTGCCATCTGGCCTTTAAAGAGCCATCCCGAGAAAGCCCCATATCAATATGTACAAAAAGAGAATCTTCTAAATCATTTTGTTTGCAAGCAAGCTAATACGTTGGGGCTCAATACACCTGGATTTTGCTGAGCCCAGCTAACAATCACTCTTGTTCCTGTAGTAACATATCACACATGATCCTTTAAAGGCAGTCCATAGTTCCGTAACAGGTAAGTGCCAAAGACTTTTCCAAGGTGAGCATGAGACATAGGGAAGGAAAGGACACACAGATACTAATTGCCATGCTTAGCAAGGTGCAGGTACTTTCTAAGGTCAGCACAAGATTGTCCTCCTCTTCCTGCTGTCTTCTTTTTCACCAGAGCAAAGTGCTGAGCTTGGCACGATAGGGCACAGCAGGAGGAGCAGAAATCACATGTCAACTCAACACCCCACAGAGAACTTGGGTTTCCTACTTGTTCAATGGAGAAGCAGAATCTTTGCAAACGAGGCCCAGCAGTGTTAAACAAAAGGCTATAGATTTAAATGGAGAGTTCAGGAATCAATTCTAAACCAAACTACATCATTCACAACCGTGTCATACAGGAAAGTCTCAGAAAAACAGCATCTTGTCTTGCAGAACTATTATAGCAGGAAGAAAGCTTCAGTTTGACCACTGAGAGAAGCTGTTAGGGGTATAATGCAGTTTGGCATTAAAAAGTAAGTGATGATTAATCCCAAAAGTAAGAGTTACCTTCTGGAGGAGTTGCAACACTGCCCCCAAGTCCCAAAATAGCAATGCTGTGATTCCTTGGTTTGAGCATCATTGCAAACTCTTCTCCTCTTTCCCAGTGAGGTACTTTCACAGGCTCCAGATGCACATTTTCCAGCCTGTCTTCCTGCAGGGCACTGAACATATACTTGATAGCTGCATCTAGATTTTTTGAACCACTGAGTCTAGGTCCTATGGTATCAGCAAAAACTGCTAATCTTTCATAGGATCTGTTCTGAGCTTTACCATGAACAGCAAGATCAATAATAGCTTTAGCAATATCAGTATAGCCAGCTATCTCATTTTTTATGTCTTCAAATGTTTTCAGGTAACTGTCATCTCTTCTCAAAGATTTCCCAGCATACTGTGGTAATAAATTCATGAAAAATATTAAGAACATGTACTTCATCTTTTCTCTTTTTTCTTTTCCACACATGGCCTGTTGAAGAGACAAAAAGAAAAAAAATATTAAAAAAAGTCATACAGCTATCAGCAATACTTTTTGCTATTTGGACTGGCAGACAGACCAAAATGAAAAGAAATCAGCTTATCATGAAAATGCTTTGATCAGAACTGGCAGGAAAGTAAACTCAACTTGGAGACACAATTATTGAAAGCAAATGAAAAAGATACTTAGACCACTGTACATAATCTTTATTGTGGTCTTCAGAAGCATCCTTGGAATGCTGCATCTCTTTAAATAATCACATCCTTCACTGAATCAAAACCCTGGGCTGCTCCCATTCAGGAGGAGCTCCACATCTCCTTCGTTAGGAACATGATTTCCCAGGAGTGCCAAATCAAACATCTTCCCAGAAAACATCTGGACTAAAACATTTCTTAACCCATTTGTGAGTAAAAGTGCTTCTTAATATCTATCTTCCTAATCAGGAAAGCACTTTCTATTGCACTAGAACAATGTCAGAGCAATTTAGATGCAATGTCCTCAGGAAGAAAGTATTAATTTCTTCATTGCATAAATCCACGACTATGAGAGAAACACAACTTCTTACTAACTGGTGTATCTCTTAAGGGCTGACTTCAGCAGCACTGCAGAAAGGTGCAGCACCAGGGATGCTGATCCTCTGTTGAATACCAAAAATCATCTTTGTTAACAGTTAAGAGTTTATCCATCTTGTCATTAAAAGTTCTCAGTTTTAAGATCTTACAAATTTTCAATGTCACAAAAATGACACTTTGTCTATACTATTAATGGAACTGACAAAAAAAACTTCTGGAATCTGTTGGAGTAGTTGCAAAGCTCTTTTATAATACAGGAAGTATGATTATCCAAACCCAAAATATAAAGGTCTTTATTTATACACACAAAAGGAAATGTAATTGTTTCATTTTCCTTTGAATTTACAGGAGGCTGTAATGATAAAAATTAGCAATAAGAAATAAGGCCTTTAAATCAGCTCTATGGCTGCAGTTATTTTGGGACTTAAAAAGATAGCAACTAGTTACAGCCAAGTGAAATGACAATTATTACTAGCCCAAAATTATTTTGATTCAGCACTTTTTCCATTTTCATGGACTTTCACGAAAACACTGGTATTTCTTAAAAAGAATATAATTTGCCTGAAAATATAGTAACACTAAAGGCAATCATTAGCCTTTACTCTACAAAATACGTTTTTCTCAGAAGCAATTGTTCTACAAATAGCAAATAACTAATTAGTTGGCTAATATGAATAAAATATGGGTAAACCAGACCTTCATAACTGAAGAATTACTAAAAGCTTTTGCTGTTAAGATTTCCTTCTTCCCTGACTGTATGTATTTATTATTTGTGGAGAGTTATACTCTCCATTTTATAACCACTGACCTGAGGAATCCTGACAATATACTTACCTTGCATTTTTGGTTCATGATGTTACATGCATGTACAAAGAGCCAGAACAAAGGCAGGGAGGAGGGTATGAGGGTTTGTGTACATATATACACATGTATCTGCATACATTGTAACCACATATGATATTCACATGTAAAATACAAAAAAAAATCCTCCTTTTGTTTCAGACAATCACACAAGAGCTTTAATCAAGCATTAATTCTCAGTTGTTTTATGGAGTAGACAAATTTCACAATAGCCAAATAGCTTTGTAAATTATAATGCCAGGAGGGACCAGAGTATCTGCCTCATCTAACCACCACAGAACACTGATTGTAGGGTATTCCTGAATTCACTCCCGATGATGAGAAGCCACACAGCAAACCAGGTCAAGTCAATTCCCAAGAGAGCAAAGGTGAAGTTAGACCAGCTTTGTGCCTTTAGGAGAGCACATGCCACAGTTACTTGAAGCTTCTCCGAGCTCCATTCTGAATGATCTATGCTAAGAAACCACCTTTCCACTTACGTTTGTTGCAATGAAACACAAATAGATTAATTCACTTTCTCAAGAGATTTATTCTGGACCTTTTTCCAGCATTTGCTAAAAATAAACAAAAATAAGCCTTTGACATAGTGGCATTACCTTAATATATAATAAATTCTGACATCACATCTAATATGTATCTCATCCCATTTCCTCTCTTCTCCTTTCTTAGTTTCAGTGTACTTATATTTCCACCTAGAAACCTCTGTCACAGCACAGGTTGCAGGAACTACTCATTTGACTTCCCCTTGTCCAAGAAACATGCTGAGATAAACAAGAATCTGGGAAATTCAGACATAACTTTGGTAGTTAAAATTGCTGCTTTACTTCTGATTCTTCTCAGGTTTTTATTCGCCTTATTCTTCCAAACAAATTTCACCTTCACAGAGGCAGAGCATGCCAGGAAAAGCTGAATTCCTCAGGAAAGAGTCAAGTTGGTCCTAAGAATATGAATGCTTACCCTTCCTACAAGTTACCATAGGAAATCACTTGTAACTTTAAAGCATAACTTCTGGGAAGTCAGCAAAGCATATATCAGATAATCACAGCATGGTTAAGGTTAGAAGGGGGCTCTGGAGCTCATCTTGTCCAACCCATCTGCTCAAGCAGGGCCATCCAGAGCAGGCTGACCAGGACCATATCCACATGGCTTCTGAATGCCTCCAAGCAGGGAGGCTTCACAGTCTCTCTGGGCAACCTGTTCCATCTCAGTCACCATCACTATAAAAAGTGTTCCCTGATGTTCATGTGGCACCTCCTGTGTTTCAGTTTGTGCCACTGTCTTTGGTCCTGTCCCTGGGCATCATGGAAAAGAGCCTGGATCCGTTCTCTTTCCATGCTCCCCTCAGGTATTGATACTCACCGATGAGACCCCTTTGAGCTTTCTCTTCTGTAGGCTTCCTCAGCCACTCCTCTCATGGAACAGGGTCCAATCCATTAATCATTCCTCTCTTGTACTGGAAAGCCCAGAACCAGACACAATACTCCATATGTGGCCTCACCAGAGCTAAGCAGAGAGGAAGAATCACCTCCCTTAAACTGCTGGCAATATTCCTCCCAATGCAACCCACCAGACCACTGCTGGCCTTTGCCACAAAGGTATCTTGCTGACTTTTTCAGCTTCGTGTCCACCAGGACCCCCAGATCCTTTCCTGCTAAGCTACTATCCAGCTGAGCAGCCCCCAGAATGCATTGGTGCATGGAGTTGTTCCTTGTCAGGTACAAGACTTTACATTTCCCCTTGTTGAACTTCATGAGGCTCCTGCCAGCTCATTTCTCCAGTCTTTTGAGGTCCCTCTGAATGTCAGTACAATTATCTATTGTACCAGCCACTCCTCCTAACTTTGTATCATCTGCAAACTTTCTGAGGGTACCCTCTGTCATAGAATCATAGAATCGTTCTGATTGGAAGTGATCTTCAAGATTATCAAGTCCAAGCACCGAGAGCATTAAGGAAGATGTTGAGAAATACCAGACCAAATATTGACTTCTGGGGGACACCTCTAGTTACTGGCTGCCAACTGGACTTCATGCCAATGATCACAACCCTCTCAGTTTGGCTGTTGAGCTGGTTTTCTATCCACCTCACTGTCTGCTTATCCAGCCCATACTTCTCCAGCTTCCCCAAGATCTTATGGGAGACAGTGTCAAAAGCCTTACTAATGTTAAGGTAGACAACATCCACTGCTCTCCCTTCACTTATTAAGTCAGGCATTTAATCATACAAGGTTATCAGGTTGCTGAAGCATGACCTTCCCTTTGGTAAATCCATGCTGACTACTCCCAGTCACCTTTTTGTCTTTCATGTGCCTGGAAATTATTTCCAGGATGAGTTATTCTGTATCTTCATGACTGAGATGAGGCTGACCAGCAGGTAGTTCCCTGGGTCCTCCTTCTTGTGCTTTTCAAAGATAGGCATGACATTTGCTCTCTTCCAGTCCTCCAGTACCTCTGCCGATTGCCATGACCTTCCAAAGATGATTGAGAATGTCCTCTCAATGCATCAGCCAGCTCCCTCAGCACTTGTGGGTACATTCCATCAGGGCCCATGGACCTATGGATGTCCAGTTTTCTAGAGCATTCCCTGACCTGACCCTCTTCACCAAAGGTAACACTTCCTTGTTCGAAACCTTCCTCCTTGTCTCCAGGATCTAGGGTCTCTGAACGCTGGTCATACTAATAAAAACAGAGGTTTTTAACAATTTAACAACATTTTTGTGCAATCTGTCTGATCAGCTCCCAGGAAAGGGGGATGACCCATCAGGCATGCATTTATAAGATGCCATCTGAAATGCCAGTTGCTCAATGCAGAATTAAGACACTGAAAAAGCAAAAGGATTAAATCACATTTCTAGGATCCATAAACCATCAGGAAAAGAAAAAAACAAACAACAGAAAAAAACAAGCAAAACCCACCACAAATCCCCTAAAAAAAACCCACACAAACTTTCTGCAATCACCAAGCCTAGCTCATATGATAACCAGTAAAAATCGCCAGCCTTTCAAGGCCTTTATGGGTCTCTTCAGAAACAGCAAGTTAAACAATAGCTTTAGCAATACACTAACATTAAGCTACTCTCCTTAACTATTCACATGTCCCCTGAACTTGAGATCAAGACAGTAACAAATTCTTTCAAGTGAAGTGTCACTTTCCCAAAAGAAGAACAAAAATCATTTGTGATTTCGTCTATGAATGATACATCTATCACAGAGATTTCTGTCTGTGAGACAGACAGGGCAAAGGTCTTACACAGGCAGGAGCAGAAGACTCAGGTTATCTCAGGACACTGACACAGAACTGTAAAATGCCTTTTATAGTCTGAGCTACTGTTTATTTGTGGTTATGCTACACAGAGGGCATTGGTGTATTTTTATTGCTACGCTCTGTACTTTCTCCATGTTCCTTCCCTTTGGACCAGTTAATTACATGCTCACAGACATCCTCTGCTAGAGACATCAGTAATTTTCTCAGGATAACCATGCTTGTTCCCTGATTTTTGCCAAGCTCATTATCCACAAAGAAGAAAGCAAGATAATCTGATTTCTGCCATAAGACAAATTCTTGCTGAGTGGAGTAACATAACAACTTTGCAGACTTAGTTTCAAAAACTTAAGGTTTGGGGTTTTAAGGGCTTGCAAAATCTACCAGACAAAGCTGATAGATCTCGTTGTTAAACAGAAAACACATGAGGATTAAACAATGAGCACTGGCCACCTCAAAGAGCCCCCAGCTCCCAACCTCATGCATTTTTTTAATGGAGAAATGAAACCACAGTTATCACATTTCCTCTAAGAAATGCTTCCTTTGCCTGCCCTCATTCAAAACCAGCAGTATCCTCACTCCAAAGGCTGTCCCAGAGGAGTTGCATTTAAGAGCTGCCCTTTTTCCAGGAATTTCCCACTAAACACTGAAAACAGACACGCTTCCACAGCTTTTGTGGATGTAACATACTCCTGTCACGCACAGTGTTTCACTACCTGCTAGTGCACTGTAATACAGGAATCACTCCACTGCTGATTCAGGGAAAGAAGAGCACATTTGCTGTCCCAGTCTCTGCAACATTATCACCCCAGTGAATCTTCTAGGAAAAGAGACTACTGATTTTTTGCACATCTCACTAGTTAAGATTCAGCAAATGAACTAGTTAAGACTCAGTAAATGATTTTTTTTTTAAAAAGACAGTCAAAATTATTTGATGCATGTAATTATTCAACTGAATTTCTTCAGTAGAAGTTCAGAACAAAATCAGATAGGAAGAAAACACCCTTTCAGGAAGTGCAGTCCTTTCTCCCAGCTCTATTAATCCATCTCATTCCACGGCTCTTTAGAACAAAATAACCGTTTTTTAAACTAGGGGTAAGAATCGGAGATTCCTCTTGCCCTTCCAGGCAGCAAGGATGCTCTTTTCTCTGCAAATCTTGCACATACAGAAAGGATACAGAATGACCCACTTCCAGCCCCACCTGCAGCCTCATGTTTAGGGTATTCTCCTAAAAAGTGAAGCTGCCAGGACCATACAAAACCTACAACTCCCACCTTTCACTTCTTCAAAGGTACTTCTAATCACTGACACAACAGGCAAAAAGTGGGAGCCACTGTGGCTCCTCTTCCCATTTTGAGCAGAACTGAAAATCATTCACGTATTAGACATGTATATTTATGCCAGATGAATTTGGCCTCTTCAGAAACTTCAGCAGGGTTCAGGGCTTAATCATCTCCAGCTTAAAGGGTTATGTAGGCTCCCAGCTTTCCAGGATGAAAGACTACACTTAAAAACCATGGGAAGTCCATGGTCCAAAATGAGGACAAAGCTAAAAGGCAGTAATGTAAAACGGTTTCAGTTCTTTTAGCTTCAGGTGAAGTGAATCCGGGGCATCCAGGCCTGGCAGTACCTGGATCCACATACAGAAGGACAGATGTGGTCTGACCACAGTCCATAGAAAAGATAGATTTCTTCCTGTAAAATCCTAGCAGAACATTTCAAAGGGGAAGTATGAAGCAAGGAAGTCATACCCTTGGTGGAGGAAGACTGTTCAGCCTGCAGAAGAAAAGAACTCAGGATGGGTGTCATTAATGGGTATAAACACCTGACAAGAGGGTACAAAGAAGACAGAGCCAGGCACTTTTCAGTGGTGCCTACCCACAGAACAAGAGGCTATGGCCACAAATTGAAACATGAAATTCCATCTGAACACAAGAATGCACTTTTTTACTGTGAAAGTGGCCAAGCACCAGAACAGGTTGCCCAGAGAGGTTGTCAAGTGTCCATACGGGAAGATACTCTACACCTGACTGGGCACAGGGCTGGGCAACCTGCTGCAGCTGACCCTGCTCAAACAGGAGGTTTGGACAAGATGAGCCCAAAAGATGTTTTCCAACTTAAATCTGTGATTCAGAATGTGAAAGGAAGCCCTAAATACAAGCCAAAAGGATTTTTTTAAAAATCATGGGAGAAAGGTTTTAGGTATGCAGAAGAAAAAGATAAATTAAAGGCAGGAAATAAGTCTTTCCAGCCCCAGTGTACAGCACAACGCTACATTGGTAGTGCAGATGGTGTCATAAGATACACTTAACAGCAGCTAAGCAGCTACTTTAAGGATGCTTCCACCTATTTTCTGATCCGTTTGTCCATAACTAACTAAAGTTAGAACATTTGTCTGTAACTTTGATGCTAAAGGGTAAGACCTTACATAAAAAAGCTTTAGCACACCCAATCCATAACCAGGCTAACCGTCGTTACTACCACTGAAATACTTAAAAATTACTTGAATATAACAGATAAAAAAAAATGAAAGAGGATAAAAAAATCTTGTCAGATAAGAACACTGTCCACAGCAACTGGATAAATGAAAGAGGAGCAGAGGGAACAGAAATAGGGTAAACAAAGCTAGAGCAATGCTTTTTCTCCACTGTGGTAAAGTTTTCCCAAAATCCCAGTTGAAAATACAGACAAAAGGATGCAGAGAGTTCACAGGAGTCATGGTTATGGGAAATGAGAAAAGAAAACAATAAATTGAGGATATTAACCACTTAATTGCTAGAGATACACTAAATCTGCAGAGTATCTATCAGTTTCCTAACCATGTACCATTTAATTTTCCTCCAAGGAATGTAGGAAACCTTGAAAACACACAGTGGTTTTGGTAACATGAGAATAGACTGAAAAGCCCCAGGGTAACAAACTCATGCTGCAGAGTGATGTCTGATACACTTAATGGCATCTGAAAGAAAGTTTGTTGTGACAGCTGTGGAGTAAGATGGCTAGAAGGCTAGGTGGACTTGCAAAACGAGGAGGAGACTTGTGACTAAAAATAAAGTCAGCGTTCTTCCATCACTTAGAAAGATAAGGGGGGCAGGGGGGAAAGCTTTATGATCTCAAAGAGTGAAGCAGAAAAGCAGACATTCCTTCAAGACTGCTTTTCCAAAATTGTCAAAACTCCTAATCTGGGAGACCATTTAATCAGTTTGAAAGTCTTGGCTTTGGGAACACTCACAGTCAAAGTTATAATTTACATTATGAAGTCCTTAAAACGAGCTTTTTTAATATTTAAAGCTAAGGAAGAGTACAACACAACCTTGAATACAATAATAAATCTTACTACTTGAACCAAAAAGTCTAAAACTTCAAAAGAAACACCTGAGCTGCTTTATCTTTACCAACTTCAGAACTACCTCAATTTGCTATAACTGAAGATATGTCCTGAAATCCTTGCAAAGATGTGTGACCTAGTAGCATATGACCATACATGCCCAGGCAGCAGTACTGGCTTATACGGACAGAATAGGAAGTGAAATGTTTAAAGGCTGAGGATTAAAACAGAGACAGTCCACAGACACTGCAGTCGTAGCTCCCCATCCGGCAAAAGGAAAAGCTCATATCCTACTGATACTCAGTATGGTGGAAGTACTATAGGTTAACATGGGAAGGAAGCAGTAAAAGGAACCACACTTAACTACTTCTCTACCTGCAAGCCTCAGAATAGTAACAGGCTAACTTGATATATAATCTTATTCAGTAGCTGCTGCTAAAATGGATGGCTGTAATCCCAAAGAATTCCAGCGTAATCCTTGTGCCAAGTACTGCATCAGCAAAGCTACAGAAACGATCACTCTGCTACTTCCCTGAGAAGCAGTGACAGCCAAGACAAAAATTAAGTTAAAAAAACAAAAAACACCCCACAAACCACTGAACAATGCCTAGGACATGAAGCAGCTGATATTATTCTTAATGTGTATTCAAAATACCAACACTTGTCATATGGGAGTACATTCTCTTTTCAGAGGCAAAAGATGGGAATTCAGTGGGATTTTTAGATGAGAACGGTTGAATAGAACAGAAATATTTAATGAAAGAAAGGCAGTTAGGAAACAATGGCACAGAAATACACCATGTTGTTCCTATTACAATGAATGCCACAGCACAGAGCTAATACCAGCTGATGGTGTTGAAAGACAACTGGGGGGAGGGTGGGAAAGATTATTTTGGGCAATTAAATCAATACTCAACAGAATAGGGCTTTAATTACATTATCTGGTATTTTGATGCTCAACTTAGTGACACTTACTTCAAGTCAAGTATTGCTGTAGTGTAAAAAAACAAGACAGGTTGCCTTCAGACACAGAAATACTGGCTTATAAAAAAAAAAAAAGAAGATATATTCACACACACTCATTCTGAGACAAAACATTAGTGGCCTCCTACTAATTTAGTAAGAGTGGCCTCAACTAATTCTTGACTGTAGAGGCCCTTGGGATAGACATGTATCTTGTATCTTTTCAGGATACTCATACATAATTGAGACAAATTCTTTAGACCTGCGTCGTTTTCCTTCAGCCTTTCCTACAGGAGAAAAGCACTCCCTTTCACTGAGGCAGTATAACCACAGAAATCTCCTATAGCCTCTTCTGTATTTTCTTATTTGAGATGGTGTATTAGGCTATGGAAAAGAATGAAGAACCCAAGAGAGAGAAACAAGAGGCTACAAATTAAGGGGCACCAAAGACAAGAATTTCCAGCAAGGCTCCATACATAAACATCTATCACTCAAAATTCTAAACTAAGTTGTTTTTTTTTCAAACATGTTCAACAAGTCATTCTATATCTGATATTTAGGTAAATTATTCCCACAGTTCTGATGCTAAATACTTTCTGAGTTTTCCTTGAAAAATTAACAGACTGCATCTGGCCAAAGGATGATATCTATCCTCATACCAGCAGAAAGCCTAAAACAGAAGGTATGAGCTACAAGCAAATGATCACTCCATACCTCTGGATATCAAAAGCTGCTAAGGTTGATGGATGGACATTGTAACAGGAGCAAACCGAGTTCCATTAACAACAGTTAATGCAGGGCTGTTACTGTCACAGGTTGGTCTACAAGTCCTATGAAAGCCAAAAAGAATCAAAATGCCAAGAATCTGGCACTCAGAGGCACTTCTTGGTGCTCCTCCAAGCAGCGTTCCAGCAGAAGGCTGTTCAGTCCTACAGAACACACGTATGCTTTATGTTGCTCCAGATTTTGGGCAGAAAATACAAATGCTTTGAGTGTCTCCTTCCAACAACTAAATCTCAGTTTTAGAGCTGACTATACACTACTAAGGGTTGGGATATTTGCCAAAATGAACCACCACAACATATAACCTTAGTTACTAATTAAGGAATGGAGTGCAACAGGCCAAGCTTTCTGATGAAGTGACCCGTCTGGTGTAACAAAAATTACACCAGATCATAATGTCACCTATATACAGTATACATACCATTCTAGAATTGTAAACTTTTGAGTTAAGCTCCTAGCATTTCCACACATGACGAGGATAATATTCCTCTATGGCCACACACCTACAAAGCCTTTTTTTTGCTTTGTATATGGAACCAAATTTTTCATTTCAAGCCAACAAGTTCAGAGAAAAGTTAAGCACGTAACTTTAGCTAACTAGGTAAACACCTCAAAGAAAAAGACCAAAAAAGGCAAGATCAACATTTTCAAAAGTATCCAACCATGTTAGCTATTTTACTTCATACACCTGCAACTTCATGTTACAGACTATAAGCAGCACCACAATTCCAAATGAAGCCAATAATTATTCAGCATTTCACCAAGTGATGAGCTATTTAAGAATATTAATAAAAATTCCAAATTAAAATAACTGTAACTTTTCCGAACATCTTTTTGACTTGTTAGTTTTTTCATACAGTCTTTCTCTGCAGTCACAAGAAAAGGTGTGTTCCTCATCCTGCTTTAGGAACAACATTGAAGTGGTTTTGTGAAGCTGAGAAATCTGACTAACACATTGCTAGACTGATATTCCAGTCTTTTGCCTCCTTGCCATAACATACACCCACCAAGCCTTCCCTTTCCAGAGCAATGAAGACTGAATTTGTAAATACAACTGTATGAAAAAGGCACAGCATCAAGAATTTCTCATTACAATCAACAGAAAAATAATCTTTATAATGCACACATTTCTTATATTAAGGGTGGGTAAGGATATTAATTTCAATGAGATATGTAATGCAGGATGTCATTTCCGATTTCCTCATGTTCACTAGGGCATTATACTGGTACTCAAATATCATACTGCATTCCAATATATCAGCATGAGAAACAAATTGCTACAGTTCAGTGTCAATGTAGAACTGGGGCCATCATCCCACTGCAGCCTGCAGGGAAACATACAAACAAAACCAAGCTTAAAAAGTTTAAACATAAAGACCCAAGGCAAAGAACAGAGTGTAAACAAGATAAATACACTTTACTTAAAGAGCTTGATAGAAAACTGGTTTTCAGCCAATTCTGAGAAATAAATTAGCAAAACCAGAACTGCTTCTGATGTTGAGGAAAGCTCCAACACCATTTCTTCAACAAAGCCGCTCCCCAGTGCAGCACAAATTTGATCATGGAGCACTACAGATACCGCGCGTAAGGCTGTTCTGACTCTGTATTTAACTTCCAATTATTTTTTACTGTTACTTAAGACACAAAAAACTATCAAACAATTTTGCTATTGCAGGACAAAAAAAAAATAAAAAAGACAGTCATGACAGCATACATCTATCAGTATTTTTTTTTTTTTTCAAGTGGCATTCAATGGTCCAAGTTAAGATTGGGGTCCAAAGAACTACCCACTGCACAGATACACTGAGACAAATGTGTCTTTAGGGCCTTATAACTACCAATAGACAAAATGGACAAATAATTGGAAGAAGAGGGACCCAGAAGTGACATCTCCAAGTGATTCAGTTGCCACTTGAAAGACATTTCAATTAGCAAGATCACTCAGTCCCTCTCTTCTGACACTACCAAGAGGAGCCCATCAAAAGCTTGCTGTAGTGAAGCAAATGCTTGTATTACAAAAAGTCAAATAGAAATCAAAGTGGGAAAAAAAAAAAAACACAAAACCAACCAAACAAACAAAACACAAACACACAAAATAAAAGGACATACCAAAGAGTAAACACACCAGAGGGCAGTGAGAAATGCTGACACTCAAGGGTAAGACAATTCTTTTTCTGAGTCACGCAATTCTACTTTCAAAAGTGAGTTTTTAAAGACATAAACAAGTTGACTTTTTTTTAATAGAGGATAGCAAAATAGTTATAAATGTAAACAATTACTGTATCTGGTATGCTAAATACATGAACATGTCTGTTTTCAATGTATTTTTGTACACACATTAACACAGCTGGTATGGTTCTCTCCAGAATTCTCACGCAGTGACTCAGAAGATCCATCATGCAGGTAACCTTTGAAATAGCTTACACTGACCTACTGTAGGTTAGCAAATCTCAGGTAAGTATTGTTAATTTCTAAGCATGGGACAATACATACAAGGAAGCCCAGATGTATACAATTTTCATGTGAAAGTACTTCAATGCAAAATTTAGAGTTCATTTTGAATATTTAGTTCTCAGACATACACCGTGCTACTACTAGCTACAGGTCCTTTGGTTTTTAATGTGAAAGGTAGGAACACACTGCTGAAAACCCATGAATAATCAACATCTGAATGAACACAAATTTCTTAATAGCTTTTGATGAATTACCATTCTATGCAGACACCTGAAACAGAAGAAACTTCTCTCTGAAGCAACCAAAAAGTGACAGTATAAACCTGAGCAGATTTTCAAAGTGGAATCAAGAGTCTAAAACACCTTTTAGAGGCCTACACTGATTTCTCAGTACACAGAATTATCACCAGGAAAAGTAGCTGTATTAGCAATTTATATGCTCAAAGCCCATTCATGTGCTCAAATTAAAATATTTAATTGAGTGCAGCAGCATTGGACTAATGGCATTATAAACTACATTTTCTATTTAGTAAGATGCTTACACATCTATAAAGCTGAACATAGAATATGCCTACGGTGTAGTTTTCAGGTTCACGAGTATCAGCCATTGGCTTCCATCGGCATTTTTCAAGAGATCTGAAGCCAACAGTTTCCAGAAAGTTGGGCTTTTAGAAAGTTTTTCATCAGGGCAAGTCTTTAGAAAAAGATCAAAAGAGAATAGTATAGATTAGAATAGAATAAACTAGATTTTAGATAATGTTATTACAAAGAGCTGTCCAAGCAAAAATAAATGCCTTATTCTTGCACAGCTGTGCCTCCAGAGATACTACAGAACATGCACAACAGCAGCTTAAGAATAAATGAAAGAAGTACCACTGACAAAACATATTCAGGAGCCACACTGGAGATAGCTTTCCACAACAGCAAAAAAATATTAGTGAGAAGGAAAATAGTTAAATGAACTATTAAACTCCCTTTTCTTGACACAATTATTGTTTGGATCTCATAGATTAGAAAAACAAATAGAGATCTATCCTTTAAAATCCTCACTGGTTCTTTGCTCTAGCTGACAAACTATCTGTGGTATCGTTTGTTTGATCCAGATGCTTAGTAGCTCCTGATGCTCTTGTACGTGACAATACAAAAGCTGATGCCATACTGGAGTGTCATGTTAAGGGAAGATACTGACTTTGGCAAACATACACTGACTAGGCATAGATGTACGTCACTTCCTCACACACATTTTACTGCATCTGGCACACTTTACAGCATCTGCAACACTACTGAAAACAGAATGTGATCAACCTTCTCTCTGCAAATATGAAGACATTTCCTTGACTTCGCACTGACATGATTCTGACACTGCACCTGACCAATAATACCCAGAGATTAAATTATGCCAAGAAAGTACAGAGAAAAACAGCCAGAAGTTTCCTCCTAGGTGTTAAATACTTCTGCACAGTTCAGATTGCATGTGGCAAAGCTGACACACAGGTGTGAGCTTCCAAACTCCAGAGAAGCTTTTACACTGGCGATTTTTGAGAAAACCAGCTCACCACCACTGCCAAGAACACACCAGGCCCAGGTCAGTGCCTCCACCTGAGCTCAGGGAGCACACAGGGACTTCAGCCAAGCAGAGCCCATAGAACACACAGCTCCATTTCCATCCTATCCTTCTGCTATTGCAGGTGTCAGCCACAGGCTCCTTCCGAGTCTGCTGGAGGAGTTATGCCTGGAACATAATAAAAAGTGAAGCTATCTACACAGTCTTTAAATTGTTATTTAGAAACAGTGTTATCGAGCCGGGCTGGGACCACCAGGTATTGGGGTACCTCTGGCTTTTATCCTACCTACTAAGTAGCCCTCTGCAAGCACAGCTTTAAGAACACCACCTTTAAGTTTTCTAGCCACAAGACCAATCATTATGGAGACAAAAGCTTCCAGAAACAACACCCTGAGAGCACTTCACTTTAATTTAGCTATAAATTGTGATTTTCAAAACCACACAATTGCTCTGTAGTAACTGCAGAAAATTCAGAGGGCTTTATCCACAGCACGAGTAGGGAGACTATTTAACACTTGGGGCTCTGATGTTACAAGTATGAGGAAAAAATGGAGCCTCTGCCTCCTTCAATGAATCCAGATGTTGCAAATTTGAGTCTCTTCAAGAAATAAATACAATTACAAGCAAAAATGAAACTGCAGCACTGTGGTGAGGTTTCCTTTGTGAAGCTTCCTAGCAAAATGCAGTTGAATCCCAGCTGCCAGGAAGTGGTTATCAGATCTCATTGGTGCTCCACAGAAATTTTCCACCTGGAAGGTGCCCAAGGGAAGTATGAGTACCCTGCTGCCATTATGGACACTACCTACAGCTAATAGGATGATGGAGCCAGGCTCTTACCAGCACCCTTGTGTTAAGGATGAGTGTTTTACACTGATATTCTCCTCTTTTCGAGGTCAAATAGCCACCATTAGGGACTTAACCTCTTAGGAGACAGCGGAGCCCAGTTTTTGTTAACTATATACTGTAATCTTAAGTTAAACCAAACATTGTCCCATCAGTCCAAACCATCTCATATTTGTGTCCTTTTATTGGCTTGATATCCACTTTTATAGTATGTAATGAGTCCTGCCAAATCATCAAGCATAAGCTTATCTCCAGCAGTATTTTGATGAATTCAGGGTGTAAAATGGGAAAGGAAATTTACTGGGGCCAATAAATGAAGCATGAAAGGAAACAAAGGCTGCTGAGGTCCTGGAATCACTGCCATGTGATCAGAATATTTTGCCGCCTTTATTTTTTAATACAGTTCTGCAGAGACAAAAGGCTGAAGGTGAAAATCATCAGTGAATTTCCTCAGTGTTCTCTGGGAAAACCAGAGCAGATGGACTGTTGGTATCATAAAGCACATACTGTTTAATACGACTCTTAAAGGCTCAGCTCCAAGAGTCACTGCAAGGTCTAATGTACCTTTGCCTACTTCTCCATGATATTTACCCTTAAATTCAAGAAACTTACTCCTAAATTTTTATTGCTTTAAACCTGAATTGATACCCATAGAAGAATTCAAATGCTTTAAGTACATATTGCACTGATACTTGTTCCAGCTTAACTGTTCTTAATTAGTAGCATTCAATCTACTCTAATAGAAATACATTAATAAAAAGAGTGTTTAAATCAAACAAAACCCACCAACAAACCAAAGGTTCTCACCATCAGCCCAGGCAGGCCAGTCTTTTCTCAACAGACTAACAGGTTGCATGGGAGGCTGATAGATTCAGGTTCTGGTGGGGCAAAGCACAGGGAAATGAGCTGAAAAACTGAGGACACCCATAAAGAACAGTCTAGGCGAGTCCCTCTGAATTTATTTCAAGGAAAACTTAACCCAAGTGTACTGTGGTCATAACCTTACTAATATAAACTGACATGCGCTCTATGGAGTTACTCCAACTTATCTGAGCCAAGGGTCTGCCCAAAGACACTCACTTGTGAAGGACATGTAACATGGTCAAGCGCTGGAACAGTCTGCCTGGGGAAGTGGTGGAGTCACCATCCCTGGAGGTGTTCAGAAAACATGTAGACATAGCACTTCAGGATATGGTTTAGTGGTCATGGCGGTGTTGGGCTGATGGTTGCACTTGATGATCTTAGAGGTCTTTTCCAGCCTTAATGATTCTATGATATCAGAGGATTGCTTACACCTGGTTTCAATTTTAACACGTCAGTTTACAAGCAGAGGCAACTGATGAGGTTGCGTTCACGTAAAGTTACAACTGCTCCTTCATTTTAGAAGTAGCCAGAAAGTCATCTTCTTGATGAAGTGCTGATCCTTTCAAGATGATAGTCTTGCCACACGTGCTCACACCTCCATGATTTCCATATTAGAGTCACTCCTCAGAAAGCAGTGAAACCGTTGGAAAGCTGGGTCATGACTAAACAGTGCTTTGGGCAATGATTTCCGTATCAGTCCTGCTTCCCGATGACGACTTTCCAGTTATCCATTGGAACAGATCTGATGGCAACACTAATCCAACACCCCTTACTCCATGTTTAACAGCAAGCCCTACTTGTTGACCACAAAGTACTTAAACACCTGGAGAACAGGGAAGGTCTGCAAGAAGCCTGTATTTAAGTATACTAGCCTATTTAATTTCTAGATTAAGGCTTTTTCTACAGCAAAGTTACCTTCTGTTTTCAGAAGAGCAATGGAGCCTGCATAGAGCACCACTCAGTTGCAGCAATGCTCACAGCTAACAGCCCAGATGTTTACCTCACAGCAGCTGAAAATGTTTTCCAGGAAAAAAGCTAGTGTATCAACCAGCCTTCAATCTTCCTATGCCACTTGTCTGTAGGGACAGGAGATGTTAGACAGCATGTTTCATTTTGATAATTGTGGGAGGTTGCATTAGACAGATGCCTAGTCTAGTTATTATTTATCTAGTGTATATCTGGGTTTTTATATATATATAGTTCACATACTGATAAGCTCCCAGTAGTTATTTTTACATAACACTCTTCAAAGGAACTTTCCCATGTTCCCATTCCTGTCTGCATGCTGCTCAACCTGGCTGCATGTTCTGGATTTTCAGAAACAGAATAGAATAGTTTGGGTTGGAAGGGACCTTGTTTGCTTACAAACAGAATATAACTCACGCTGCTGGGTCAAAAGCATTACATTTATTCAGAATCAAAATTCTGGGCCAAAACATCAGACCTACTTTGAACAATGAAAGGACTGCTAACAGAAACACTACTTGAGCACTGGTATATACCTTTTCCTCTAGGGAAGAAGACTTGTGAACGAGTTTTCAGCTCATCTATTGCCAGATGTAAACACAGAAAGATACTAATACTGTTCTGACCACCTGTTCTTCAATAAAAAATTCACTGTCCCAGTCAAAATTCAGATGTGAGGCTGAAGACACCGTTGTCAGCTACTATGAGCACAGCAAACCTTAAATTAAGAGATGTTTTGACATTCAGAGTAAGTTATCCTCTCCAAGTTTCTTCTAGTTTGTCCACTTTCTCCTCTCTCATCACCGGATTTGCCAGAACAGTCCAAAACTGGACAAATACCTAAAAAGCCCTGTATGATCCACCTGTATGGGATATGCTTGGTTTGGCTGTTTCGTTTAGCTATGTCAAGTCTTTTCAATAATCATGACTGTAGCATACACCAGATAACACTGCAAAGCAAGCTGTATCTGACTTGACAACAAGCACATCTGTCCGCATTCAGTCACTCTTCAAAGGGCAGCCACAGAGATATTCCTGCTCACTACCACCCTTTCTGCAAGTTTTCTCTTCAGTTATAAGAGCTAAATCCAAAATGATGCATGAATCACAAATGGTGGCTGCAGTAGTAATATATATTAAAATCTGTGTAGGTGTATTTTACCAGCCTATGGACTGGGCACAAGGAGATGTGGATAAGTTGTGGCTAAGTCCATCTAGGTCCCAGCTACAATGGCTCTGCCCTCCAAATTGCCATTCACTCGCACCAGAACCTCACCCATATGGTCAGGCAGCAAGCTGGTTCTGGAATCAACCCAGTGAAAATTAATAATGAGCATTAGTACCAGTAGGTTACTGTCAAAGAGAAAATGGGGATGTACTACTTGAAGGAAGATGGGACTGTGGCAGTCCCTGCAGCCTGAAGAGCAGACAGCTCCACTCTTTCCACCACCTCTGCTACCTGGGTGAGAACCACTGACCAAGGGACAGGCTGGAGTAGAAACCTCTGCAAGAGCTGCAGGTAAACTAGACAAGTGCAGTAACTTAGAACCTGCACAGAATCTTCCAAGCCTATTTCTGAGATTTTTTTTTTTTTCCTTCTGAAAACCCTCTAGAGATTCCTTACCCAATAATTATTTCAAGACAACCAAACTGAACAAGCAATTAAAATCAAGTTGACTTTGTCTTCCTTCTAGGATATCTCACTATGCATCCCTAAGGTAGAAATTGTCTGCTCTGTGTATTTTTCAGCAGCACTGAATACATTACCTGAGATTAGTAACGTACTTTTCTGCCTTATCTAGTCATCATAGAAGAAAATATTAATAGCCCACTGCAGTATACAATCAATCTTAAAGAAATTAGTAATGTACAATTCTCTCTGCTTCCAAAGCAATAGAGAATTTCACTGAACTAAAACTCCAAGAAGTGTTTTCACAGTCTGCCATTGAAGAGCCCTCATGTTTTGTATGGGAGAACACAACCAGAGAGAGCACTACAAGGTGAGCCCTGTGATTCAGAACAGTAAAAATCACAAGATCAGAATCACCAACCTCAAAACCGGTGGAGAGCAGAAGGGGAAACCACTACAGATAAATCAAGTTTATGCTTTGGTCTTCAAAAGTTACATGTAAAAAAGTAAATGCTTTCCCAACAGTCTGTTGGCTCAGATCTCATTTTAAAGCCTCAAAAAAGCACATTTCTTTCTCAAATGTCTACGGGCACATGCATAATATTACATAAACCCCTTTTGTGGGGCTACTTGAAACACAGAATTACTTTTGACTCACTCATCTTATGTAAATCCACAGTCAAGTGCCTGCTCTGAAAAAAACTAACACAAAATTAAAGGCACAGGATATCAATACACATGTAGCAGATGAAAGCCAGAAAAACTGAGGAAGGGAGGAAGAGTGATCTCATTCCCTTTCATACAGAGTGTTCTAGCAGGAAATGTACTATTGCTACATTTAAGATCAGACACCATAACCAGCAACTGGAAAGAAAAGAAAGAAAAAACCCCAAACACCACACATATACTTAAAACCAGAACTGTTGCCTCCCATCAGTACTAAAACAGTCTTCACAAGGGTAACAACAATTCTCAGTTGCACAAAATGCTACACCTGTGGGGTCACAAAACAGGTTTGGGCAAATCCTGAGCTGATACAAACTGTCAGTGTTGTACTGAATGCAAGATGATCACTTAGGCAAGTTTCAAAAAAGTTTTAGTTGTCTGTATTCTCTATGATGTAAGAAATGTCTGTGATAGGTGACTTGAGATTACCCTCCTCTCACCTGAGCATAAAGATCATCGATTTAAAATTTATCTTAGAGAACTGAGATAAATCTGACTGGATTTTTTCTTTTCCAAAACAGCAATAGTATCTTTCAAAGCCAGGTTTTAAGATCCCAGGTCTTTTACCATACCTCTGATTGTAAGGGGTAGTACAGGGAAACATTTTTCCAAAAATATAAATAATGTTTTAGAGTTCTATTTTAATCCGTATGTCTGTTTACTAGATACTTCTAATAAATCCCTCTTGGCAGCAACAGCACCAAAGGGATTTTCATGTTTTTCTCTCACCGCTGTGGAGAAAATTCAACAAACAGATCTATATTAATTCAATCTAAAAGACTCTGAGAAAATATTAATATTATTAATACCAGGACACACACAAAAAAAATCCAAATAAGCTGGGTGTCTGAATGCTCTCCATTAAAAAAAAAAAATTAATTACTTTTAAAAACTCAGCCTCCCCACCATTGGTCCGTTCTCTTTGTCTCAAAAAAAGAAATCAAGCCTCTTGTAAGAACAAGACACCCAAATTACCATTTTTTAAAACTACAGGCTAATAAGTTTAACATTTTTCCCAAGCTGACACACAATTTTTTCTTCTGTTGTAAAACTGACATGAAAAAGACCAGAGCATTCTTCACAGATTCTGTAAGAAATACTGACTTAATAAAGTAATTGGCATTTAGGAGATTACAAATCAGAACTAAAAATTCATTATTGCCATCACAGTGAAAATATAAGTGACAGGGGGTTAACCAGAGAAAGAACTTACATTTATTTCACTACTTTGAGATTACTGCAGACATTTGGTAACAAAATGTGAAAGATTACTGCAATGCAGTTTTTGACAGATAATATTTCCTGTCGAGACAGAACAGAAAGAACTGTAGAGCTTCAAGATTGTAATCGTTTCGTACATTTCTGTGCACAAAGTACTTTTTTAAGCAAAATATTTCACCCCTGCAGCTGCTATCTCTTAGATGTACTGCCATCCCTCATCTTCATCTTCCCACAACTGGAATGGAAGGAAGAAATGACAAGACAAAAGTTTTCAATCTTAGAACAGGAAAGTTCTATACACTACAGCAGGAACTGATAAAAAAATCCTATGTGCATTATGAGTTCTTGCAATTATATCAACAATAATAGATTGTGTGAGTTGCTTCCTTTTCTGATTTGGCATTACAGACATGCAGGCATTTGCAAAACAATGTTATAAAACAAATAATTTATATGAGCTTTTACTGACAGATGTCTCCCAACAGGAGTCAATGCCAGGTAGTTCTTCCCCAGCCCAGATTTGCAATCTGTTCTTATCTGATTTAGTATCTTATTGTTCTGCTGTTCAAAAGAATTATATATATTTTAAACACCAGGAAACAAGATTGGGTAAGGCAAAGCCTTTGTATGAATCTCCAAAGCTGTGGTGGCTCTGATCCCAGTTTATCTGCGCAAACTTCACCTGAAAGATTGAAGTAAAACCGCTCACAAGGCACAACTGATATCTGCTATCCAAAATAGAGTGGATATGTCTCATGAGTCAAAATTTACAAGGAAACAAAGGACATAAGAACCCTTAAGGATATGGCAGGCTTTGTAGGGTTTCTTTGGGGAAAGAAGTGTTTGAGGTTTTATTTAAAGTAATAACCTAACAGAAAGAGTACCAGACAAGGCTGAAAGGTGATTTTAAGAAGTGATAGTAGGTAAGCATGAGAAAGACTTTTAACAAAAGCTTTCATCCTCACAGAACAATAATCAGCACAAAACCAAGGCCTACTGTTTTCACCCCAGCTTAAATCTTACCAACTTTTCCAGCTAATATAGAGACATTCTAGACAGATGCAGACGTAAGCAGTTCTTTCATTCCCACACAGGGAAACTGTTCTACAGTCACACCAAGTATTGCTTTTTAAGAAGAAACGCCCACACGCTTCCCTTTCATCAATAGATTACAACAGTCTTTTGATACAAAAGGGCACGCAGATGTGGAACTATCTCCAGAAACAGTAAAAATTAATCTAATTTTAAACAGAATGAAAACCACGGGCAGAAATTCTGAAAATTCTGGCTTACAAAACAAGAAATCAGGATTTCAAGTGTTGCACATGTATGGCCCTCTCTGAAGCAAGCACTTTGGGTGCTCATGCAGCACTTAGGAAAGTCAGGTCCCCAAAATTCTGCAGTTTGAAGGCAGAAACAAGTAATCCACAAGGAATCCAGTGCTTGTATTTTGAATTCTCATTTCAGGAGCTCTGTAACAGACTTGTAGCTTCTCAGACACAACCACTAGATTCAAAAGTCTCTTCTGTATCAACGTTTCCATAGTAAAACTGGATTCAGCTTGCAGAACTTAACATTTTTAATTTTTTTATCTTTTCTCTCCCTCATATATATTTCAGTACTTCTATAAAATATGTATATGCCTATACACATATAAAAAAAATGTATATACCTAAATAAAAATGTCTTTTTCTGTTTGCACATTTTCTTCCTTTTGCACCAATATGAAAAAGAATCTTTGAAGCATAAAGTCCTGTCAAAACAAATCTCACGGGTACTAGTTACTACAATTCCTTTCCTACTCAAAAGCACTAAACCACTTTACATGCTGTGACCTCTTCACTATGAAGTGTGCCATAAAACATAATTAAATATCTCATTTACCCATCTGGTATTTACAGGTTTTATGCCTTTGCAGTGGCATAGCTTTCAGCCAGGGACTACTGTCAGCTCTGCCGGTTTCAAGAGTAAGGCAGCGCACCATGCCTCACCTACTGCGTCCCCCAAGCACATGTGCAACGGCCAACTACAACTTAGGGTCGAGATTTTCTTTTAAATAAAGAGGAATGAGAGGGTAAGCGGGCGTTTCTTGTCACTGCATGTTCCTGAAGGGCGACCAAGCTGGTGTCTGTCCTCCTCTAGAGGAGGGCGGGAGGACGGGTGGCAGTGGGCCGGACGGCCCGCTGCCAGGCCGGAGGGCTCCAGGCCACCGCCCCGGGGCTGGGC
>VZZY01000011.1:89290-158421 GCA_013400335.1 Eurystomus gularis
CTGCGGGCGAGGCCGGGCGGCACCTCATGCCGGTGGGTCGGGCCGTGGCGCCTCGCAGGCCTCTCTGAGGCGACGGGGGCGCGGCCCCCGCGCTTCCAGCGGACGCCAGCCACTCGGGGGGGAGCCTGAAAGCTCCCGTCCACTCACCATCACCCGCCCGTGCCAGGGAGAAGCTCCCTCGGTGCGAGGGGCCTGCCCAGCCCACGGGACTGCGTTTTTGTAGGGCAGGCGCGGTAGTGGAGCGAAGGCAACCAGGTGAAGCATGAGGAGGCCGTTCTGCTGCCTGCCTGGTGGCAGAGGCCTTCTGCATGCTCCATAGCGTGGCAACGGAGCTGTAGTTTGTTGATGGTTCCCAGTGTGCTGAGAGCCACCGCTTCTTGCATGGCCGGCGGCCTCCTGCACAGTAACATTGCAGTCATTTAAATAAAGGTGTGTTTATAAAAACATTTAGGTAAATGAGTGTAGTTTCTTCTGTAGATAAGATCTGAAAAGACAAACCTGGGTCTTAATCTGCAAACACATGAATTGAAGCTCTTGATTGGTTCTATTTAAGTCAATGGGAGTACCCAGGTGCTTCCAAGTGAGTGTTTTTAGGATCAAAGCCCTTGGTGTATTTCCAAAAATCCGCTGTAGCAGGAAGATGGTGAAGAATTTCCCTCTTATGTTCAACACGGTATTCCAATACTTGTGAACTTTCTGCCTAAGTGAAAAGACTGTAACACTAATGAGCTTCATGGGTGTGTACTTTGAGGAACGGTTTGAAACTGACATTATTAGGTTTGAAACTGACATGATTATAAAATAATGGCTGTCCCTGCCAACCTGACTCCTCCACCCGTTTCTTTGAGGTGACTCGTTTGTATTTCTCACTTCTATTTTTCAGCGCGCAACGTGGATGGTACATTTTTTGCAGCAGGGGCTGTGTCCTTTGGTGTACAGATCATGGAGCATGCCAGTGGGATGCAACAATACGTTTCTTTCAAACTGCTGTAGTCCTTGAGGGTTCTGTTCCATTGAGGGTAATGAAATAACTGTAACTCAAAATGTTACACAAGTAAATTGCTGTTAGATATCTGCCTGTCTACCTCTCTCTTTCCTGTGCGTTCCCTGTATTCTTTACATATTGTTCACTAAGTGTCCAACTGGGATTGTGTCTCTAGAAAGAGGTTATACACAGTGATTAAATAGTGTTGCTGTAACTTGTGCAAGAAAATAATCCCTCTTCAGAGGCTGTCTGTTGCACCCACATCTTGAACTTAACCACCAATTTATAGCTTTCCTTTTTGCTTTCAGTGAGAGATAGAGCATAGAACAGGTCTGCATTAACAAACTTACGTAAAATTGTAGTTGCAGTATTTGAATTTAGGATTTTCATTGATTCCTTCTCTCTTCATTTACTCCCTTTACAATGAAATCACTTCCCAAAACTGTTTTTTCATTACTTTTTCCTGAATTGGCTTCCTTTATTAATCCTTGACAGCCAAGGAGTCAGAAGGATAAGGGATAATAAGCCATCTTTTTTCCCCGTCATCAAATAGTCAGAAGGATGGAGAAATCTTGGCATGGCTGTCATTAATCCCAGGTCAGAGGGAAAAGGGCACGCTGCTCATGTCTTGTCCTTGCCTGAGAAGCAATAAGTAAGAGCAAGAGACATAACAATTAAACCTAGAGCTCTACCCCACCAAGTCTTTTCAGCCAGCAACATGCACAAATCTGTTTATGCGTTTGAAACACATCAATACTTACATAGCCTCAGGAAAGGTATTTCCATCACACCCATCTCTTACAGTATTTTCTCATCGTTTGTATTCACTAGATGCATAGTTTTGTTTTCCTTTAGTCTGAAGCTTCAGCACTTTCAGATTGCTGTTCTTCCTTCCTCGGGACTGTAATGGTAAATCAGGCAGAGGCTGGAGCTGAGGAGACCTGAGGTCAGTTTTGCAGCCTTTATAAGCTACTATGCTGGGCAAAATCCTAGCCCTCCCATCCAGAAATCACCCATGTGATCCATCTTACATACATCTGAACTCAGTAAGACTGTTCAGGTGCTTGAAGGTCCTTGTATGGATGTATCTTTACAAGATTGCTGTGACTACATTGATAGGAACAGCGTCAGAGTCAAGAACAGTATTCAAGAAAGGGATTGGATATATATGAATGTCAAAAATAATGAGAATTATCTGACTGTAACTTGGTGCTTCAGGGAATAAGCTGAAATGTAAGTCCTGGAAAGGGGAATGAAGGACAGATGACATTTCTAACAAACAGCTGGATTTTTTTCACCATCTATTCTACTTCATATGAAGCAAATGGTGGAGTGTGCTGTGAGGCCCAGGATACTGCCTGAACAGACCCTGAATCTCTTCTGATAGGACAGTCACTTGGTACCACGCTTCTCCCTGCACTCAGTGGGGATGATGGATGATGCTATTTCGCTGTGCTGGGTTTTTCCAGTCCATTTAGGCTGCGTGGCTTTTGGAACAAGGACTGCTTTGGAAGCTCTGAACTTTACTGAAGTCTCTAAAATGTGACTGTATTAAAATAATATGAAGCAATCACAAGCATATTCACATACTAATTGTTATGCAAAGTGGGAAGGGGGAGGGAAGAAAGTATGAGATTCCTTTGAAAAGCTGCCAACATAGGTCCAAATACAAAAGATGTTTGAAGTGGGAGCACACTGCACCAGCCTGAAGGAATTACCAATATACCAGCTACTCTTGTGTAGAAGCACGCACTCAGTTTTCATTTTATGACATTTATTTACTTTACCAAAGCATTTTCTATTTTTTGTCTCAGTCTCCCACAAGTGTCTCTAGGTCCACATAGTATTTCAGTACTAGTAGAAGGTGTTTTCTTCATATAAAGTTTTTCTTTGTTGCTTTGCACTTTAGGCACATAAATATGGACTGCTAATTAATGCAAACTTCAGCTTTTATTTCTTTTCCTTTTTCAGTTAAAAGAGCTGAAAAGAAATATTCCTTCATTTCCAAGAAGCACTGCTTTTCCTTTCTTCTTAGGAAGAAGCATTTAAGCTTGACCCTGACTTGCATGTCTTGCTATTTATGCAGGCTGGCAGCAAATAAATATATCCTAGTGGCACATGGAATGGGGGAAAAGGTAGGGACATTGTCAAAGAACAACAGCCAGCACCTCCTGGAATGTATTCTCCTACACAGCTCTGCTAGATTTTCTGTTTCTGTGTCAGAGGCTCATATTTTTGAGGTAGCAAGAGCAGCATCAGCTGAGAGCAGGACGTCTGACAGCAGTGGGTTGGTAGGGTGTGCTTGCTTGGGACACATCTTAGCTGGGGCCTGTCCAGCGCTATACAAATTTACTGTTGGAAGTCGGCATTAGTTGCCCCAAATTTATGTGCATTCTCATACTAAGTTGATGTAAGCCAACAAAATTCATCCTCTCCTGCTAACATTAAATCTCCTCTCTGAACACTAGAAGCCAACATATATATAGCTACCAGCAACCTGCCACTGTATACACGCTCCAAGAACACGGTGATGTTGGCAGGTGCAAGCCCTGGGTCCTTACCCAGTGTGCAGGAGCACCCCTGCTGTTGCAGCTTCTTGCAACAAGGTCATGCAGCACTTCAAAGAAAGCAGTGATGAACACAGAGGCTCCAGGGACATAAAAATACCAGCAATTCATGACCCCACAAAAGCTGTGGCAGCAAAACTTGTCACTAAGGCATAGTCTGGCAGTGTAATTTCTCCTGAAGATTACTACAAGTTTACTTAGAGATGCAATGGCTTTGCCATGGCACAGAAAGGTTTTTGTTAAGCATTGGTGGAAAATGTTCCCACTTCAATCTCCTGATAAACTGTGGGACTTGTGCTGCCATGAGTAGGGAGCAGAACATGGGCACCTGATATAAAACCAGAGGTGCAAGGAGCCCCCCTCTGTGCTATGGCTCACCAGTCTTCAGGTAGAAATATACATGAGTCTTCCTCCACTCCTGTGTTTACAAAGCAAAGGCATTTTTGATGCCTAACATCAATTATCATACATTTGCATTAAAATGCATTAAATACTGCTCTAAATAACTTTCCTTATGATGAAAGAATGAAATTATTAATTGTTTCTCTCAACAACTCTCTCCACTACAGCTAGGTACCTTTACTCATCTCAATATTTTTGTGAGGATAAAATCCAGGTTCAACTTATTCAACACATATTTGTGCCAAACAAGTTAAAATCCATAGATACTTTAAAAAATGTACATAAAGTATATTTTTTATTTCTGGACTTAGAGTAAAGGGAGTCCTCTACCCTGCCATGTACTAGAGTAGCCCTTTTTGCATAATACATCTATCTACTGTAATGGTGAGTTCCAAGTTCAAAAGATATCCAGTGCAAGCCCACTGCCCTGTACCGGGAAGGGGAGTGTACTTGGAGTGGAGGATAGTAAACAGATGGACAGAAACTGGGTGCCAGAATAGCTTGGCACCATCTGAACAGGCCCAAAATGAGAGGTGTTTTATTTTGTGATAGGTTTTGAATGCAAACAGACATAACTCTCCACTCAGTGTGTGGATGCATGCTTTGAGACCCAGCTTCACCAATATCATGTTCTGGGTTTAAGTGGAAGACTCTGAACAGGCTGTTCAAGTCAAGCAGAGATAATATAGCATTAATCATTTAAACATAAAAAACCTACAATTCTGCAAGAGAGTTAATGTGTTACTATCAAAACTAACTAAAGTCTTGGAGTCCTCTTTTGATCCTCTATGGTATATAATTAGAGGATGGCATGATTATTACTCAAATTTGCAAAGTCTGTCTGATCACAGTTTACCAGCTTTAATACACATGCTGAAAAGTGAAAAGCTGACATACTAAGAGCTTGTGTAAAATAATATATTGTTTATTTAAGGATAGGTACAGTATTTCTTAGAATCTAGAAGAGCCAGAGCACAAGTCTATGGAGTTTTAGAATCTGCATTAAAAGTCCCATCAGGAAAGGCTGAAGTAAAATTCCATTTAGCTTTTAGTGGCTGAATGTGTGTTATAAAAAGCACAGACTGGCAGAGAAAAAATGATGATTTCTACTGCCAGAGCTGTTACAAAAATCAAACCATGAATTGGGAAAAGTCACATGGCTGAGCACCTGTAACCAGTTTTTGAGATGATAAAAGAAAACTTTAGGCTCTTTGACAGCTTTTCTGTAGGTATAAAATTCTCTTCTTTTTTTTATTTTTAGGCTTTTTTTTTTATCAAGCCACTTAGAAGCTAAAAAAGCAAGAAAGCTTGTACTCTTCCAACCTATGGGAAAAAAGACAAAAGATTGAGACCTACTGGTTTTAAAGTCTTAACAGACATTCTGATTGGAGTTACTCAATTTAATAACTAACAAAAATGCTTTTGACTAATAAGTAAGTTACTTCCAATAATTACACATGCTTTAAAGTCAAAATGTTTTTGCTAATCTTTGTTCTGATGGGCTCAATATATTTTACTTTATAAGAAGTGCTAATTTTATGCATTCTTAATGAAATCTTCATTTCCATTGAAAAGCAAGTTGAAACAAAAGATAGAAACTGAATCAGCTGGTAAATAAATATTTATTTACCATTTTAAACAGAACAGAATGGAGAAACTAGAATATAAAAATGGAAGTTAAGCTTTGTAATGGCATAAATATCTAAATAGTGTACACTCCTGTAGAGCAAAAGTAGAAAATTACTGTAAAGATTAAATTATATTACAAGTTAACAAGTTGTCTTGTTTTACCAGACAATGAAAGCCAATTTTCTTTATGACACATGCAAAACAAGGTGAAAGCTGATGATTTAAAGAAAGGTTTCTTGATGCTGCTTTGGTTGTAGTCAGTAATTTAAGCTGACTGCAATTCTCAGGGAAAGTTTTCCTATAGGATGGAGTTCAGATAATTAAGATCTACCAGGACTGTCCCTGAACCCTTGCCTCACCAGCATGAAGGTGGCACAGCTACTAGCCTGGCAGTGAGGCACCAGGTCAAGGCAGAGTCCTTCATTCAAGCTTTTTGGTCTGAGCAGGAGTTAAGCTGTGCTTTCAGCCATCTGAGATGGCCCCAGGAGCTGTTCCTTCCCAATAAGAGGTTTTTTCAGCATTAACTCAGCTGGCATTGTGGGCTGGTCCAGAAGGAAGCACATGTTTCGCTTCTCTTCCTTTCACAAGAGACTCTTCTGTTAGCTCTGTGGTACTGAAAATTATAGAGATGAATGATGAAAACTGAACTTTGGACTGTTTGACATTCCTTCAGTACTGTTCAGTGTGATGGTTGTTGACTTCTCCTCTGCTGCTATATTTAGAAAGAGGAGTAGGAAGGAGATGAGCGCTAATATTATGGGTTATGACACAAACCCATCAAAAAGTAAGTCTGTTCCCCTTTCTCTTTGGTATCCTCTGGGGAGCTGCAGTGTTTAGAGAAAGATCCTGTTCCACCACAGGAGCTCAGGAAAATGGGCACCAAACTTTGTTTAGACTCTAGGACTACATATGGCCATACAAAGTGGGTGGGTAACTGGGACACAGAACTTCTTCCTCCACTGAGCTTACTTTCCCACCACTAGGATAAGCTTCAAGTAGGTTGTCTGGTGGAATTATTGCTCCTTATACGTCAGCACTTGGATTAAAAATAGAAAAAATTCAGAAGCTTCCTCTGCATTCAACAAATCAACAAAAGATCCATGGGAAAAAAAGTTACATAATGCCCCAGAAGAAATCTAAATGAATTAAAGTCACCCCCTACAGAGAACTTGGGCTCTATTTATTTTCAGCAAACTATTACAGGTTTTGCAATATTTTTCTGAAGTTTTTCACAAGCATTCCTACTTTCTCTCACTCAGGCTGGGGCTGAGCTTCCAGGCTGGAGGAATTCTTTGGACCTGACCTTCAGCCATGAGAAGCAGTGGCACTCAACCCCAGCTCAACTACAACACAGTTTTTAAGCTGCAACATGAATTTAAAAAAAATCACAAGCTCTGGAGGCTACACCATAAACACACTTGGTATCAAAGGAGTTAGGGGTACTGAAAGCTCGACATCTCCCAAGCGTGGAAAAGAAACAGAAAGGTGCTTCAATACACAACAGCCCATCTCAACTGCAAAGCCCCAGTTGCGTGTTTCATCCATTTCTTCCCACCTCCCACGGACAAAAGACAACCTAGACCCCTCCAAGTGCAATGCAGCACCCTAGTCCTTGCCTCCTACCACCCTCCCAGCACCTCCTGTGGGCAGCAGTGTGGGGTCAACCCAGCAGGTCCTCCACTTGTTTTGCTGTAGCAGTTCCTCTGCAAATCTGAGGGGTGAGCAGCCAAGCAAAAGCTGTGGCCGGCAACATCTGCAACAGGTAGCACAGATCTCTGATATGCTGGGAAGCTAAGTACAATGAAGAGCATCTCTTCAGGTGTGACACTAACATCTGCCCACAGATTCTCTCTGTTAAGAACAAATTCAGTGTGATGGCAACAACTCAAGAAAACAAAATGTCTTCTAACTTCCAGTTGAAAACATGGACTGTTGGGACAATTTCTATGTCTACCTTTTTTTCCACTCATCCCAAATTCATGTCTGTAGTTCTACGTGGGCCCTCTCACCTCCCCCCACCCCATCCCTGCTAGAAACTAAGCTCAGATACTGCAAAGACACAGAGGGTTTTTCAGATTTCCACCCACAAGAGCAGCTACTCTGCACATCCAATGCACATGTGAAATAGGTTCACAGGGGTCAGGGCAGAAGCCCACATTTCCATTTCTAGCTCTGCTGAGCTTAAGTTTTCTCATTTGTTTGTTTTCAAAGCAAAAAATAGACAACTTACTTCATAGGGGAAGAAATCTCAGACAAGCACCTTTTCCACTGGCAGGGTCGGGTTACAGCTCCCCCAGTCCCACCCACACAGCTGAACCCAGTGCCTGGTCAAGCCAAGAGTCAGGAGGAAATGAAATGCACATGTAAGCATCCCCCTCTCCTGCTCCAGTTCCTTAGCAAAACCGCTCCTCTGCTCCAGCCACTGGACTGGAGGACGTGCAAGGGAGGGGGATACTTGCTACATCTGTTCTCAGACAACCTGTACAGCAAAGTCATGCTTCCTCAACCAGAAGAAAGTTTTGGAAAGGCAATGCTCTAAAAGTTCACAGCACCAAGTTTTCACATCAAGGTTCAGAGCTCTGTGATACACAGGCAAGAACTTAAATGTAACAAAATTAATATCAACACTCATTAAAAATGGACAACAATATTGCAAATCCATAAAGGAAATTATGCCAGTCAGATTAAGAAAACACTAAGTAACAAATATAACTGATTGCAAGTTTTTTTTTTTAAATTGCTATATTATTTCCATCTGGAAGAACAGCAGTTTCCTCAGACTCCTTTTCTCTTCTCCTTGTTTGCTTACTTGAGTAAAGAATATAATATTCAGCATACTATCATAATGTTTATCTGGATACTCCTTTCCTTACAAAAGTTTCCTATATTCCATATGATGCTTAAAAATAGTATCTGTCATTTAAGATGGCACTCCACCAGCATTTCAACACACAGCTCCAAGGGAAAATATAGAGCAACAACTAGCCAAGGTTACAAATACACTATTCTCTTGTTAGAACATACAAGAGGACAATTTGGGGTTTAATTTATCATATTTCAATGAAGTGCATTGCTCAAAGTGAAGAAAAAGCTAGTGATGCAGTTTGTAAACATGCGTTACAATTCACTTGTAAAGCTGGCAAGCGGAGGAACCAGGAACTCCTGAAGTTATTTTTCCATAAATAAAACAAAGGCAAGAGACTTCTTTTAACATAAGCTTGACGTTACTTGCGTTGGGCTTCACTTGCAAAGAATCCAAGAGGAAGTAATCATTTATAACCCAGGGTAAATCAAAGCAAAATGGCATTTTGATAAACACTAGAGCCTATCAATCACAAGGGGACACCGTATCAGGTTGCTGAGGAATTCCAGAGCTGCTACAGCAGCTCCAGCAGAGAAGAGCTAAGGGTCTCTAGGAAAAGCCATCCCCGAGGCAGAGATGCCGCTGCTAGCTGCGGGCAGGCGGCGCAGCACCCACAGCCTGGCACTGGGACCCCAGCTGCCCAGCAACATCCATGAGTAGCCAGAGTATTGCTAGAAACACATCCAGGAAGGGGAGAACAAAAGGGAAGCAAAACCAAAGACCAACTTGTGGTAGGAAGCCACAGTGTAAGAGACAAACATTCAGCTGCCGACTTCTTCTGAAGAGCGTTCCTGGAAGCCGGGTGTCTGCATCAGCCTGGTCTTCAGACTGATGAAAACTGAACTGGTATTTACCATCGAGATTATGGCTCTGTTAAAACTTTTCCCTGATAGCATGGTTTGGCACTGAAAATAGGCAAAGAGATCATGAAAGGATAAATTCTACTATCATGCCTACTGCATGTTAAAGAAGTTTCAGGTTTTTGTTAGGGTGGGTGGGCGGACTGTGAGACTTTAAGTCTGTGTACATCACTGAAGCATTAATCTTCTTCTGTGTATAACAGCATGGATACTAGAAGTGTAGGGGAAAAAAAGGCAAGTGGTGAAATAGAGCTGAAACTTTACCATTGCTTCTGCTTGTAAACAGATGCAGGAGGAGCCAGACAAGTGTAATATTTGGTAGGCTGCATAATTACAACAGATGTCTATATTGGATAAAGCATCCTCTACATTAGGAATAGAGGCAGAGTCTAACATATAAAACTAGCTTCTAAATATCAATTTACTTATGGAGAAAGAGGAGACACTTTATCTGATGTTTAAGATTCATAGCTATAGTTACAGCGACATTCATTGCACCCTTAAATAAAATTCAGATCTACTACTTCAAGCAAAGTGGGCTTCAAAAAACTGGATGTCAGACTATACAAATAAAGTATTAGTTTAGGCATGGTAGACTTTATTTTGGCACTTGAACAAATGCTTTATTTTACAGCAGTGGCACAGCATTTGCCAGAAATTTTCTTTTCTTGGCACAGTCATTTCAAGCAGTTATTTTACTAATTGAATTTCACTAAATATTGCACAATAAGATATACCTGTTAAATTCTTACCCTGTTTTTACTTGTTGAAGTTGTATGGCTTTGAAAACCTTGCCAGTAAGTATAAGTAATTTTAAAAGCAATATATTAAATATTTTAGCACAGGATAGCATTCATTTGTTCCTAAATGACCACTGAACTTGGGACAGCAACAAATACAAGTTACGCAACTCTTATCTGAAGAGCTACCAGCTCTTATTTACAATACATTGCCATTTCTGAGAAGCAGTTCAGCTTGATGTCCTGAACACCTATATTTTGGAAATCTCAAAAATAAAAAATGAGGAGGTTAACAGAGCAGAAGACGAAGCCATTTGTCTGTTACAAAGCATAATATAAGGAGGCAGACTATCGTCTTCTCCACGTGCCCTTCTATCCAACACCTATCTGTGGTCTAAGCAACAGAGCCTTTTCTCTTCTACTTGGAATATTTCTTTCTTCCTTATGAAGATACTCCACTTGTCTCAACTCTTCTGCTGGAGTCCAAGCAAAGTAAGCCAAAATTCTCCAAAAGGCCAGGGAAAAAACAGAACAACAAATCAAAACCCGATATACACAGTAAATGGAACCGGGTACCCCTTTCAATTTTACAGTAAGGAAAACAACATTTGCAGGAAGAACAGGTCTGTGTCAATACTGCCAATAAATATAATGTGAAGGTCAAATGACTCATAACTCATACACCAGATGCAAGACTTAAATGTTCCCGCATTTCTCTGCCACTTCAGCAATAAATCTGGTCCGAGGATCCGCCTGATCAACAGCCTGTTTTGTTTTGGTCTAGATTTTTAAGATCTACTAGATGTACTCTGTGACATTAAAACATAAGCAAGTAGACATAAAATGAAAAGCGTACAAAAGTATATCACAATGGAATTCTCAGTATTAGGCCACATGATTTATTCAGTAGTGTTTATGTTCCCAAATTACAATTACGTCTATCCATGTAAGACTACAAAAGTTACCATTAGAATTGTCTGTGCTTATAAAATACCAACATTTTCTTTTACTGTTATATACTCATTAACACCAGTCTGCGACAAGTTACATGTAATCATAGGCACTTCAAAGGCTTTAAAAGACGTTTACAACTTAAATGCATTTTTAAAGAACAAAAATTGAAACCCCTACTTGTACCTTCAAATTGCAAATAATTAACAAATACAGTGGCCATATAAATCTGCAGCAACTTCTCAAAATACTGTTAGAGTCTTTGGGTTTGCTTAGGTTTGTCAGTAGCTTACTCCAAATCTTCCTTACAGGAGATTTGTTTAGTAAGAATACGACTATACAGTTTGTAGTAATAATCCAATTTTACACATTAATTTGCTGTTACAAATGTCACTGAAGCTACAGGTATGCTGAGAAACAATGCAAAGTGTAAAATTGATATTCTGACACTTAAATTTATACAAAGTGGAGGTTAAAGTTTACATAGCTGAAAAATTACATTTACACTAAAAGTTACTGTTATTTGAATTATCTGAAGACAAATTGCACCATGACAACTACAAAAAGGCATTTTTTGGAAACAGATAAATTAATGAAATAAAAACTAACTTGTAAGATCAATCTGAGACATGCCGACAAAAATTAAACAACTTTCATTAAACCATAGGATAAAACAATAATTTTCATTATTTCATATTTATGCATAAAGTTTTAAAAATGATTCAGTGAACATCAATGGTTTTATAAAATAACGCTTTGCCACTGTTATTCACAGAACACTGCAAATGTTAAGTTTTAATTTTACATTTTTAAAGGAATACATGAAAAGTTTTAAATACAATGGGTTTTTATCATAAAGGTGCCATGATGGCTCTTTAATGAAAAAAAAAAAAAAATCTTCATTATTCTATGCAAAAGCTTTATTTAAAAAAGTTCAGTGATCTCATAAATAGAGACACTAAGTAGGAATTTTATGCATAAAACTCCTTAGTAGGTGCCTTTTGATAGGCAGCACAGGATGGTTTACGTTCACCAAGGTCGTAACTGCCTTCATCCTTCTTTCTCATGCGATATACCAGCAGCAGGATAAGGAAGATTGCGAAAAGAAAACCGATAACTCCACCAGCAATAACAGCTGTAATCAAAGAAACAGAAATTCACAATATGCCAGAAAAAATAAGTTTAGCACCATGTTTCATTTTCATCTCACATAATGAGTTTGCCATTATTTTCAAATTGCAGAAAAAGGGCTCCCATTATGCAGCTCTCTAGATTATTAGTATCCTGAAATATATTCTCAGAAAGCCTGTTTCTGTTTATGAAGGCAATCATTTGAAAAGACATTCCACCTACAAGTCAGCAATCCAACAACCCACAGCTCTTAGGTTATTAAAAATTTTCCAAAACCTCAATTAAGAAAGCCACCAATACTGCCAGAGCAGAAGGCTGTCTTAATTTATAATAATAACATTTACGTTTATTTCAAATTAATTTTTCAACACTTAACATTTTCAGCTTTGAAAGAACTATTCTGCTACACTAGCTAAGAAATAGGTTTTCCCTTTTCTCCATCAGTTTTCACTCTGACTCTAGACTGAAATGAATTTCCTAATGATGAGTAATAGGAGAGAACATTTCATGGAGCTGTAGGAACAGAGGCGTGACATTCATCATGCACTTCGAGTGTATAGGAGGTATCAACTCCAATTAGACTTCAAGAGCAAACCCGCCTGCTTCCACAGATATGGATACTATTTCACGTTTGGATGCTCCTAGGAAGATGTAGTCCAAAACTGTGTGACTTTCATGACTCCCAACACCCCCTCTGAGGACAGGGGGGAAAAGTATACCTGTAAACACTGTTCTTATGCCAAAAATCCCTCACGTGTAGTGAAAAAAGTGGTGGCCAGCCTGTGCCTCCCTGAGTTATGCATGGAAATAGACACTCTGCATCCTAAGGACAGCGTTCCTCTGTCCCTCTCCATCCACCCATCCACACACCTCTGCCATTAGCTTCTCCCAGGCAGCATCCATCTGCACCAGACGGGCCAGACAGTGAGGTGCTCTTGGGAGTATGGATGAGAAATAAATTCCTGCACCACAACCATCAATCCAAATTGCAACTCCCTTTCTGAGCTGTGGGAGCTCCAGGTATTCAGAAGGCAGTAGTCAATGGGCATCAAATCAATGGGCAACAGACTTCACTATTAAATAACTCCAGAAGCAGCCCGTCTAATTCTCATCAAATCAACCACTGGCTACCCACTATCAACATGTTTAATAATGTACCAAGAAAACACAAATGTTGAGTTTGCATTATTTGATATGAATCCCTTCTGTTTTCTGTGGTATTTCTGCCAAGATAGAACGTGGCAAACATCAGCTCACCTGCCAGAACTTCTGTTCTCTGGAAGAGGTTTTCTGAATGCTTCTCTGTGAACACATCAGTGTCATCCCCTGGCTCATCACTCTTCTTGACACCTGTCTCAGGCCTTTCCTCTTTATCGATTTCTTCAGGTGACTGTGGCACAAAAGGAAAAACAGAGCATTGCTTACAGGCAGGGCACACTACAAATCAGCACAGTCACTGCTTGTCATGGGCAGTCATGAAGCTGTGGTTCCACATGCATATCCACAAACACAAGAAGCTTTTTGACGACAGAAAGCTGTGCTAGACATTGTAACTGGATCTATTTGTCATCACCATGTCAGAATGAAAAATACCATCCACCAAGTTTAAAACCCCAAAAGTATATTTATCAATCAGTTGTTAAATATTGCCTGTGTTTATCAGAATAATGGCCTCTGAATGAAATAACAATTCTGAAATTAACACATAGGGTATATTATATTCAGAACGCCTTTAAGGGTAACTTAGACAATATTACCTATGGTGGTAGAAGGGAATACTGAAATAGTAAATGGAATCCGGCAAGTGTTCAAACTACAGCCAAACCACACAATATTCTCCTTTGAGAAGGCTAGTTTCATGTAGAATTTTTTAATAGCTCTTTGAGAAATGTAAAAAAGGTACAGCTTCAACTCAAAGGTATTGTGAGAAACTGTCTTGTGTCTCATGAGATACTCTTTTTTGCATCTCTCTCTCCAGAGGCCCCTAATGCAGACTTTCTAGTAGGAATGAAACTGAGCAGTTCTTCATTTAACATGCTGCAGTAGCATTAGGTGAAGTTTGTGGGAGCCTTTTTATCCATATCAATCAAACTTAACATCAAGCCATCAATGGGGTACAGTGCGACCATTATAAATGGTGCTGCACTCCAGCCACGCACCTTTGTTTGTGCTGGCACCTTGGTCTGCATTTTCATTGTGGTTGTCTCAGCTCTAGATGCATCACTAGTCGTCGGTAACTTTGGAAGTGTTCTGGATGTTGTTATCACTGCACTGTCCTCATCTTCTTCAGCACCTGGAGACAAAAATGGTGACATTTCATTGACCTTTGAAATTCTTCCAGACCAATTCAATTTTTTATTATGACACCAAGGTAGGGGTGCTTGCACAGCCCACCCTAGGCAAATAGCCTATATCTCAATGCCTGCCAAGATAATGATGTGAGTGCAAAAAGAGTGCCCCAAAAGATCAGGGGAATATTTACCCCAAATGACCACATGAAAGAGGAAGGGGTCCATCAGATGGATTAAGCAGTAACCAGGAAATTATCATGCTATTTTTGAAACAGAAGGAACCAGCCTGAAAAGAAGAGGAAAAAAGCATAAACACTTGTAACTGGGGGAGAGACCCTGCAGTGAAAGCAGCAGCTGTCAGGGCTGGTGTGACTCTGTCTGAAATGTCCCCGTGGGACCAGGGGCTCTGCCAGGGCTTGGGAGTGCCTCCTCCTCACCTTGTGGGTGCCCCCAGCAGCCACCTCCAGCTCTCCATGGGGGCATTCCTGGGACTTGCACCCAGGGGGACACAGGATAATGTCCTGGGGGTGGCAGAAGGTGGTAGACCCTGGGATCACATGGGGCTGGGGGAACCTGTGTGTCCCACAGTGGGGGAGTGTGGGCAGGGGGTCCTGCACTCCCAGAGGAGGGGAGCTCGCACACCTCACGCCTGTGAGAGGGATGTGTGTGCACACAAGTCTGTGTGTGCCTGTGGCACATGCTGGGATCAGTTACAGAAGGGGTTTGGAAATGTGTAGTTGCATATTACCATTTTGTAAGTGGCTGGTACTGTGGTTATCTGTTGTATTGCTGATATTGAGCCCAAAACTCAATGGTTCAATGGTTGCCAGTTAATTATATATCATAAATAAATCAAAAAACTTCCTTGATCCTGACTTGACTTAAACTACATGAACTGTTTTTCCCTGTAACACACTGCTTCAACAAAAAATATCCCCTATACAGCACATTTGTTCAACCCTCAAACAAAAAACCACGTAGTGGTCTATCCACAGCAAGATTGCTATTATTTAATGTTTCAGTCACTAGGAGTTCACGTTTTTAAACTCCACATAATTCAGAAGCCTTTTTCTTCTGAAATAAAGAGTAACTGAAAATTCCCTAAAGATGAGCTTATATTTAATTTCCTCCACATTCAAAGCCCTGCTGGAGTATGAAGGCTCCTTCAGAATAAGATAATGGACATGACTAATAAATATCCTTTAGTGATACTGGAAGGAAGAAGACACAGACAAGAGACTGAATAATTCCATCTCTGAAAGAAGAAAAGAATCAATCTCTTCTTAGACCACTCCTTATGAATCTCAATGTGCTTTGCTCATTACAGACATGGGTTACTCAAGTAACTACTGAGTAATAAACCCAGCAAATATGCATAAGAGTAATTCCTAACAAATGAAAATATATCCTCTTAAAACAGAAGAGTATGACTCACTCACTCCAAAACTTTTAATCTTATTTTTGTAGGGAAAGAAAACAGGCTGAAAATACAAGCAGAATAGCAAAGTTTTGAACTCACCATCAAGAATTATATACATTTGGCATTGAAAGGAAGGGCGTTAACAAGACAATAACTAAGACAACTTCTGTACTGTAGAAAAGAAAATTTGGAATCATTTAAAAAGTATTACATTAAAGCTACCAGCACAGAGTAATACTGCAGAAGCCTTCAGAGATACCGAAATTACAGTACAGCCTCTAGAATAAAGACCTCACAACATGAATGAGGTATTCTCCTGAAATGCTACTCAAAGATCAAAAAAAAAGAACAACCTGCTTCAAAACAGAGGTGAGGAAAGGCATCCAACAGGAAAATTTTTCCGGCTTTGCCTCAAGAGTTTTCTTTGAGAGGTAAGTGCCCGAAGGATAGCTCAGCCTACTTTACCTTCCAAAGTTCTTCTAAATTACACAAGGCTATCACAGTTAAGGAAATCAGATTAGAGATCTGACAAGACATACTTTGAGAGTACAGAACTTTATTTTCTTCTTTTTATGAAATGATAAATCCCATTTAATCGCAACTGCTCCTCCAGATCTTTCAATACCACCTTTGCTTCAGGCTATAGTTGTGTCTGCCAGATAAAATGGTGAACATTACAGGTCTGAACCTCTTTGGTTATGGAGAATGCAGATGTCCGGTCTCTCAACAACAGGGTGACTAGTCTAACTCCAGATTTGTTGCTAGATTTGCACCAAAGGTACCCAACCCATCTTCCACATGGCCTCAGGGGAGTCCTGACAATCCCAAAACCACCAGGACACCTATCATTTAGGCCTGACTCAGGTACTGGCTCAGACACATTCCTATGGTTCCTGCTTCCTAATTAGTTTTATCTAGACAGGTCTCTGCTTGGCATGGAGTAGGTCTAAACAAGGGGAAGGCATTTCCCTTGATAAACAGACAGAGTGTTTGCAGAATTACCTGTAAATACAACTGAAGCATCAAAAAAAACCTCCCTAGTGGTCTCCAGAATATTGCAATAGCATTTTACACAGTATCATGTTCATTTTACACAGAACCACTCTGCTCCCTGAATTCAAATAGATGAAGAAAGAAAAAACTAGTGTCATGAGTGTAACTTCCCATTAGGCTGTTAAGAGGAATACTGTGAAATGGTTGGAGTATAAGAGCTTACTTCTTTCTTTTGAAAATATCACTGTCTCTTCAGAATATTTCTGGAATTGGCCAGCTTGGGTGATGGTGCTGGGTATTAACTGCCTTGAATCCCTCTACAAGTAGATACTGCCTGCTTAGTGAGGGTATTGCAAGAACCCTGCAGAAATTAAACTCACAGCCATCTCTCTTGTAAAGAGTTGAGAGGTCTTGACCATCACACACTTTTATCCACAGCAACTCCTTCAGGATGCCCAGCTGCTATCTTAACAGTGGTCAAAATAGCTCTAGATTGTGCTGTAGTATTGGAAATATATAATATAGCCCTCGTTGTGTGTGTATTTGCTGCCCCTTGGATGATAGGAATGCAAATGCTCCTTCATGCTTCTGGTGTTTGTGGAAACTTGTCAGGAAATCAAGACTGTGCCAACTTAAATTATTGTACACTACAAAAAGCCCACGGTAGTTAGCACTCCTACTCGCAAAGTAGTGAGTGATTAACTCTTCCTATCAAACAAATCCAATCACTTCACCCTATCTTTTGGCATCATGTTTGTTTACTGCTGCATGTCGCACTCCAGGATTATTGCCACCACAAGTAAACTTGTTGTAAAGTGGGCACACACACACCCACCATCTGTTTCACACCTTCCATTTCTATCAGCAATGTGACACATACCAGAATGACACATTTTTAGCTGGCTTATTTCATCCTCATTCACATGAAAAACCCCCAACACAACCCTTAACACAGTGTGAAGCAACCAGGGATGACACTGCAAATGTCATACTAGTGCCCTATCGGGGAACTGCAGCCGAAATAAATGGGACAGTTCAAGGATGTCCTGTCCCAGGCATTCTCACCTGAGGAAAAACAAACCAACAAACAACAACAGTTAAAGAAAGAATAAAAGGAAGAGTCCTAACTATACTGAAGTATAAGATTCTGCCCAACACAACAAAAACACACTTTCAAACAGGATCAGGGTAGGTTTTTACGTTAAAGGCCCTGGAGAACTAGGCGGTCAATGTCATGAAGCATGCTTGGGGCTGGTGAAGCAGGTGGACAGAAGAAGCTCTTGCTCCAGGCCAATTCAAAAGGCACATATGAGTGCCACCTTAGGAAACGGAAAATGAGTACTTAGTATGTTGCCTGCACCAAGGGAGGGGAAGCACACCAGCAGAGAGGGTGTGTGTTGCCCCACCTGGAATGCCTGCTGGGCACATTGTCACTGGGGCCAGGAGCATCCAGCACTGGCCACGGTCTCATGCTGCCTCCTGATCAGCACCGGGGAAAGTGTCCATGCCTCCTCCACAGAACCTCCTTGTCATGCCACAACCCCTCACCCAGCCCCCTGCCACATGGCCACTGGACTCCTAAACTTACTTTTGGCCTTGGGGTATAACTTTGGCTTCCTGTTAGGTCAAGAGCCAAAGCAGATCTGGTTTTGTTTCTTGGAGGAGCTACAACTCCACCACCATAACTTTCCTCCAAGAACAGTCCCCAGTCATAATGTCAGTTTAAACCTAGTTCACCCTGAGCTAACCTTCTCAACTTGAGCTGTTATTGACTGAGAAATATTACATTGGGGAAGGAAGGAAAAATTTGCATGAGATTCTGATATAAATATATTGCAGAGACTTGTCAACCAGGAGTAACTTAAGAGAATATACAAGAACCAGACATAAGTTTTCAAAAATAACTTCTATATAAACCTGATGGAGAAGGTACCTTTCCTTAACAAAGCAGTAGTCATGCTGCTTAGCAGCTACTTCCAGGTACCTGCAAGACCAAGGCTCAGCTAAGATCTTTTATGCCAGAGGAAAAAGTAACACTAGTCATAAAAGCATTTCAAGTTGTGTATAGACATGAAAAATATTTTTACTCTTCTATTATTATGTTATATACAAACACCAACACTAAAAAGAGTGATGACAGACTGAGGCATCTCCTCAGAGGTAGAAACTGCAAGGAGGAAACAATGGACTAATAAATTCCTATGAACTTTCTGCTGTCGGTACAGGACAATCAGGAAGCAGGCATGGCTCCTGCAGAAACCATTGGCCAATGGATTTGGACTGAACACTTGGGCAAATGCACAACAGTAGCTGAATGTACATGAAGATTAAAGAGGCTATGAAAGGAAAGAAAAGGAAAAAAGCAGAACACCATCATCTTTTTTCTCCTTACAAAAAGCCCTCAGCCAATTTCTAGTTTGAAATGTGTTATGCTTACAGTGACATTTGTCCATGTTAATGATGCTTGCAGACCTGCAAGAGTATTAATGGTGATGCTGGTAATTCCAGTTTATCTCCATAGGCCTCATGGCAGCTAACAATTTTCATACTAAGGAAAGGAGTCAGCATATTGTCATCTTGGATCTGCTTGCTTGGAGTGGAATTACATAGCAAGACAACTACTCTTGAGTGGGAAGGCTCTTCCTGCTAAGAACACTACATCATTGAGTATCAAGTAAAGAGAGACACATTTAGCATAATACGAGGAAAACTGATCATCGTTACATCTTCAGAACACTTCCTACTTCATAAAACAGAGACAGCAGTAAGTATAAGATGAGTAGGGTGGAGGGGATGCTAATTTGCTTCCCTCTTGAGATCTTTTCTTGAGTGAATAAAACTAGGCCCACAGATTGCTCAGAAGATTATTTGAACTTAAGAGTTCTTCCTTTGTTCAGAAGTATTAGATTTTGGTGCTGTCACATGAGCTCTCTGGAGGGGCATCTAGATAGTTTCAGTCTACAATGAGACTCTTGCTGTTTTCTTGTAGGAAAGAAACAGAGATTGCCAGAGGTAGCAGGAGTGCATGTCTACACTCCATCTTCCACTCAAGGCTCAAGGCTGAGCACAGGAAAAGAGAGAAGAGAAAGCCAAGGTGTTACTGTTGGTTAAGTATAGAGATGGTTTCTGTCCTTCTGGCCCTGCTTTTATCACTGAGATGAATTAGTAAAATCTGAAGCCAGTTCTTGGGTTGTCCTTCCCACATCAAAAGCAGGGCTGCATTTTGAATCACCCATATTACAAACAGCCAAACTCCAAAGAGGGATGAAAAAACCCCCAAACAGACCATTCTCAATATCACTCCCTTCCTGAAGCTTACAAAGTCACCAGCATCCGAAGACATAACAGAATGAGATGCTGACTGAAAGGGCAATTTTGTTGAAGATCAGAATTTTCCTTAGACAGTCCTGGGAACCGTATGAAATCACTGAATTGTTAATTTTTTTTTGTTTTTTAATGAAATGTTAAATTTCCCCTCAAAGAAGTCTACAGCAAGGAGGTCCGATTAAGCCTCTGATCACACTGGAATGTCAAATTCCCCCTCTGGAGGACTCTCAAAATGCAGGGTATCACCCAAGTGCCAATGACCACAGGCCTCAATTTGCCCGGCAGCACAATCAGACCACTGCACACTTCATTTTAACATACCTTTGAATCACCGAAAGAAAGGAGTAACAAAAGATCTGCCCAAAAAATCTCAGCTGTGGCTTACAAGGTAATAAAAACAAGGTGCTACAAGAAGGGCTTATCCTTTAAAAATCCACGAGTACATATAAACATCAGAAGACAGATTACAAAAAGTGCAATAACAAACAAATAAGTAACACACTTGGAAAATAAATGGGATTTCCACAACAGCCCAGCAAATATTCACAACAGTAAGGAATTTTCTCTTCCAGAACTACCATAAAATCCTGCACTTAACTTTTAATGGCTGGAGCCTCCCAGCTAGTCTCGAAGATACTCCACAAAGAGGCTTTCTAAGAGAAATGATTAATGAGGTTTCACTGACAGTCTTTTGAAAAATGATGAGCAAGCCACATGCCTCTAAAGAGTGTTTCAGTCTGAGAACCCAGTATGTTATAAGAACGTCTTTATTCACTACATGGATGTAATTACCTCAGAGAAAATTCATGGTTTTGGCAGTATCTAGACTTCTAAATTTAAAAGAACAACAACCAAGAGGGAATGGACACCATGTTTACATGAACCTGAATGCATATAAGAGAAAACAAAATTGCTGTTGCTATATTTTCTTACAGACTGCTAAATTAGCATTGTGCCATGGGAGAACTAAGCCTTCTCTAATCCTTATTTCTGAACTCCAGAGAGATCCACACAGAAACCAGAGGGAAAGCAGAGAGAAAATAACACAGTGAAATGATGCAACTAAGGAGTAAGAGAGAAAAGCAGAAAGTTAATATTTAAAACCCAGCCTGCAGGGATGCTCAGTGCTTTGTAAATAGAGAGCCAAGCACTCATGATACTCACTGAAAGTATTATCTCTAGCCTACAAAGGTAAACTGCATAGCTTTTCCTCAAATAATTGCATTACTTCTTACACTTTTAAAAATCAAATTGTGACGTGTTGTCTCACCTGAACCTGACCCAGAAGAATAATCATCATCATCAATTGGATAGACGCCTGATGCTTCTTCAATAGAGCTGTTGTCAAGGTATAAATCTTTATCAGAGGTCAAATCTGTTCTCTGGAAAACAGATAAAAGGGAATGGTTAAAAAGATAACAGTTCTCTAGTGTAGCAGTCTCTTAATCTTTGCTACTATTTCCAAAGCTGATGATGGCACACTGAACCGTTTATACTTCCAGTTTATGCAATGCATTTGTCTAAGACGTTAAAGAAATTTGTAAAATTGTAGCATAAAAAAATTCCAAGGCTGCACAATGAAAACTAAGGAAAACTTTAGGAAGTGAGCGCCCTTCAAATCACACTTCATCTCATTAAATGCATGAATGAATAAATAGGATTTGCAATATACTCTGCAGAGCTTCTGTAACAAAGAAAGAAACAAATCTCAGGATTGAAGCCCTCTGTCAAGACCTCAAATGGGACGCAACAAGAGCACGTATCAAAAACCATCTCAGAGGTATACCAAGTCAAACCTCATGAAGCTCTTTAAAATTTAGAATGAACAGTGGAGATTACAGAATACACATTTCCAAGGCAGTGCTGTTGATAGGGATTATGACACTTCCAGCCAGATCAGAGAGCACATCTCCAAAAACGTATGCATCTCTCCTAACATATAGCTGTAGCTTCAACAGGCTAAAATGTTGGCTTCTTGCGACTTTCACTACATTTTTATGTCTGCATGTATTTCCCCACTAAAGAGAGATTCTGCTAAAATGAGCTGATAATAGAACAAGGTATCAGTCATCCTTTTTGACTGACAGTTCATACTTTGGAAGACTAGAAATTGTCTTCCTCCACAGCAGCTTGTGCTTTCTCAACAGAGCATAAACTTCCCTATGGGAGCCATGTATCTGTGATGACTTAGAAAGTACCTGCTGCTATTACTACTATTACTTTTACTGGCATTTCTGTAAGTGCCCATTTACCACGACTTGTGGAAAAGAGTATGACAGCTGCAAATGGAGTTTTAAGTCCAAAAGCCAAATATCAAAATGCATCTGCTCTGTATCTCACATAAGCACCCAAACCTGCTGCTCTGAGTCCCAAGGCTTTCCACCTTACTTTTTACTGTCTGGCATTGATTGTCCATTTTGTTCTTGTCAACATTCACTGCAGCTTTCCTAAAGGGGTACAAAACTGTGAGAAGAGTAACTTCTGTATACAAAGGCCTATATCTGACTTTCTGAGGTAAATTTTTTCCCAGACATCTAAAAAATATTGTTGAAGACACTCGTGATGTTTTTTTTAGGAGGGTTGTGGCAATGGATTCCTGTTCTAAGCTTCTTCATGGCAGAAAACCGCTTTTCAGTTTGATCTACAATAAAAAATAATTCTTCATGGAAAGCAGAAAGGCAATCCTGATTATTAGAGTAATTCAGAGTAAAAGACCTTTGCACTAGGAGTACCTAACACTTCTCTGAACAGCTCTGAACTAAATCAGCATTACCCTGTTTTTCTTTTACAGAGGAAAAGACAAACAACATGATACTTGGTCAAAGTCTATCCTTGCTATGGCAGCTTTTACGTGTGGGATATGTGGGGGGGGAAAACAGCCTCATTTTTACGATGGGTTGACAAAAGGTCTGCTCTCATCTGCTGCTGTTAGTTCACACAGTCTGCATGGAACGGGCTGCAGTACACAGCAGAAATTCAAGACAATGTCTGGTCACCATCAAATGACTTAATTCCTTTAAAAGATGTCTCCATGTGTATAAGTGGTATTGTAATTAAGACACAGCTGAGGCTGTTTCCGTGTAGGAAACCAACTCCCTGTCAACAGACAAATATCCTGCTGCTGATCAGGCTGCCACAATGGACAAAGCCACTTTGCCCCATTTTACTTCAGCCACAATTGTGGTACAAAACAGCCCACTCCTCAATTTCAGGCAGGAAAAAACAAAACATTTTCAAAAGCAAATGCAGGTGGCTGACCATGAGTATAGAAAAGGCATACAATATTCAAAAGGTAAGTTGTAAATGTTACCCAACACCAAGCTGGGAAAAAAATTTGAAGATCTACTTGGAGAAATTTCCAAGCAATGGACATTGGCAATAGCATTTGGCAACAGCTGAGAAACAGCCTGAATTTGCAAATGTTAATGAATGAAAACTAGTCTGCATGAGAACAGAAGCATCAGACACCCATGCCCTGAATTTTTAGTGTTGAATAAAAATATGAACTTACAAATCAATTTATTCCCTAGGTCATTTCCCTCTTCTGTCTATATCAGAAACAAACTTAGCAGAATTCAAAAACAAAACAAAAACCCAAAACACTCCCCTTCCCAAAAGAAACAACTCTGGTTTCTTCCTCCTTCTAGCCTCACAGGACTAAGAGAAGACAGAAATGATCCCTGACAGTTCTTGTAAGAATTCAGTTTTTGTAAGACAGCTGAGCAGCTAACCCAACCCAGCCCAAGCTGCAAGCACCTGGTCAGCCAGGCTCCCCATCATCATACTCTCTCCCTTTCCTGCAATGAATTATGGCTTTTCAGCTGCCAAAAGCTTTCATTTCTAGCTATGCTGAGATAGTCTTAAGATTTAAACCATCTGAAAACAGAGGAACAGAAGTGCCAGAAAAGCCTGGGTAGTTTTCAGCAGCAATTTGAACATCCATTGTATTTTATTCTGGGGATGCAATGGATACAATGTGAAACATTATTTAATATCTAGTATTGTGGATGGCACAACTCCACCTGAATGAAAAAATTATTCCCCACAGTCTTATAGATTCAGAACAATATTTACTATAGGAAGAAATATATGGTACAGTGAGCCCCACATGCATTCAGCTCAGACATCAAGCTCCATCTGAAGAAGACGGTCTGCAGCTTCTCTAGCCAGAGCACCTTGCTTCAACCAAATCCCAGTATGAATGATTCTTGTCTAGTGAACTTGGGCAGGACATGAGCCCCCTCTCAAATCAAAGGCACAAAGAAGTATACTTTATCTTAAAAAATGTCCAGGAATTTGCATTGATAAATGCATTGCACTGTCCTCAAACAGACTTTCTTTTCAAGCTGGCTCAGAGACTTGGGGTAGGGACACCCCCGCTGTACTCACAGCTTCACCTCCTTTCCCAGTTGCTCAGAAGCACGTAGATGCCTTAGGCCACTTGGAATTAAAACTGCCTTTAGGTTAAGAATAAAAAGAAAAGCCCAACAGTTAACAAAAAATGTGCAGTCATTAAAAATAATTCCATGAAGATTAAGCTTTGGAAAATGAGAGATGGTTAATGAAAATAAAAGAATACTGCATGGTGCTTAAGTGAGTATCAAGCACTGAAGTCATGCTTTGCTATTTTATGCTACGTAAAAATAAATTTGATTTAGTATTTGCTCTAGAAATGTTTTCTCACTTGTCAGCTGGGAAGCCATGGGGGCCCATGGAGTACTTCCAGGGTGTTCACAAAAGATATGTTGGAAAAATAAGGCTGTTGTCAGTCGGCTTGGACGGAGAAAGGTCTGTACTAGCACTTCAATATTCTTAGTAGGAAAAATAAAAAAGTTTGCAGATTCCAACTCCATAAACCTAGTTGTAGTTATTATGAAGGCCAAATATTTAAGGGACTATTTCCTATGGCTAACAATTGAAATGAGGGCCCTCATGTCACTTTTATGTAACAGCCTTATTTTCAGATCTATTAAAATGGCAGGAACACCAGGCAAGGATGTCTCTGTTACCAGTCCTTTAATCTGGCCCTGAAGCCTCAAAAACTGCTCATTACCTCGACAGAGATTGCTTTCTCATCCATCATTGTTATCCCACTTACGTTTTTATTCCAAGAATATAATGCTGCAAAATCCTGTGACCTAAATACTTCACATGCTACATGCCAATGATCACTGATTCCTGCCTGGTTATTGACTACACTGGCATATATCTAAACCTCATGGCTGCAGTGTAGATTAGCACCCATTAAGTACTAAATAAAATATATTCCCAGTTATAAATTGATTGTGAAATCTCAAAATATTTTACTAAAGCTTACATTTAAATTTTTTTAGTTTAATAAATTCAGATCATCCAGGATATATTTTTAAAAAACCCTCACTCTGACACTAAATGAGAGAGGAAACAAGGCTAAAGAGGTTTTTTTGACTCATCATCTCATGAAAGGTGTAAATAATTCATCAAAATTACAATGGCAAAAAAATGAAAAAAATCTTCAGACAATAGGAGGGTTGGGAGAGGATGGCACACTTAATTTTTAAAAAAAGGTACAAAGTGCCCTCCTGTCATAGCCATTCCCTTTTCCAGTACTGCTGTTACAGTCAGCCCTGATTTAGGAGTAAGACTTTTATGCCATGTTGATGAAGTCAAGAAAGACAGAGTGAGGAGCAGTGAAGAAGTAATGTCTACCATGGCTGCCGTGGCTGTTTGAAACTCAGACGGAAAACATTTTATTACTTAACAGATGCACTCAGATCTCCGTTCTCTGCCTTTTTGGGTGTATGGATGAGACAGAGAATTTGAGCTTTGCAGCTGGGTTATTAATGGTACATTGCCTCCCTTTTTCTCCAGCTGGAAGTCTTTTAGATGTAACCCGTTTAGTATGCACAGAACTAGAAACTAATATTTTAAAAGTGATGTTATATCTGAATATCTAAGCCAGAAGACTCTGAAAATTCACAAGCATTACAGCTGTTGATTAGGCAGAGATCTTATACGTGAGAAAGAGAAAGAAAACAGATTTTCCTCTTCTATTAACATTGTGCTGTTCTATTAGTGCTTATATAAAAGCATGTTCAGCTGGGGAGTCTCAGTTCACCGAAGTGATGTATTCTTCATATAGACTACATTTTTTGAAAGCTAACTACCTGAATGCATTAATCTAAAGCCTGAGGGCCATTGCAGAGACTCCTGTTGAAGGCTGGAGAAAAGAAAGTTGTGTGAAGGAGAAGCTATATTTCCCTCTAGGCTTCCTGCAAAAGAAACTATGGTCTGCCACCTGACAGGAGTTAGTCCTAACAGGCCTCAGCATTGCCGACCCTAAAGCTGGCAGGTGTCTTCCTATCATTGTTTGCCATTTCTTTGCTTTCCCTCATAGCACTAGGAAAGCTATTTCACTGGTGAGACTGTCCCATTAAGAGTTCATTAACCTTGTCCAAGAATAAGAGTCATGATTTTAAACAAAAAAAACTCTGCAGCACAAAACCTGAAAATCAGATTTGCACCTCAAAGCATGAGGTCTTCCCAGAGAAACATGCTAGCCAAAAGAGCATCCACCTTCCCTTTCTCATAGTGTTACTAGTTCTCAGAGATGAGCCTCTGCCAGCTCTGACACTGCTCATCGCTCTCCTTCAAGCTGCACATCCCTATGCAGCCCATGTGTACCCTGCTACAAACATAATTTTGAAGGAGGATTTTATGTTACAAGGCATGTTTACCACTAATTGTCTTAGTACAGATGCCTTTCTTTCCTTTCACTGATACACCCTACAGCTGGGCACAGAAGAAAAGGGAAGGAAAGAAGCAGTTTCCAGTATTTCCTTTCAAAGTGGTGGTGGCCACTTTTAAGGACTTGCAGGCCAAACTCTTCCCAGCAAACCCCACCTTGGTGCACTGTGCCAACTGTGGTGGGGTCTTCAGCAGAACTGGCACTGGGAGGCATAGTGGCGAGCAGCTGTGGGATTTTTTGAGAAACAAGATGCTAATAATTAGTGATGTAACTTAAGCATAACACTCTAGGGACTCCCATTTTTTTCCTTGGAGAAACCATACTGCCTGTGTAACAGTGATGTTAGTGGAGTGGGTACTGGCTGCAGGAAGGCTGTCCTCACCATGGGCTGGGTAACTGTGATCATAGCAGAAATACTCTTTCCATAACAACAGGCTCCAGATTGAATTTTCCAAGTTTGAGAGCAAGGGTTTCATACAGAAGCCAACATCTGCATTGCTCATTTTGCACTCCCCCTCCGCCNCATGGTTGCCATCTTCCAGTCTTACCTCAGAATGGCTTAAAACCCTCCAAGCACTCCCCAAGGCTGCTGCTTTCCATGCCAGTTCTCCTGCTCATCCATGTGCCCAGTGTGAAAACCAACCCCACAATAGGAACTGCCTGGACCGAATTTTCAAAAGCCACCACCTCCCCCACCACTGGCTTTGGCCAATTAAATAACAGCCTTTGATTGCCATGACTCATTCTGAAGAGCTCATTTCCAAAGGTATCTTTAAAATCTTAGAGGATGCTTGCTGCCCTTCTTCCGGTAAGGGTGGGAGAGTAAATCGGCTTTGTAGGGATGTTCCTACTAGTGTTGTAAATCAGGTGGGGATGGCGGGGGTGCCAGCAGCAGCGCAGCAGCCTGAGACCCTGTCTGGTGCAGTGCAGAGCTGCTACCGTGGCTGGAGCACATGCCAGAAAGATTATTCACGCTCCTTGTACCTCATGCAGAAGAACTTCCTGATGCTGCACAAAACTATAGCTTTAGGCCCTCAATCTCTCACAGTAGATAAAGAAAGGGTTTGACCGCTCATGGCTGCTGAGGAAAGGCAGAGAGCCCAAAATAAATACGAATACTGCAAACTGCTTCTACTACCGCTAGCATTCAACAATAGAGGAGTCTACCAAAAGAGCTGATTTACAGAGACTGCCTCGTGTCAGAGCCAAGAGTCAAAATATGCTGGCTTTTAAGATGCGCACAGCCTGTTATGCCAGACTAATTACCAAAACAGAGGCGTATTTGACAAGGACAGCATTAATAAAACAACTCTTGTCTGTGCCAGGCATTTCAGCAGTCTATGTCATGGTTCACGCAAAAGAAAATACATCACATCTGTGGTGCTCACGGGGAAATGTTCCAAGGCAAAGAGCCCCCCAGGGTAAGGAGATACCAACAAGCCACCACCACGTCAGCTACTGTTTGCTTATGGCCATGAACCGAAGAAATGAGCTGATAGACCGCTGCTGAAGTTGACAGATTCAAGTTTACACTCTTCACAAAGTCAGAGAAACTCATGTGCCTGTTTTCTAACAGTCATCTGTGCCTTTAGAAATATTCCCTAATGTGTAATTACATGCCATATGGTACATTATGTGATAACAAAACTTAAAACAATAACAGGAGAACTTGTTCAAGCTTAATTTTTTCTTCCCTATGTAAAGGCTCACAGATCTGTGTCTTTGGCCTGCTTACAGCTTTGGATCTGAGGTTTGTCCTACCTTTATGAGAAAGATAAGTGTTCTCTAAAGTTCTGGCCATTTGTGGTAAATTCCAATGGAAAAAGTTTTTATCTTTTCACTTCTTTTCACATTCTGATTTCCAGTTGTGCATCATTTATCTACTAGATGCATACAGAGACCAAACTTTAGCCTACTGATCTATCTGTTATCCAGAAACCCAGGGTGGGACAGACGTTGCTCTATGAAGGATGCAGGAGGGAGGCAAGCAAGCACAGCAGCAAGATCAGGCAGAGCTTTCTGTCCTTATGCACGAGTACCAACGGCACCATTTGTGATGAAGGACAGATCAAACAACTTGCTCCATGCTCTCTAGGTACAATAGATATTTAGTAAATAAACAAAAAGATCCTCCTCAGTTACCCAACAGCCTTCCTAGGCTATCCAGCTAGGCTCAAGCCCACATGAAGTAGTATTAAAGGACTGCTAGCTGAGTGAGATCACAGTTGGGTCTGCCCTTTTGAAAGATGCCTTCATCATCTACCCTGCAAAAGATACATATACCTTTATTCAGTTCTGTAGAATTCTCTAGAACAGCCCTTTACCTCTGTGGATCTCTGCCACCACTACACTTCAGTGAAAAGCAGTTCTTCACCTGGGCAGTCTCCTCAGAAGTCCTACCATAGCCTCATCTCACAGCTCACCAAGTAAAAGCTACCTGGATCACAGGATATGAAACTGGAACATTTTATTTTCTTTTTCCAGCAATGAAAGTTTCCTGTGGTTCTATAGCAGTTCATGCTGAAAGCCCATGCTTGAGAGAGAACCAGCCCTGTTGGTCTTTCCCGAGACCTACAGCTGGGGAGCTGTGAGGTCAAATCACTCCACACAGGGTAATCCAATGACCATGTAAACTTACTCCAATTTAAAAATGGTTACTTTGGAATGATAGAGGGGTGGGACAAATCCTATATGCCAACCCAAGCAAACTACTGCTGTGCTGTTTACGTGAACCCCAACTTGACATTATATTACACTCCCTGACTCTGCACCAGCAGGTCTTTCCTTGTACATGAAACCCAAAATTGAACACTGCAGTTTAGTTGTCTCCTTTACCTTGAAAACATCAGGACTGCTTAACAGTCTAGGTACAGTACACAGCAATTCTTGTTTCCCACATAAATGCAGAAGTTTAATACCAAAGTTTCTCTGGGAATCCCAAAATTGAAAGACTCAAAGCACTTTCAGCTGTCATGCCAAGCCATCAATCAGTGTAAAGAACAATTTATTCTTCAACTCTGCCATTGATGTAGGCACAATACAACAGGGAAACTATTTTAGAATGGCTACAGCTGAATCAGCTTCCAAAGCACTACTCCAGACTGAAATATTAAAGGGCAATGTGCAGGTGAAATGGCATCAGAAGCCAGCAGCCAGCAATATGCATCACAGATTGATTTATCTCAATTAGCATAGCAATTTTCTGCACATTTTCCAAAAAGCATCCATTGGTTTCACCAAAAATAGGATCAAAACCACCATGCAAATCGTTGTCACAGCTCAAAATGCTAATCAGTTTCTTAAGGACACATCAGCCCCATGTGCAGACAGGTTAAATTTAAGGCACAGCCGTGACCAAGAAGCTAAATGCACTCCTTTGAAAATGCTGAATGAAGAGGTTAGCCTGTCTTTGAATCACCAGTCACAAGTCTGACAGTAATGGGAGAAGCAGGTAGCTTTTGGTACAGAGGTCATAACTGCATGTACCTGCCCCAGTCAGTGCTTTTAAATCTAACATACAGTGGCTCTTCCATGCACACCTCCCTTCTCCTTTCATGCTTTACTGATCCTTTTTCCTAATCAATCAGATGAACTAACACTTATATTTTCCTCCCTCCTCTTGAGAATGTGGATGAATGATTAAAGCTGCCAGGGCAACCTCTTTGGCATGCATGCCAATAACTCCCCACCTAACAGCCTTTCCTCTGCCTCGCTGCCTTGGCCCTCTGGTGATTACTGCAATCCCTTGAAGTGGTCAGATTGCAGGGCAGCCCCCATGGAAACCTATTTGGAGCTGTTCGAGCTCATACCAAAGAATGATGTTTTTAATACAGATTGTTCTTTTCAAAGCCCTGCAAAAGCAGCTGTAATCAATTGTAGTGGGAGCACTGCAAACTTCCACCAGTTTCAAAATCCCCATATTGATTCCTTTCTGGTCCATGCATTTCAACAAAATAACCTGATGTGAGACATTCAGAATCAATTAACACAAAATCATTTAAATTAAGATAATTTTGCCATTAGTAGCAAGAATTGGCAATAAACTGTCTCAATCAATTACATTCACATAAACAGGGAAATTACATATAAAATAACTATACTATTAAAGTTATATTAAGTACCAATTATATATTACTAGCAAAGTTTATGTATGGCAACTGAAGTGTGTCAAAGGTGAGGAGGAATCAGACTTCACAGCTTAAGGAGTGAGCATTTCCAATTCTTGAATGCATAATCTGTTATTCAATAGGGACGTCTTTGTTGAATATGGTCAGCGAATCTTTCAGTGGACAATTCTGTTTGCCACCTGCAGCCAGAAGACTCTCAGTGATGTCCCACCAAATCACTCCACAAGTGGAAAAATGGTCACTGGTAGATCTAAAATCTGTTTGATCTTTCTAAAATTGTGTGCTATCACAGAAACTAGCTGAAGGAACTTCCTTCCCTCCCACAAACACACGCAACCTATTTCAGAAGATGGTCATAAACTGCTCTAAATGAAGAAGAATCCTGAATCCTCTAGAACTGAGATGAATTTTGGTGGTAACACATTCCTATTTCATGTTTGCTAGATTCCTACTTAAGGAAAGGAGAGCTCAAATAAGCTTTAAGTATGCTTAAACGAAACCCCTTTGTATCAGGACTCTCAGTTTCATTGCAACAAAATATACAGGCTCTGCACTCAACATGAGGAAAGAATCACCCTTTAAACAACTACCTTAAAAAAAAACCCCAACAAACAAACAAAAAACCCCAAATCACCTTTATACTACTACAGGTGCTGACAGAGAAGATCTGCTGCTCAAAATTGGTACTAATTATGCAAAATGTGAACTGAACTGCAGATCACTGTGAACTTTGTGTTAGCCAGCAGAATGTGCTGCACATGCCAAATTTTTTCTCCAGACCATGAAAATGATGACAACTTCATTTTGTTCAGGCAACTACTTCCAACCTGTTGGGTGGCGGCTAGAAGCACAGAGCTAGGGAATCAGTTTGTCCTCTGGCAGGAAAAGCACTGGTAAATCCAAAACTTGGTTAAATTAGGCCAGAAGCCATCATTTCTGTGGCCAAAAGGAAAAACGGTAGCACTGCTACTCTTCCACTGGCATAGTCTTCTCAGAGACAGCAAACACAGAAAGCATTGAGAGACCAGGTACATCCTTGTGAGACGCCTCTTTGTATCCCAGATCCCCAAACAGTAACACAACAAAGATTACTTTATTGCTGTTTCCAGGTGCCAACTCCCACTCATCTCATTGGTCTACAAGATTAAGCTGTTGGATTCAGCACTCTGATCCTGTCTTACTTAACTGAATTTCTGCTACAAAGGCTTGGTTGTCATATCCCCTCTGATGCTTACAAAGATAAGAAATGGGTTTACTTCAGGTGGAATAAAACATCACTCTGATAACTTCTACTATAAAAGCAGTTGAGTGAAATCAGAGATACTTTGGCTTGTACAGGCTACCTGACTTCAGGAGCCATCTTCTGTGAGGTATGCTGCCCTTCAGGAATGATGCCCCTCCTTCCACCCGGCAGAAGGAACTGGTGCATCACCAATGCAAACCCACCTGACTCCTCAGCCAAAGATGACAGACAGGTTTGGCTGCAAGGGGCCACAGCACCCTGCCTGCAGCACCAGCCAACTTCCTTGTCAGGTGGGGCTGAGGCAAGAAGGTAGGGTTTTCCCTCCTGCTCTCCCTTTGTCTTTGACTCTCCCGGCAGCTCCCCAGGGCTTGCAGTGCAGCACTGGACTGAGCAAGGGAACCCAAGGGACAATTTCTTCTAAAGACAAATACATCTCAGGGCTGCATTTGGAAACTAGATGGATATACTAAGCAGAACCACAAAAAGAGAATTTGAACTATATTGTTAGGAGTTTCTCCCCACACAGCTTTGCAGCTGGCTGACCCTATATCAACTGCACAGAGAGAGAAAATGAGGCAGAGCCTCAGTGAGGCAGCCTGCTGTGAGCCTCCATACCTGCTGTGAGCCACTTCACAGGCAGTAACAATTAACATGAATTCATATTCCTGAGAACCATCTAACATATGTCTGCTCTTTAAAAACCACAAATGTGCATAGAAAGCATCAAGATGAAACCACATAGTATAGGGTACACTAAAATAAAAGTTAACCCATGAGCAGTGGAAGGGTGGACACCTGATTTTCTCCAGAGGTTCCCCTCCCCACTACAACCCCAGCTCCTGCCCCTTTCCCCTGTGCTATTCCCTCCCTATGAGCTGTGTGTATGGACATGACAGAACATGGATCACACAACTCTTAAGATGAACATACAGGAATTTCTCAAAATAACTTTCAACTGGAATTACATAAGTGATCACCTTCAAACAGCATGTTACAATTTTTTGGTTTAAAGCATGATCAAGAAAGCTGCTGCTTTAATTGAAGGATTAATGAACTGATAACATAATCTCTCCCAGTTACCTTTCATGAAAACTGGCTGAAATAAGCTTCATATTTATTAACTTCGGCTGCTGTTTTAAAAATAATGCTACATAAAACTAGAACCAAAATAGTTACACTCATAATGAAGGTAGGGATACATGACACTGCATTTGATAAATTAGCTTCCCTTGATTTAAAGGAAAGAAGCCACCTAAGTTGTTTAACTGCACTTCTAGCAGTCACGGATCTGACCGAGGAGTAAAAAAAATACAACAAAGACTCCTAATGGTATTACATATCTGTTAACAGAGAACACTTCCTTTCTACCATTCATACTTTAAATGTGAGTTCTGCTGAAGGGAACAAAGATTTCAGTATTTCTACAGCCAAACTCCAAAATCTTCATACAACTGTCCCGGCACCATCAATACAAGGTTAGCAGCACTCTGCAATCTTTCCCTGCCTTATCAACGGTCTAAAGCTTTTAAAAATCCATATGCGTACAAAACCTCCTGGAGCTGTTACACGTTGAGGATTTCACAGCATTATTGACCTGGGCTGACTCTTTATCCTCAGTAAGTTATTTTAAGCAACTTTCTGCCAGCAAGCAAGTCTCTTTGTTGGGCTTTGTCTGTATTCTTGCTAATGCACTGCTTACAATACAGCACAAAATGAGGAGGTACTAAGCAGAAACCAGAAAGGGATCTGTCAAGTTCCCTTTTTATGTCTTATTTTCTCCACTTTCCTGATATGCTTCTAATATCCTGCAGATCACTGCCCTGCTGGCAGGAATCTGGCTCCACACCTAAGCTACCTCCTGGGGTGGGGGCAGACAATGTGAATGTACAGCAGACAAAAAAGACAGAAATTCACATATTTTCAGGAGCATGCTATTTAACTTGCTCACTTGCTTTTGCCTTGTTGCCACATATATATATACACACATATACATATATATATATATACACATATACATATATATATACACACATATACATACATATACATATACATATACATGTGTATGTATGAGAAACAGAAGCTAGCAAATGTATTTACCTACCGAACAATGTATTTACCTACACATCACCTGGCTTGGGAGCTAAGGAAGGGAAGAAGAAAAAGGAAGGTAAATTTCTCATATTTCAAACTCAAAGCCCAAACACTCTGTTTTATTTTTAAATCCCTTATCAGATAAAGGTCTCCAGCTTGTGGATCATATTGCTGTAGCATGGTAGGGAGAGCAAAGCTCAACCCAACACATATCCGCACACATCAAAAAGCAATCTCATGGTCTTCTGCAGGCTTGCGCCTGGACGTATCAAGTGAGAAGGCCGGTGGTAGCATAGCAGTCTTCCTTGCACTGTAACTTATGAATAACCACAGTCAAGCAGACACATTCCATGCTTCTTCTACTTAACTGTTTACCAAAAATATTTATGAGGTGATCCTGTTTGGGAAAGGAGCTCTTGCTCGTCCTTTTACTTCAAACTTTCAGAACGTGAAAGCTTGTGTGGCCAGTGACCCATACTACTCCTTGGTGCCATCAGAACTACTAAGACCTGCTCCGATTTAATCCAACGGCATGTTTTAAAATGTACTCACTGACAGCCCACACAGGCACAGAGAGATTTAGATTTGATACCAACCTCTGTATCACACCTGATAAATAGACTCTTAGCTGAGGGCCAAGGCATACAGAGGAAGCTGCTCGAGGAGGGAGTAACAGAAAGATTTAAAGTGATATAAACTGAGTCCACTAGTAACCCACTCTGCTAGGGTTACTTTTTTTCTGGATGTTAGATCAACTTTCCTATTTACTTGTTAAACCTGTACCTTGCAGAGTGAATGGAAAGAACAGATGTTCTCTAAGTTATCAATTCTGTAAAGCTCACAAGTACCACAAAAACATCTTTTAAGCAATGTCTTACGAAAGCAACTAATTCAGCACTGCCATCTTTATGCTACATAATATGGTTAAGTGTTGGCAAAAATAGTGGACACAATAAGTAACCTGTCAACCCTGAGTTATTCTAGATAAAGCACAAATGTATTCCAATTATCTGCACCTTATTTCCAACAGTTCTGCTTCAATAATAAGGAACATAATCTGCTCCATGTAGCCATCATTCAAATGGACAAATTCTCTTAAGGTTTCATTGCAGATATGTCCAAAGCAATTGCACTTTACAAGGCTATCCCCAGATTAATAGTAAAAGTTTAATTCAAACCACAGGTTTTTCTCTGCAAGCAATAAAAAAGGTCGGTACACTGACAGCATGAGAAAGCTTCTTAGTTCCCATTTCTGTTTGCTTCAGTAAAAGCGTCACTTGGCACTTGGAAACGGAAAAAGCAAAAAGGGGTTTCATCAGCCTAAGTGTTACAGATCTTGGCTGCTTAACAGACCTAACCTCGCACAAACCTGCTCACCTCCCTGGGTTCTGGGAGCTTAAAAAAAAAATCCAAGGACAAACAGGGGAGGTGTAAAGACCCTGCTTAGGGAGCCCATACGGCAAGACATTCAGATCTGCCACAGCACGACAACACAGAATAGTTTTGCAACATTACTAGCACAGTTACATGCATATATCTAAGAAAATAGAGCGGTCAAGGACCGTGTTTCTAATGAGAACAATGCAACGCGAAGCAACATTTTAACATATGCATCTATACAGCTAGGTAGAAGAATGAGCCTGTAATGTGGTTTTAGTAGAAAGCGTAGAGGAGTTTTCTATCACGCAATAATATTGCATTTAAGTGCTTCTCAAATTAGACATTCTGATCAAGAATAAACCTCTTCTCACAGGGCAGGGCATGAAGTAAGTTAAGTTTTCTGATGAACATACATGAGAAAATTAGACCAAGAACTTGTAGATAAATATATTACTGCAAATAATACAAATGGAGACAGCTTTTTATGGCATGTTAGGGAAGCCAATGGTAAGGAGGCAATTGCAGCATGTTACATCACGGCAAGCAGCATTTGTTTACTGACTGCAACCAGACAGAAGAGATCAGAAAGATACTTTCATATGCTGTTTTTAGGGGCAATAATTGAATGAAGGCAGATGATGACCATGAAGCATCTGAGTACTGAGAAGATGAAGACCATTTCTGCAGAAAACTCATTTCATGTCAGTGCCTGATATCTCTTCTTAAAAGTCACTCAGAAGTTCATTCAACTTCATAACAACATGATAAGCAAAGACCATTAGACAGAAGAACGCAACAGCTACTGGCATGATAAAGCAGAGTCATTAGCTCATTCCATTTCTTTAAAAAAAAAATGAGTCCATACTGGACACATCCCACGAAAACTAACAATACGCACCCAGTGAAATACATAGCAGCACTCCACTTGCAGAAAACTTGGCTTATCAAGAAAAACTGGCACCCAAAGAGTCTGCTGTGCTGAAACTGCTCACTTAACAGCCCGACAGAGCATGGGCCCTTCTGGAGAGCAAAGACCTGTCCAGCTCCTGGCAGGGGCCGTCTTCCATTAATTACGTGTGTGCACACATGGGGCCGTGCTGCAGTCTCCCAGGGAAGCCTCTGATGGGCTGGGAGAGCAGATTACTACTGGCTTACGGCTCAGATACAGCACGTTATGCAACCAAAAGGCTTAACAAGCCTCCATTTCATTCTTCTAAAATTAGTTGGAAGGGGAAAAAATGAATGGTTATGAAGAAGAACACCAAAAAAGAGACATAAACCCCGCAAGATACAGCGCAAAGCTGTGGGATAACGCCTCGGTTTTCAATTACCAGGGTGAGGGCAGAGTCAGGAGGTTTAGCTGACAGCCCCAGCCACCACAAAGCCTGCCGGAAAGCTAGGACTCGCTCTTTATTTTCTGCTAAAACACTATGTCCTTCATGAGCCTGTTTACAATTTTTAAAAGAAAGACCAGGGCATGCTCTGCAAGTCTAATATTCTTGAAATCTGCTTTGGAGGGCAATTCATCTTCTATAGCACACCATGGAGCAGGAGAGAGAGGGAAGGGTCTGTCCCACCTGCCCCACCACCCCCGGCACCAGCAGCCAGTGAGCCCCGGGAACACTGCTGCTCCTCACACACACTGGGCAGACAACAAATGGCACCGGGAGCCAAAGGCGACCCTCCAGGCAAGCCACAGCCTGCCTTTACAGACAATACAGAGTTTTCTTCACTACTTTCACAGTAGGGCTAGTTTGAAGTGGCACACCATTTGCATTCAGAGTGAAAAACCTCATTTAGTCATCAGAAAGCTGAGGAGAAGTTTCCAGCAAGCTGACCCTGGGCACACGCCCGCTGGATATTAACTTCTCCTAGCCTGCTTTTGGCTGGCTCTGCGGTAAGTCCAGCCAGCACTGAGCACCCAACAGGGCCTGGATTTTTGAAACCCCGTTTTGTGAGGATGAAAAGGGGTTGTGCTGTTCTCCTTTCTGTGCTCATTACAGCTGTGATTCAAAGGTAACACAAAATAGAAAGCACCTGGATTTGTAACAGTCAACTGCAGTCCTTCAGCATGTGCTGGAGTAAAGTACAAAAGTGGGACCTAAAGATATGACCACAAAACCTCAGTACCTATAGTCTGCACACTGAGGGACAGGCTGCAATAGTATGGCCTTTTTTGTCTTTTCTTTTTTAAACTAGTACACAACATTCAAATAAAGGTATAGGTCAGGATACCTCACACCAATTCTCCACTTCACACTATTTAGGAAATCAACTTAATATCCTATCATTGATTTTAAACCAGGATTATAGTATCCTATATATCCTAGGATTTATCACATCCGATTTAAATTTATAATCAGCCCTATCATCTGAAAGTTAAAGCTCATGTTCACCAAAGGAGTCACTAAGAGGAGCAACCCTCTCCCTCACTTCCACCGGATCATGCAGCTGAAGGTTTCCATTTTGCTGGAGAAGGTTGTTATTCATGACATTATGCAGTGCTGAAGAAGCCAAACAGATTAAATGGACATCTGCCTTTCCAGTATGCTATAAAATTGGTTTAATACCAAGCAGTGTTTAAACAGTAAAACTGTCTGCAATTGCTGCACTATAATCTGTGAGTAATCAATCAATCTCAATGCTGAGCTTCCATTACTGCTTCTCTGTAAGCAGCTGGAAAAATTTCCAGGGTACATTCTCCTTGTTTAAACCCCAATGCTGAAGAGGAATTAAACACAGATTCAGTCTGCATTCACAGTGATCCTGGCACATGTCAAGTGTCAGGCTTCTATTTTCAAAGCAAAGCACAGAACATATCATGAAACCTCCAGTTATGGCTGCTATTTGCTGTGTTGCTTCCCCTCTGAATGCATTATCACAATGAACACTCTGAGGGCTTGCCAAAGCAAAGCAAAGTATCCCATCAGAGCCCTCATCTCCACACTCTTTGAAACCTCAGCACCTCAGAAGAGAGCACAGGACGCAGCTGTGGTCCTGTGCTACCCATGGAGCTTGGCTGCTCTGGCGTGAAGCCATCCCAAGTACCAGCATCAAACTCGACATCTTTTTCAGACTTGTTGCTTGATGTCGTAATGACTGTGGGATTACAACTGTCATGTTGGGGATTCCACGGCTTACTTCTTTTAACAATGTAATATGTGTTGACACATTTTGGTTAAGATCTAAGTGTCCCTCGCTCTCAGAGCTACACAGGCCCTGTCACCAAAAGCTATGCACACCAGCAGCTGACATCCCTGCTCAAGAAAATTAAAGGTGTTTCCATTTAAGCAGGGGAAGGCCAGGGAAGAGATGTGGGCACTCTGGCCCAGGCATGGAATTCAGATTGGAGCAAGGCCAGAGCTTAAGACAGGTAGCTCCCTTGTGAGCAGGCTTGGTGCACCTTGTGATGGGGTCACACCCGGATTATCTCACTTCCCCAGCTGGACGTCAACAGGCCCAGGCCATCCCTCTTACGCAAGAGATGGCTTCCAGAGTGGATTAATGCTAAACCTTTTCATGTTCCTTTATTCTGTCGTGCACAGTGCTCTCTGACATAGTATCTGAAGCATGTGTCTAACATCCACCACCTGCTCACCCCTTCATCCCCTCCCCAAAGCCAGGATTTTATGTGGCAGAGCCCCCAGCTTTATCTGAAGTGGGTGGAGAGGTTGTTCCACAAATGCACAAGTTGCATCATTCCACTTAGACATGGAAAAAGTGAAATCACTTCTCCGTAACAGGGGTATCAGTCGCTGATTTTACACCTTGCAGCTGACAACTAGTTTAAATGCAGCTCCTGCCCCAGGTATTTATTAATCAATAAATTCTGAGTTTCCAGCAAGTGTTCAGCACGGTTGCTGGTCAGGACAAGGAGCCCAGCAGAAGGGCACTGCTCCTCGCAGCGCTAGTGCTCAGCTCTGCTGCCGACTGCAGCCACCCAACCTTAACAGTACCTCCTGCATGGGCTGGGGGTTTCAGCTGGCCTGATGAAAAGTCCATGGCCTAAAACACAACATCAGCCTTGGATGAAACCTAAAGTATTTTTCCAACATTATGTGCATCTACTCCAACTCTCTGTGTCCCTCTCTGCTTGGGACAGGGAAGCAAAGGATCAAAGTGAGTCCCCAAAGAGTCATATGCACATTCTTTTCCCTCTTAATATCTCTGTACAATTAGCATAATCACTACAAATAGACTTCACTTGTAATTTTGAACCCACTGGCCTCATGCTAGATCATTCATTTCAGGACTTCAATACAGCAGCACTCTCATATGAGACTAAGGAGATGGGGAGACAGAAAGTCACTGTGTTTCAGGCACCTAACTTTACTTCAACTCAGAGTAGTTAAATTTAGAACCAAAAGTCATTATACAGTCCTGATTTTATGTCTGAATTCAGACTCCACAGTTAACAGCTGAACAGTCCTCCCAGCACATGTTAAGCAGGGGAGTCAATCTCTGACTGAAGTGGCACCTATAACACAAGGTTCCACTAGGCCTGAATGAGTTTTGGAATAAAATAGCAGAGAGGCACATTGCAAAGCCAGCAGATCTTCTGTATTTTCCAAAGGAACAATTACTGTGACAACAGCACATTTACGAGACTCAGAAAGAAACCTCAGTATCTCAGAGCTGCCATAAGATGCACTGAAAATAACTCCAAACCCTTGACTTCAGGCTGCAGACCCATATTTTCACAGCTGATGGTTCCAGTAACAGACCTCTGTTTGTGTGTAACAACACGGTGTAACCCAACTAAGTAGGTGACTTGTCCCTGGACTGGGACAGCGGGTACTCATTTCTCTGGATGCTTTATCAGGGAGGAAAAAAAAAGCAACCACAGTGTAATTCCTGCCTGCAGAGTTCTTTCAGCAAGAAGCAGCTGTATTTCTATGGCATGTACAACAACAGCTATCTCAGCTCTGAAGTATACAAGCACCCAAACATCACCACCACGCAACTAAATGCGGACCTGGCTGTAGAGAAAACCAATTCTGCTGGCTAATTAGCACAGTAATATGCACCGTAAGAACTCTTCCAGGTAAACTTTTTACCTCTTCTTACACTCCTTATAGTCACTTGATGACTGCTATGAAAGTTATATTGTTCCACACTTGGAACACTGCAACTCTCCTCCAGTTGTTAATTCTACCCTGTACAGTCATTACATGAATGGTAACACAGATCAGATCCTTTCTCAGTGCCACCTCGCATGTACAGGAGAATGCGCACTGAACATAATGTTTTAGAAACAGGATTTTCCACATGCTACCTTGAGGAATGGAAACCAACAGAACAGCTGTATTGTGATACAGTAATCAAAATCCACAAGACACAACTATTCAGACTTGCACTATCTCAGAAGGATGGAATGGTTTGTAAAACCTGCACACTGTGTATTTTACTTTATTTTCCCATGGACAATGAGAATTAAGTGTAATCTGTTAAGGCTTAAAATTAAACATCCCATTTCTATCATGCAATAAGACAGAAACCAGTCAAACCAGTTCAAAATTCACAGTTCTTTCCTATGTAAAAGAGCATTGTATACCTATCAATTACAGAAGAGCAGAAAAATTGACCTAAGGCCAACCTGTAAATGTGAGATGTATTTGTGCTAAAAAGTGCTTGAAATTTCTGGTAATTATACACCTCTCCTACCTACAGACAATACAGACCTATTCCCTCAGCATAAGGCAGCACTCCAGTTCCTACTCCTGCCACCTTCCTCTCTTTTGAGCCAGGCTATTGATAAATGCCTACATGATATGAAAACTCCCTAAGGATACCTGTGTACAATGCACTTACAGACAATGGTGTCCTGGTCAGCAAGATGAAATTACCTTACAGTGGATTAGAAAACCTTCCGAGAGGGACATATTGTCCTAATGTAATAGGAGGCTGTGGGAACAAACAAGCCAAGAACAAAACAAGACAATTATACAAAAGCAACTTCCCAGCTAACAACTGAGAGGCAATTACAGGATATCGGCGTGTTTCCTGGCCCCAAGCTCAAGTACCATCGCTGTTCGTCAGTGATAGGGGAAAAGGAAAAGAGAAAAAGCACAAACAAGCATGCAAAATTTAAACCCTATTCCTGGAGAGCCCCAAGTGCCCAGAGGGCCAGGCTTAAAGTAAGGGATTCAGCTCCAAAGACATCCCCTTTTAGGCAGGCATTTACCTTGAGCTCAGTGTCCCAAATCCTTTTTTAATCAGTGGAAATCTAGTCACTGCAGCCAGGGGAGCCCCGTTGAGCTTCCTAAACATAGGCAGGTAGCACGGCTTGGCACACCTCAGGCACCCTGCCTTGTCCCTAGTTCCTGCTCCAGATGGACATGTGGCTCCTGCAGGTCACATCGCACCTTCCAGGACTGCATGGACCTCCCAGTGACAGAACGTATCTCAAATGGCACAAAAAGTTAAGATCATTTGTCTTCTCTGTCCCATGCTGGGAGGGTAGGAGTTGCAGGCAGAAGGAGGCTGTCTCTGAATCAGGGACTGGTCTGTGGCACACAAGAAAAAGGACCCTGAATGAAGGTTGTGCAGATGTCTGAAACACTTCTGGAACACTCAGCTTTGTAACCTCAGCTCACTGTCCCTATACACATGTACTGTATATAACATGAGCAAAGCCTGGCTTATCACCTTTTAGTGATAAGTTGCTGCACAACTCCTGCATGGCAAGGCATGCTTTGGGGAGCGCCCCAGGCTGTCACCCAGCAAGTCTTCTAAAGTCCACTTACATCAGCAAGAAACTCCTTGGATGATGAGGTCTGGGCCAAACCCTTAGATGCTCCTCACAACAGATGTCAGTGCAGAGTTCTGTATCCCATGTGTGGAAGACAATTACACAGGATACAAGAACGTTCTCAAAATTTTTTTCTCTCAGGTTGCCTTTTTAATTAAAAATGCCAAGCACAGGAGAAAAAGGTTTCCAAAACTTCAAAGCTAATTTAAGTAACGTGTTGCTTACAGAAGTGAGAAGAACACTAATGTCTTTGTAACATAAATCTATTACACAATTTTTTTAATAACTAGAAAGAAGTTAGGCAGACTAATAACTAGAAAGGCAAAGAATCCCAATCTTTGCCTTCCTCACCACAGCTTAAGAGTTGCTTAAACTGGTTCCCCTTGCTGCTGTGGGAAAGACCCTGAGAACCACCAATAGCTCCTGCACCAATGATGGGCTACATTTAAGCTGTGCAGCACCCTGTTGAGCTCTCCTACAGATCAGTTGTACCTCCAGCATAAGAGCTGGAGAAAATATTCTGATCTGGAGCAAGCTTTACTACCACTTCAGTGCACATAGCTACGAGCTGATTTGCAGATTCACACATAGCAGTTCTCAGCCACCTGGTCCTTTTATAAAACCAAGCAAGCCTTCAAAGGACATTAAAAAGGACTTGTAGGCTGCAGTTCTGAACCAGATCTTGTATTAGATGGGCAGTTGACAACAGCAAAATGAAGCATTACCAGCTGCCCATATTAAAACACCTGTAGATCTTCTACTTCCAGAGTTTCTCATTGTACAGTTCACCAGCCATATTTATACAGCGATTAGCAGAAAATCTTGGTGAACATCTCATTCTTTATTCAAGGCCAGAAAGACAGGTCCAGGCAGGATTTGCAGAGGCTGATGCATTATTACTGATGTTTCTCTCTTGGCTGGATTAAGCCATAAATTGGCTAGGCAGTGGAGTTGATAGTAGCTCTCCCCTCCTCATCAAGTTGTTGAAAGCTTTAAATAAAGCTTCCAAAATAAATGCTACTATGACATTTTTAGGGTGTAGACACACCCCAAAACCTCATAAACCAACAAGAGGGCTTTTGTTCTCTTGACTGAAGACCATGCATTACAGAGCACTCCACTGAAAGCTAACCAGAAAGGCTACCATTTCCTTCCTTCCCAGGCTCTCAAAAACACTAGCAATCGTATTTTTTTTCAATCGTAAATCAGACTGCCTACTAACACACTGTACCATGGTATGTAGAATGTAGTTTGTACAGGCAGCCAAAAAAATAATAAATTAATGCGTGACTGTACTCCCTATTGCACTCACTTCTATCAAAAAATAGGCATTTTGCTTTATTGCAATAATTCTAAAGGCGATAAAAGGACAATTTTAGACTAAAATGAAGCTCACTATATAAGACACACACACACAAACAAAAAACCCCTCACAAAATCCAGTCATCACTAAGAAAGGACAAGTCCCGGATTTTAATTCCTTTATATGCTTGAGGTCTGTGATTATTTAAACATAGGAGCAATTAACTTCTGTGCAAGTAACACAAACTTTACCGCATATACAACTAGAAAGCCTTGACAGCTTCCTACAGAACAAGCATTCCCACAGGGGCTTTTAATGTCTCTTACATACAAGTACCTCTTGTGAGGAACAGAAAACAATACACAAACTCCTCACAACAGCTTGAGGATCACAACATGGGCTGTGCGGGACAGAGCTGGGGTTTTAAATCTTTATCTGGCTTAGAAAACTTGCATAACTACAAGTCATTAGCAAGCTGCATATTCCATGTACCTTCTGTCCTTTTCAGGCAAAATACATGTTCCCAGTTTAAACTTGCTCAGTGAATTCTATTATCCGGCCCTAAAATTTTTCCTGTGTGAGGAGAGACATCATCTAAATGTTTCTACTGCTTTAAAATACATGGGCAAGATTTCTCTGTGCCTTGCTGATACATCCTTGAACCAACAGCATTAAATCAAATGTCTCTTACTTTAGGAAAGAATGAGCATTATTTTCAAAATTGATATAGCATAAGTACTGTGTGTAAATTTAGACTTACTTATTCAGGGGTAACTTTCTCCAGTAGCAAAATCCTAAGGCTGCTTTTGACAACAGGAAAAAAAGAACTTTATTATGTTGGAACTACTGACTTAGAGATGTCCCCTCTTCAGCAACTATCCTGTCTTCACCCACCTTGTGTGGCTTGACCCCACAGCAGAAGTAATATTACTGCCCTTGGAAGAAGCAGCCTTAAATTCTGGAAACCTGTACCTGATCATTACTGATGAGAGAGGAAAAGGAAAGTTTAGCTAATTTTATACTTTAACATATTCCTCCAAGGTTATAGATGGCTGAAACACTGAAGCCAAACCCAAGAGGGTTTTTTTTCCCCCCTCAGAAATAATTAAATCACATTAGAAAAATAAAAAATATTAGAGCAGAGGTAGCCTACAAACCTATCTTTTATACTGGACACTAACTGAAAAAGATACAAAACCAAATAAGTTTAGGAAAACATTAACCTTAATTATACCGTGAAAATCCATGGCCATTAAACGATCATCCACATCTGATACATACCTTACTATGTGCCTTAAGTAAAACTGAGTACCTAGCTCAAGGGAATCCTTGCTTAAAAATTAAACATAAGTAAACCAAAGCACAATAAGCCCCCATGATTTAAAGGCAATACTCTTAAATACACTCATGAAACAGAAGTCTTACTACAGCATCTCATTGGAGATTGTGTTTAGAAAGATACACCATTAGAGGACTGGATCTATTAGCAGAGAATGCAGCAATTCCTGCCAAGCCGTTTGATAGAAACCAGGCACTGATACAACCTAATCTGTACAACTTCCCATTAGCAATACCACTTCCTAAAAGGAAGGCATTAAGGTTGAAGGGCTCTACACAGCAGCTACCACAATTCACTATACAGAGCAAAGCAAATCTAGCAGAATTACTTTTCCGAAAGGTAAAATGGTCATCCCGAGATGTCTTTCCAAATCAGAATTATTTAACGCTCCTTTCCAGAGACAGACTTGTAGCATACTATAGACTCCACAAGTAATTTAGTTATTTACTTTTTACAGGCACTCAAATGGGACTTGTTATCCAGTCCCCCTCCTTCTACCTTAGCTCCTGGCCAAGTTGAAGGCAACAGTGCTGTCACTTCTGGTTAGATAAAGAGACCTCAGTGCTTGCTTAGTGCTGTGGTGAGAAATACGCTGACACAGTGCAGATCTGTATTTTTATCTCTCCTCAATCTCATTGAAGACTACAGCTTTCTTTTACCCAGCTGAAGTATCAAGTTTTAGCAAGGCTGTAACACTGAGCTCTTAGTACTCATCTCTGTTGAAACTCAGATTACCAGGAAAAAAATGCTCCCCTCTTATTAGCCTTTATTATGAAATAGCTATTCATGGATTCCTGAAATACCTGCAATTCTTTTCATTCACTGCAAAGAAACTCTTATAAAGCTTAATGAATTGCAGAAACATTATACACTAAAAAAGGCAAGATGCTTCAAGAAACAGGAGGAATGCTCATTCAGTATCGCACAACACTGAAGAAAATGGCATCAGAAGTTAACAACATAAAAAAGTTATATTTTATAAAAACTTCCCACAGATTATATGTAAAGGATACAAAAGTAGAAAAAAAAATTTATAATGCATATGCTTTCTGAAATTGAGCAGTTAAAGGTGAGTTATGGGAAAAGAGTAGAAAATACCGGTCTATAGTAAAATACCGTTGTTTCCACAAAATCATGTCATAAATTGTAAATTATATTTTCCTTGTCAAGTTTTTCAAAAGGCCAGTGAAGCAGGGTGGGGGGACATGCTAGCAGAAATCCCACACTGCAGATTACACTGTGCTTTCAAACTCACACAACACCTTTTTGAGGTGTAGCCCCTTGGCATATCTGAGAAGAAAGAGGTCTAAAGCTGAACCTTGACTTGCAAAACAGGAGGGAGAAAAACTTCCTCTACATATTTTGCTTTTATCAACATTACACAAGCAGGTGTCACACACCTTGAGGGAAAAATACAGGTCATACCGACTGCTCGCACTGGCCAAGTCCTGTACCAACACACTTCAGAAACTGCTTCCCCTGGAATTTCAGTCAAATGAAACAGTGCTACCAAAAATTAAAACCCCTTTGCCATGTAGCCCACACCAGTTTCTTCTACTTTCCAAGACACCATCCTCCCTTTGCTGGTGGCCAGGCAGCCTCAGGAGAAGACCAGTCCTCCATCATCCCAGACATACCTACCCACAGGAGAGGCAGGTACCACAATGAGCACCTCGCACACCCAGACCAGGGTTTGCCATGGCACACGTGAGGACCCAGGCGCAGGTCGCTGCCAGCCGGCTACTCCTCGAGCAAAACATGATGAATAAAACTGTGATTGCAGAAAGGCAGCTTTTCATCACTAATACACTCCAAGTGGATGAATTATGGTGAAAGTCCTATTACATGGAAATTCAGCCAACTGGGAATTCAGTTAGTGGCCAAATCTATTTTTAGTCACATTCATTTGCCAGGCCTAACGGCAGAGCATTCCAGGGTTCTGCTCTGGAACGGAGCAGAACTGACTATGGGCTTTGGAGGTACAACCTTATTGCACTCACCACAGGGTACACGCCTGCAAATCCTGCCAGGTCTCCAGGCCAGAGGCAGAGCAACCAGCTTCAGAGGAACACAGGAGTGAGCAGTTTCAAGTGAAGCACTCCAACAAACTAGATCTCACTTGTGCCTGGTCTATATGGGACATGACACAAAAGCTTCTCTGGCAGGAAACAAAGAACTGAATCAGAAATATAAATGACTTCAAAGGATGGTGAATATGTAAAAGCAGAATTAAAGCCTTGGTACATGTGTCACATGTGGTGTCAACTTTGGAGAACCGAACTTTGCAATGTCCCTGAGGTTCACAAACACAACCTCTGCACTGCTAAACAAGTACCTACACCTGGTACGAGCTGGCCAACACAACACTAGACCAAAGTCTACAGCTGCAGATTCCCAGGAGCTACAGTGCTGTCCCATCCCTTGCAAACGTCCAGGGCTTATGCCATGTGGAGTATCCTCAAGAAGGAGCAAGACAGTGGCCTGGGCTTCAGGTAGGCCTGCACAGCAGCTCCAGAAACAGGCAAGACACCATGGGTTCATCCCTGCACTGCTTAGCAGTTTGGGTTTGTGGAGGGAGTGAGGATTTGAGAGGACAGAAGAGCAGGCAATTGCCGTTTATCAAGTAAGAAAAAAAAGACTGCTTCACAAGTAAGTCTGCATGGAGAGCTTGGGATGGAAAGTATTACTTAACTGATATGGGGACATCATATATGTGTTGTGCTTCACTTTGGAATGACGGGTAACAGAATTACACAGGCAATGAAAACCACTGGTTTCCTTCACATGAGGCACAGAAGAAACGTCCTTTCTTCCAGTTAGTACGGTGGAAACTTGTCAAGACTCACAGACTTGTATCATTTCAATTCCCTCTCTGAAGGGCTGACCAAAATAAGCGAGCCTCTTGTACAGGATTCTCTTCTGGAGTTACTCATCTTTTCCACTTAGACAATTCCATGCTTGTCTGCAGTGATCTGCATCCCGCCTCTCAGCTGCATTCCTAACTTTAATTGCCAAACACAGCACGTAAACTGCCTTTGGTACATATAAATTGATTAATGTTTTTATTTTTTAAAAGAAGCAACAGCTCCTAGGACAAGCTTGCAAGGCAGCCAGCTGCCTCTTCTCTGTGTTTGTCAGCTCCTCCTGCTCCGCCTGGGCTATACTAGCAGCTCATCCCAACGCAACACTTGATAGGTTTTGCTTCCTTCACAGTCTTTTCACTGAGTTACAGTACTGAATGAAGCAACCGATGAAGTGTTAGTCTAAGTATTCATGCCATTTAGTGCTTATACTGAATTTTGTACCATTCTTTCCTCTCTCCAGAGCACTAAAATTGACTACATTATTTTATAAGTTCATAAACAAATAAACAAATCTTCAGCAGACAGATGCATGCTCTGGCCAGTTCTGGAATAATTCAAAACCATGAAACCACTTCATGGAGCATTTTAACAGAGCCAACAATCCCTCCGAGGAACACACTAGGTCAGTTGTGGCCCACTGTCTTGCTACCACTTTTGGATTAAGGCTTGCCCACAAACTGTGACTCTGAGCTTGGACTTGCATCAGATGCCCCTTCCACATGCTTCATTTTATGCACAACAAGGAGTCCCACCAGGGGCCCCATTTGGGCTTGCCCTGTGTGCTTAACTTAGGGCATGTGTTTAAGTCATCGACTGCATCTGATTTGCTTTCTTTTCTTTCGTTTTTAATTCTGAAAATACAAGTTCTCTTCATTTTTTGTTCTATTTACTTATTAACAAGTCTAAAATACTTCAGGACACCATACAGTTATGTGCTTGTACTTTAAACCCCTAGGATCTTTTACTTGGCACCATTAACAATTGAGAGATCCTAGAAGATGAGATAGATACAAGAGTAACTAGAATAATGTGTGGGATGCATCTAACCTGAACACGACCACCAGCCTCCCTAACAGCATCTACTGCACATAGCTAACATGAGGCCCAGCTGGAGCCCAAATTATACCTGCCACAACACAAGCTCTATCACAGTTGCACAAAGTTTTATTTTAAGGTTTACAGAAGCTGAAGAGCCAAGTGAGGTGATAGATCAACCACTATTTAGTGTTATGCAACCAAAACACTTTCTTCAGCACCATCTAGTCATAAGCAGAGACTGAGGTTGTCCTAAATCCCAGCAAATTAAAGACCATCATCCAGCAGAGCAAAGCACATGCGCTAACAGATGTAGACTCCTGCAACAAGGAATGGCTGCCAGCTTGACCTCTCCCTTGATGACTGAAATTCTCAAGCCTCCTGATTTAGTTTGGCTTCAGCTACTGAGGCCTCATGGCCAAGCCATGACCCCTGGCCCATAGGCAGATCCCAGGCAGCACTCATCCCATGCAGCCATCACATGCTAATGGCAGGGCTGCTCAGACCCTTCACTGTGGGAGGAGGAAAGAGTCAGTGGGGCAACCAAGCAGGGACCACGGGGCAGCATAGGGCTCCCAGCCATGTGCCCGGTCCATCTGCTCCCCAGCAAGGACACATCTGGCAGGAGAGGCAGGGAGCCTCCCAGCCATCCCAGCCCTCCTCCACCTCTGCAGAGGAGCAATAGGGGGCTTGGGGCACCAGCTCCAGGGAGAGCTGGCACTGGGGCTCAGGCAGGAGGGCTGCCCAAGCCACTGCTGGCACTAGGGACACACCTAGGGAAATTAAGACAGCCACACTTCTCTGAATGCCCTTCTCCTGCATCCACTTAATTTGGGGATTAATTTCCTTAAGCCATAACCATGAAACAGTCAACACTTCATTGATGGATACCTAGCATGATCAAAGCACTTTCCTTTCCTAAATATAGGATATAGACCCGGCAGTACTTCATAAGTGCACACAGAGATACAGCAACAAAAACTGCTTGGAAGAGGGGTAAAGAGAGCTGTGAACAAGTAAGGAATTTTTTTTTTTTTTTTTAAGAATCACTTTGGTGAAGCCTATGAAAAATATTTCTTTGAAAGACATCATAATGAATGAAAAGTTTTGTGTGCTTGTCACACTGCACCTGTACAGGTCAGACTTCAAAGCATTTCCTCTCTTTGCTGAGAAGCCACTTAAACTTCTACCTTTCTCTGACATGCTATATTTCTTTTCATTGCTCAGTATTTACTTCTCTGAAAGTCAAAATAGTAGAGAAATAGTTCTGTATGTATCTGTTATCAAAACAAGTAATAGGTCAGCTATCTTTGTCATGCTTTCACTCTAAGAAAAACACCACCACCTTCTGTATTCCTCTTTCTACCTAAGATTATTCCATCCTTCAGCATCCCTAAAGCTATAGGGGTATATTTTGTACGCTGGAGTTAAGATCTCCAGTTACAACACAAACTTCACTCAAGTTAATGGCATTTGCTCAGGTACAACAAAAAGTAAAAGCAAGAGTATCCCAAATTTCTTAACGGAAATTAAGAAATGCTCTAGAAAATTTGGTCAGAAGTAGATGAGGAAAAGGATGTTATTAACATGAGCTACCTTATGCTGCACTTCTCAAATATTCAACAGTGAACACCATCTTGATCCCAACTCTCTGTTTTTGGTGGCAGTAACTAGTAACACTGATGCGATGAAGGGTAAGCAACAAATACTGGTTTGTGGGGAATGAAAGAAGATACCACACAGTAGTTATATAGCTTACAAAACTGCTTTTCCCCATACAAATTCAGAATATACCATGTTCTGTAAATCTTGAAGAAATACATTTTCATCCAAAGGATACCAGCAAAGTTGAAGTCTGTTCATTTCTACAATTTGGTTTGCATTCAACCAAAACAACATCAGGTTAAGTTTCCCCATAACTTAAGTGGCTGCAAGGCCAGATTTTACTTCGCCAAAAGCAGAGTGGTCCCTGTACACCCTGGCAAGGCTGCCAAGCTGTCTGCATCATCCTTAGGGCATCCTTCCCATTGAGCTCAGGACAGAAGAGGCTGGGCTGGGAATAGGCATGCGAGCGCATGCACCACAGCCCCAGTGCCCGTGTTCACCCATGGCAAGCTCAAAGGAGCCACTGCCATTTACTGTACTGCACGGATGCCTGCTAGCTGTGGGATGAGCTAGGCATTTGGGATAGCGCTGGTTTCCATTTCCATGGTGCTGAGACAGCCATGTGCAGCTGCAGGGTTGAACTCTATTTTCTTCAGAGCAAGAGACTTAAAATAAGTTTGCTGCCTGAGGGTAGGAAAGCAGGTCGTGCTATAAAACAAGAACCTTTTCACTTTGTTACTGGAGTTTCTAATTTAATGTAACTGGGGTAATGGGTAGCCAATTTTAAGCACGTGGTTTGGTTTAAGTATTAACTCTGGTGGTACATAAGGCTTCATTCAAAGGGTAAGTTCAGCTTTGTAGCGGCAGTTTACAAAACAAGTGTAAGGCAGCAAGAACTGTGGTATAATTACACCCTTGAAAGTTACATTTAATCCTCAAAGTTTCATATACTGTGGTCTCTTTTAAAGTAAATAAATAAATAAATAGAATAATAATACATAAATAAAACCTCACACAGAACACACTGACCGAAAAGGAAATTCATACAGTATCTAGTGTTCCTTAGACAAAATCACTAAGAAGCGTTGACTTTTTTTAAATGGTAAAAGCATAGAACTAGATCTGGCTCCATAATCTGTGCAGATCGTGCTGATGCATGGAAATTCCGAAACCCCTAGGCAATAGAAACTTTACATTTGAAAAAGTAAAGTCCCTAACTTGTTTTGATTCCCCAGGGCAATTCAGCAGCAAACTGTCACTTAATGCATCGGGGAAATACCACTTACCAATCATTTCTTTTTAAAAGACCCAGCAGCATATCCCAAGCTATTGTTTGAGTCTAGCCTGCTGCCATCGCTGACTGTGGTAAAATCAGTTAGACTTTGGGGTGGATTTTTTCTTTTGGTGGGTTTTTACCTAGTCTGTTACTTCTTAATAAACAAGCCAATAGAATTCTGGCCAATTCTTTCTAGCTCCCCCTTTTACTGATGTGGGAAACCAATCCATCTTTTAAAAGATGTGTCTTATTTAAGACACATCTGCCACAACTGCCTTTTTTCCCCCCTTGTAAGATATGATGCTTTCATATATAAATGCCATTTTCCCTTGCCATGAAATAGCCATAATGCATACAGATTAATTACTGTTTTACTGTTCTGTAGAAAACCCCAAACTTTACATGCACTCACATGACCCACAGTGTCCTAGAAAACAGCTTCTGTGGTACACCCAGATTGTCATGCCCGATACTAAAGCTGAACGAGCAGTCCCAAACAGTCTAATGCTTTATTTAGCCTTTCCACTTGCCTCCCCAAAAAGGCTGCGTAGTCCAAAAAAACCCCTGTCAATTCTGGATACTTAAGCTTCAGAGATGAGTATATTGACATTTAAAAGCATACTTTAAAAAGAAAAATGTGTTCATAAGCTCAGCTGTGTGACATGCATAATATCCACAGCATCACTAGAGTAGATGATCCATTTCAATCCTCCCTGGGAAGCAAATAAATTCACATCTCTAAGAGGATTTGTCCTGGAGAACTGGCACCTTTCTTGGTGCTGGCCAGCACGAGATACCCACATCTCCATCCAAACCTGGTGACAAGCACTGAAAAGGGACATTCCAACTGTGGGCAAAAAGCAGTAGGTGGGAAAGGCCTCACTTAATGTGGAACCATGCAGAGAGGGCAGGAGAAAGATGCCTCTCCAGCAGATGCTGTGTCCTGGGTTCAGCTAGGAGAGGGTTTATTTTCACCAGATGCTAGGAGAGGGCCAGGATAGACAACTGAACCAGCCCGTGGTGTATTTGAAACTATGCTGACGTCATGCCTGCTACATAAGGGAAGGCGGGCCGGACAGGTGGGTCTCTGGCGTCAGCCCTAGGTACAAGTCTAGGCAGTCCGTGCATTTTACAGCACTTGCTTTACACATTGTTTCACTACTACTACTGTTATCACTGTTGTTTCTTCTCCTCCTGTGCTACTCTATTAAATTCTCCTTACCTCAACCCACAGGGTTTTGCCTTTTTCTCCCTATTCTCCTTCCCATCCCACTGGGGAAGAGCAAGCAGCCATGTGGTGCTCAGCTCCTAGCTGGGTCTAAACCAGGACAAGCTGCCTCCTGGAGAACCTCACTTTTCAGGCATGAATGACTGATACTTAGCAGCTAATAAATATTTATTAGGTAAAAGCTAAATAAGTTTTAATAGCTTATATAAATAATAGCTAATTTTCATCATGTAAGTAGGAATGTTATAACCCTATGCACCACGATGTATAACCTTCAACGTGGTTAATTCATGTGCTGAAAGCCCTGAATCATAGATTTCCAAAGATAAAACTGATAAACTACAGGTACTTCTGACATGAGCAAAACAAAGCAGTAACTGATTTGCTGGTGCTGCAGCAGGAGCTAGAAATTTCTTATGATATGCTGAATTATTGACACTACAGCTGTATCAGTTTGTGTATTTTCACATCAGTTCAGATGTGAAATACCTCAAGGGGTATTTGAGTTTTTTCCACACTGATAGTCAGCTCCAACTTGCCATTCTGTCCTGCTTCTCCTGGTGAAAGTAGCAGAGCACCTCTACTTCCCTGGATCATCTTTCTGGAGTCCTACAAATAAATCTGCCATTACCTTCACCCTCATCTTTCACAACATTACTTTCAATGTTACCATACTTCACTGATGAAGCACCAGTTTGGAGGAGGTGAGCAGCTCAGGGACTGCTGAGATGAGGCAACTCCTTCACCTCCTTACACCTCTGCTGAGAGCGACGGCACCAGGTACCCACTTACTCTCCATCAGTGCTTCCCTTGGTTCTTGAGCAGAGTAAAGTGAGGAACTGGCTGTAGTCACAGCCTCCATGTAATGAAAAGAAAACCAAAAACCAATAGGAATAAAAGTAGGAGTAAAAAGTTACAGCAAATGGGTTCTCTTGAGGGTTTTTCCTCCTTTTCAGGGAAACCTGCCTTTCTCCCATCTGTTGCTGCAGCCACTTCCAAAGCATGCATAATTTTCTGAAATGGCGTTAGTTGGTTGTGAGCAGTCACAGGATCATTTTCAGCATATAAAGTCACACTGTGGCTCCCCTCTCCCCTTTGTCGGTGTATCTCCATCTGACTTTCTCAATGCCCTCTGTACCCACAAGAGATTATCGTCAGCAGTGCAGCATTACTCCATCACCTCTACCAAATTTTCAGCAGAGGAAGGTTTGACATTTTTCATTAGTTGAGGGTTGATCCCTCCACATCAGAAATACAAATGCCCAAACAAGCTCTGTTAGCAAAGTTTCAGCTAAGAGGTAAAAAATGAACAGAAGTTGGTACTCAGCTACCTTCTCCTCTGCAGAAAGTGCTGAGACACCACTACTGAGGTTCTGGACTACTTCATCCCTGACTTGTGCTAATTATACTAGAAATCCAGTTGTTTACTGTGCAGCAATCCTGACCATTAACATAGAATTGAAAAGTAATTTCAAATTCATGAAATATGAAAAAAAACCAAACAAACAACCTTGGATTTGACATTTGTGGTGTTTCTAAGACTGCCTGGAATTACAAACACAGTAAGAAGGGTATGACAGGACAGACCCATAAATGTTTTCAAAATTAGGCTCCTTACCAAAATACATACTTACCCGTTTGACCACGATGCTGCCAAGAGACACACTGTCCTTTCAGAAAATGTCATCCATTTCACAACCTTCCCAAAACCAGATTTTCTTATGCTTTTGTGAACACCTTAGTGTACAAACGCAAGTATCAAAAACACAAGAAAACAAAGTAAGAGTCATAAAATGCCAGAGTTTCTTAATCATGGGCATCTACTCAGAGCATTAGAAAAAATAAATCCTGCTCTGCTTGGCATACCAGCATATTATTTTAAATAAGTAAAGAGGCTGAAAAAAAGTCCTCCCTTCATCTCCCAAACCCCAAGAGAAAATGAAGGAGTTATTTCCAGAGCATGTACTCAATGATCATCCAGTGAAGCCTATTCATTTTGGTCAGGCTTCACAAGTCCTGCACCACACCTAATGAACACACCGCCTTCTTCTGATGCCTCTTATGCTGCCAGCAGGAAAGGTTTAAAAATAATTATGGAAAAAAAGATATAACAGCTCTAAAAAATTCTTTTTCTAATAATTCTCCCTTTAATTTCCTTGGTGTTTGTTCCTTCACCCTTGGAAGAGGCTGCCACCTCCGGCAAGAAGTCAGCCTTACAGTTTCAGCTTCTACTTGCATTGTAAGGAAAAAAACCCTCAAGAATTCTGAAAACAGAGGTGTGCGGGATCTCTGCTGCACGAGCAGGGAATTGGCACGCTCCAGCCATCCTCCTGCAAGGGTTAACTAGTCCTCCTGGGAAAGCCTGGATGCAACCATGGCTTTTGTGGCCTACATTGCTTAGTCTTCTGCTCACGGGACATCTGTTATTGGGGCACCTAGTGCCCCAGACCATCTAAGACAAATCATGATGTACAAAAGCTGTTTGTCAGATATTCATGTTTCCTCACTACTGAGAAGCTTCTCTGCTTCAAAATGCACATCTTCCAACACAGTCTCTGCACAGCACAGGCTTCACCCCAGTTAGGTACAACTGAGAGAAGACAAAAGGATGAACTAGGTGCCTTGAAATAACCAAGCAGCTGCAAGCCAGGAAATACAGAGTACATGTTCTACCAACACCTTAACTCTCACCCCATTTCTTTGCCCTGATGGCAGTATCAGTGCTGCCCAGACCATACTCTCAGCTGTGGAAACATTTCATGTTATTGACCACAAATAAAGTGATACAGACGTGCTTTTCCATAAGCTGGAGAAGGCTCTGTGGCCATGCAAGGGGAGGTTTCCAGTTATGCTGGCAACTCGGTGGAACAGGAGGGCTGCGTGGAGGGAGCCCATGGCAGGGAAGAGCCTCCTGCAAACCGTGCAGCTGGAAACCGCCCACTGTCCCTCCTGCTGCAGCTCCACCTGCCTCAGGCTTTCACAGACATCTCTTAAAATACACTCAGTGAAACTCCTGGGGCATTTTATCATACCTGTGTCAGTCAGGTTTAATCCAGGTGATTTTCTCAGAGCCCTTTCACTCTTGTTCTTGCCTTTCCTAACCAGAAAGGGGATGTGGCACTTGGCATAGAACAGCTAAAGCTACACTTGCCCTATACTGAGGCTCAGCATTTAGAAGATTATTCTTGCCTTCCCCCTCTGCAATTTTTCAGTCTCTGATCTCTGCTGTCTACAGATTCAAGCTTCCCAGTTCAACATCCCTTTTTCTGATTCCATCTGCTGCAGCAGACCCTTCCACAGAAATCTGGGGAGGAAACTAGGGCTTACAGCCCTCTGACTGCTCTATGAGCAAGCCTCTGGCAATCCAAAAACTAATCCCAAGACTATTTTTCTTTGAAGAGCAGCCTATTTAGAGAAAGCGTTGTATCAGAGGACGGTTCCTAAAGCTTTAGTCACAGTCCCACAATAAAGCCCAGGACTAGCAATTTCTTATAATCTTCATTTCTCTTACTCTTTCATGTAAACCTCTCCCCCACACATGCTCGCCCTTCATCACAGGAAGCAAACTGCACCCAAAACCCAGTGAAGTATTCTTCTGTTTTTCTGTGGCTAAGACACCCACAGGAGTTTTTCTTTAAAATAAAATCAACTGGTATTATTAGAAGGAAGGTATAAATAGAGCTCAGAGAGGACTCTCATACCCTGCTCCTCAAACACGCTTCTCCGAAGAAGCACACCAAGGCTATTTTGAGTAGCACCTCCCATTTTTCACTCTTGAGTATCGCAAAGTGTGTTGGCTTGAGTAGCCAAAGAAAGAAATGGTTACTTAAGAGCAAGTGTAAATACTTTGGAAAGGGTGGGAGGGAGACAGGGTTGTGTTAACAGGTTGCCCACCATGCAGTGTATGAAGGAGAGAGCATCCAGACAGCAGCTGCTGAGCCACAGATACTCACCCGGGCACGCTGGAGCCCACCCTTCCTCATCCTCCTGTGCCACGCTCAGCACCTATGGCAGGGGCACAAGCACCACAGGGAGAAACCGCTTTCCTCCCTGCGCTGCCTGCCTTCAAAACATTTATTAGCCCACACATACATTTGTGCTCGTGGAATGGCAATACTCAATATTTTCCCCTCTGGTATCTATGGAAAGAGATTAGCACTCCAATATTTCATTAGCCAACAGCGTGAAGTATTCCACCAACTTGTGGAAAGATTAAAAGCACTGACGTTAATGTATTTGGTGAGGCTCTGTTGAACAGTTTGGGATATTCTGTTTCACTGAAGCATAAGGAAAGCAGCTGTCACCTTGATTATAGTGCCCTCAGTAACCTGATACTTCAACTAGTCCTAACTTCGGCCTGCTCCCTCTCCACTTGAGTGAGCACAGTTACTGATCACTTAAACAGCCAAACCATGATTTGCACAAAAGTAAGTTTTGAAGTGATGCTGTAAGTCACAGGACGAGCACTGGCTTCATCAGCACTTTGCATCCACCATTCCCATCCTTCTCTAGTCCAAAAGGAAAATACAAAGGCTTCCAAGAAAACCTGAAGAGCAGAGAGAGAAATACCTGGCTCCACACACTCACTTTCCAAAAAGAAAAGGGGATGAAGGATGTGGTGCTCAAATCACCCACATCTGCTTAAACACATGGTTTGTGTGCTCCAGTGCTGTCAGACACAGCTGACAAGTCAAAGATGGAGCTAGTATCCCCAATACAGCGACTCTTTTCACTCCAGAACAGTCACCTCCAGGTTTTTCCTTGAATTACGGTCTGGCCAAGACGTGCCAGCAGTGCAGCGCCCCCTCCCCACCAACAGCTCTGCCAGTACTTTGGTCACTCCCAGCCATCTCCTTCCCACTCCCTCTTTTTCGGTGCCATGAGCTGAGAGAGCAAAACGATTCCTGAGGGTGGGCAAAGGATCAGAGCCAGCCCAGTTTTTAATCTACCTTTTCTTCTGCTCTTGGATCTTGCACTTGCAACATGAGACTGAAGAGTGGTGCCAATGCTAACAGTTACCTGGCTTGCCTGACAGCACAAAAGCAGCAGGGAGAAAAGAAAAGAAAAGAAAAAAAAAAAAAATCAGTCCAATGAGGCTGGAAGCCCAGGAGATTACAGAGAAAAAGAGCAAATAAAGAATTTGAGATACAAATTACAATTAAGTGCGCTATAGCTACTGCGTACTGCACAGCATTGCTCAAAAATACTATTAGTGCAAGTCAAAAAACCCACTCTGAACAAAAAGCGACATTTTGGGTAGGAAGCCGGTAGTTTTACACCACCAATGCAGTGATAATGGCATAAGAAAATGTGCAAGTGACAAGTAAGACAGAATTTAAAAGCCCTCAGTTCAGCTTGCTTTGTTTGTTTTTATCTGCTAGTAAAAACAGCATACACCTACACAGACAATAACACACGGAGCACTACCCACTGCTGCAGTGTGCTCTATCTACCACCACTGAAAAATAGACTTTTTTTTCCCCCATTTTCATTTGAAAACAAAAGCCCGTTAAGACATGTCATTACATCTGCTTTGATTTATCCAAAGGAAAGTCAAAGCACTTATGCTATATGCTTTAACTGATAAATTTACATAACCCCGTGGACAATGTTTTATAATTTAAGAATTTATTTCCCTGGAAAAGAAAGCAAGCTTTTATTTATAAGCTGCTTCACATTTTAGAGGTGTTCAGTGAAACAGGAGTTCAGCATACCACAAAGTCTTTACTTGTACATGCAGAGCCAGCGCTGTACTTCAGGCTTTGCAATTAGTCACAAAAAGAGCCAGCAAATAAAAAAAACCCTTATGGAAAGCTAATTGACAACTGCAAAGCGCAGAAGAGCCCGCCTCTGCTTAATTGAAGGTCATTTCTGTTAAGCTGCATGCTATATTTACCACCCGGCTTGTAACGGCTGCTTTTATTCAAATGCTCTGTGGTTAAATATATGCACGTGTAGGGGATGAAGACTTTGTCATTGAAACCTTCTGCAAGAAATAAGGGGGAATGAGGAAGGCTCACACACTTCTGCAGCAAAATTAGGTCAGGACTCCTTTGAACGGCTCCATCTGAAGGCTGTGCCAGACTCAGTATCAAACACTTTTCAGTGCATTAGACCCATGGGCTAAAGCAATGAACTTCTATACTGCTGATAATTATTACTAGGACTATGCATTGCTGTCTCCCTCTCCACCTGTGGATAAGTATAAATAGACTACATTTTCCAGTCCCTGATGTATGCCACTCAGTTAATAGCACTTCCAAAACCCATCCTTTCTAACCATGGGTCACACATTTCAAATATGATGACCAGATAACTCTGCACAGATTGGGAAATTATAACATGTCCCACACATACTTCTAACTAAATATTTCCTGAATATACATGTATGGCTCAATGACATTAGCATCAGGGTAATTAATGATGTGAAGCTGGAAAGTGCCACGTTTTTGATTCAAAGGCAAATCTGTCTCTGCCCTCTGGTGCCAACAGACAGCCCTGAACTGTGCAGCCAGGGAGCATCACTGCCCCTGGCTTGGCCACCTCCTGTCCTGCTGGCAGTCAGCTCAGGGCTGGTGCTCTCCTCCACACCAGCTCGTGCTCTCAATGGGCTTCAGGGCTATCCCCAAATAAAGCATACTCCAGTAGTCAAGCTGGGAGGGCTGTCCCCAGATATATAAAGCAGTTACTTCTACAGCTCTTCCCCACCCAGCCTGATGGCTCACACCTCAAGGAATGGGCAACAGAACACACGAGCCCCCACGTTCAGTCATGTTTGTGTAAAATTTCACTAATAAATTACTTTGTAAATTAACTACAATGCCACAACCCCAAAACCAAATGCTTCAAGGAGTAAAAAGGAGTTTTGCAGCCAAGACAGTAACTCTGGGGTCAAATCCACCTCCTGTGGAGCTTAACAGCATAACAAGACTGGTGGTAAGAAAATAGAGGCATTCAGAATTTTAAGTCTTTAAAAACTCGGACTTTCCTTTTTTTTTTTTTTTTCTTTTCTAAGCTCTTCCAATTCACAGTTGAGTTCACTCTAGCAAGCTTCATTGTTGAGAGGGTTGTTAAGATATACAGAAACATCCACCTCCAGTTTCCTAACCACTCCTTGTTTTGCTCTCCTGTTAGGTGACACTACTAATTGTACAGCTGCTACAGCTAGCTGCCAGAGCCTGCTCTAAGGAGCCTTTCCAATTAGGTTAGTTGAATTAAATAAAGAGAGACAGAGAGAGATTAGCTCTTTCTGTGCATCTCTAGAAGCCACAGAGAAATCCCCCAATACACTCTTGTTAATCCTCCCTTAGGACCTCTTCATCTCTGATCACCAATAAAGAAATTCCATGTGAGCTACTCTACTACACAGGAACTGTACCAGCTCTGACTGTCTGTACAGCCACAATCTTCATGAAAATAGATCCTACCTCATTTTTTTGAGATTGACAGAGTATGACCAAAGTTTTCTCCTCAGTCTTCCTCATGTTCCTCAAGTCAAATAGCTTTACACATTTGAACCAGTGGAGATAAGATCCTCAGATGTTCATGTGAAACCGCAAGAAGTAACACGGTGAAGAAATATCAGAGACTCCTATCCGTATATTATAGAAGCACCACATCTTTTTCCCAAACCAATATTTTTTTCTATCATAACCCAAAGTTGCCTAGTTCTTCCAGTGCAGATAGAGAAGGTCAGAAAAACAAAAATTTAAATGATTGGCACATGACCTTGGTAGCATTGCTAGATATTCACAATCCCAGAAGACTTCTTTAACCCATCAACAAGTATCAGGAACCCTTCAACACTATTAAGTTTATCTGGCTTTTGAAATATGACAATTTATGCTGCCAGGCAAAAGACCAACTACAGGTGCCCACCAGAAAAGACCTACACCAAGATGCCAAGTCACCAGCTCTTGGTTAAGTGGGAGAGATACAGTCAAGAAAGCAGCATTAGTGAAAGCACAAAACCCCAAACCAGCCAGGGGTAGAATAAGCTTTTGAGGTTGTGAAACACAGTAGGAACAGGAACAAAAGGAAAGAAAGGTCATTTCCCCTTTCTAATGCCCTACAGTTACAAAATAGACAAGAAGTGGCATTTTCAGCACAGCAATACCATTAAGAGTACTTTCTCAAACCATTTTAGACACAATGCTTTGCGTTACCAGGAGCTCAGAAGCTCCCTCCATCCGGTAAGCCCCAGCATGGTGGCACAGGCACACCTCTGCCTCTTCAACCCAGCAGAAAGTCTATTTATTACTGAGCCTGGGCCTTGACAAAGGCAAAGAGATCTGCCTCCTTGCAGAACATAGCTCTGCTCTTCAACAGGGCAAGGCTGCTTGGGCTAAACACCACTGGAGAGAAAAACATTTCCAATAGGCAGCATGACTGCAGACTGACAGTCATACTCAGCTTTAACACCCTGCCTCTTCCAGCATCTGCACGCTTTAAGGAGGCAAGTCTGTTTTTAACAGGTGCCCATGGTACCTACCTTCCTCACATTCAAACCCTGCATAGTCAGGCCACTAGGCTGCAGTGAGGTATCCAAGCATGATTCAGTAGGTTGGAGATAAGACTGCTAAATGGTATCACTATATTTTTTTAATTTTCAGAGTTGCCCCTTCTTCAGTGCCCTCATGTCAACCCTCCCACCTGCATGTCAGCAGATGCTCTGTGCTGCTCCACAGGAAGGACCACAGCTCTTACCAGAGGAGCAGAAACCACCCCATGGTTTGCTACAGGGTTTCCTCACCCACCTCCTACTCACTGCCAAAATCTCTGGAAACTTCTGAAGACCTCTGCCACATTTTCACACAGATAGACATGTCCATCAAAGCATTTTGGTCAAAAGGGATGAAAAGACAATTCAATCAGCCTAAGCTGCAACATGGACAGACAATTTCAGCTGAGCTGGAGGTCCCTTCAGGCCACAACAGTTCTGGTGTGCCCTCCCAACCCAGCCAGGTCAGGTACAGACCTATGCCCACTATAATCCACAGCTTTTCTCTTTAAAACAATATTTTTCCAACTCATTCACATTTTACAGCAGCTAACATGCCTGTCACCTCACCAGGACTCTGAAGGCAGGAGGAAGGATGTGCTGGCAAATCAAACCAAAAGCACCTTCAGGAGCCACAGAGTATCAAATCATTCTTACAGGAGGAAAACTGTTAGGAAATTGTTGTAATATATCACAAGTGAAGAAACAAGAAGAAGATCATTTGTAAAGACCACCTTCTGTTTAGGTGGTTTTTTGCCTGGTAAGGTCAGGGAAGCTGCTCCTCCCATCCTAAGTAAGGCCAAGAGAGTAATTAAGACAATTCTGAGAGCAATTTTGTGCTGTTTATTTAAGCAGCTGTCCTTCTCATGTGCTGCAGGGCATTTCCTCTCCTGACACTTGAAGGGCATACGGCCTTTCGTAAAAGATACATACACAAAAGTATATAAAATAAAAACAAATGTAAAATAGAAACCACTGCAGAATAAAGATCTATGTAAAATACTCACACAGAGTTTCAAAGACTTCCCAAGCTACAACTGCAACAGTTGCAGAGAGCTCAGTCCTGAATGCTTAGGGGAAGTCAGCCTCTGCAGGCATTTAACTTCAAATGTACTCCCAAGAAGTTTCCTTTCATGCCATCTTAGATGCTACATTAAAAACAAAACAAAACAACAACAACAAACCAGCCTTCACAGACAAGAAGTAATCAAAGCACACATGACTGAAAAACCATAAGGAACGCCACCACAGACAAGAATTTAGAAGATACACACTTCAGGAACTTTTCCTATCTACCTCCAGCACTAGTCATCTTCCTTGTTCTACCATGCAAAAAGACTTGTGCACCCTGTATCTGTGCAGGAGAGGAACATGAGTTCCACATGCTACAGATGCTTAAGTCACTGATGATCCTAAAGCACTGATCTTCTAACACTGTATGCTGCCACAGCAGTTCTTCAGAGCTTTTCACCTTCTTAAACTAAGACTTACACAAGCCAGTTACTAACATCACCAAATTTCACACACCCTGTTCATGGATGCTCCTTCTCCTTGCTGCACAAACACTTCGATTCACTGTGCTTGCACCGCCACTGGTGGCAAGTACCAAGTACTGGGAGGAGATAGTCCCAAGGCCAGTACAGGACCAGGATTTCTGCAACCCTCCTCCCACAGAAAAGTCAGAATCTTGCTTCTCAGAAACATTATTTTATGCACATCCTTGCTACAGGAATTATACACTATTATCATTTATAGGGCTAAGTCATACCTATTTTTGTTTATGCAATGTCACAAATTTGTATTCAACAGAAGTTCGATTTTCAGATGTCCCAATGATAATGCATTTCCATTACTCTGAACTAGCTTCACCTTTCCGCTTTGCTTCCCTTGCAGGTTTTCATTTTAAATAATAAGAACCATCAATGTCACACCTCCGTGACTGGGTACTTGAACACAGAACTGCACAACACTTGAAAGGGATTTGAAAAGAAAGGCTTTGTGGAGGCTTTCACCTGGTAATCAGATTATGTGACATACTGATTCTAGGATCTCCACATCCAGAGCGAGCATGTATAAACAACCCAGCAAAGGAAGAACCTGTTTCCTGGACATCTCTCCTCTTTGCAGCCTGTCAGGTATGCCATGTATCCAAACCCATTATTAGCCCTCCCCTGCAGACACCAGTCCAGAAAGCAAACAAGACTCACCTCTTAAAGCCAAAAGGAATCAAGTGCATATGGCTTGGCTGGACACAGCTGTGCCCTCCAGCTGCTGTATCCAACCAGCTGTTTCTGCATGTACTGCAGAGTCACCACAGCTGGAGCTAATGCAGCTCAGCCCAGAGAAAGAGGAAGGCTTGCTTCTACTTGTACAAGTAATGGAGAGACAGGAGTAGACATACCGTGGAAGACCTACTTAGGTTATTCATTCATGTGGCAGCAAATACATTACATTTGCTTCTCTCTCAAAACATCCTTAGTCTTGAGGCCGCACTGGTCATGCACTCAACTGCTTCCTGTAAAGTACTTCACCTCCCAGGCTACGTTACTTTAGCAGTACTGTTTCCTACAGCTCTGTGAGACCATTACAGTCATACTTCTGAAATACACTTCAAAAAACAAGGATGGGCCACTTCACACTGATCTGAAAGGTGATGAGTGACCTCCATCAGTGTGGAAGCGCCTCTAGAGAAAATTACGCTTTATTATGGCTAATCAAGCAGGAAAAAAACATGTCTGACAACATAGTATTTAAATACAGGCAATACATTCTGTTTGTTAATCACAATGCTGGTTTCTGAACATTTTGATTCAGTTCCTGCTTATACCACAGGTTGTTTGACCTTCTGCAAGTCCCTTTTTCTCCTTACCATTAATAAGAGTACAAAGTATGTATTTATCTTCATGGTCACAACTCAAACACAGCCAAACAGATTTTTATTTGAACTTTCCCAACTCAGTTCACCTTTGGAACAAAACAATTTCGCTTAGAAGGGAGATTTCTGAAGAAGCTGTTTATATATAAACCAAAAATAGTGGTTTCAGATAGAGTGTCCAGCTCCAGCTTTAGTTAAGCACAGCTTATGTGACACACTAAGAGCCTATCTACAGACGAGGCCAAGTTCTTCAGATTCATCACTGCCCTGTTAGTCAGTATTTCACTTTAAATGAACCCCCTACTTGAGTCGTCAACAAAAATCATTTGTTAGGTGCAAAAGTACTTGTTGCAAAATGTTGTAAATGCTGTGTTTTCTCCCTCTGCAATCAGTTTGCCAGCACTTTTGAGGATTACAGGTATTCTGTATTTCTGCCTAAAAATCTAGTATGCTTTTGAAAGCATCCCTCAGGGCTGAGCTAATCAAGAAAACAACATACATACAGAGAACTGTCATTATTACTAGGTCAAACACTAATGCAGTCTTTACTCAAGAGATTGCAAATTATACTTCAATGTGAGCAAGAGAAATCTTGTACCCAAATCACTAAATAGTGCCATATAACCTATGAATAAATTACTAGTCCTGAAAATATTATAGATAGCAGTTTATTATCATCTTGTAAGCATGAACTGAAGATAACCAAACAATAAGCTGTTCACAGAACAGCCTACGGTAATTCTCTCATGCTTGCTACAGCACAGAGAGCAAAGCAAATCGAACGCAGACCAAATCACTTGCTCATGACTTGTGCATCCTCTCTCAAATGTGGCAGCACAGAGGGCACCTTTATGACTTACATTCAAGTAGGGTCTTACATGGCGCCTTGAATAAGCTTGCCAGTCTCAAACACAACATTTCTGTTAGAAATCATAGTCAGTCAAGTCTATTCAGAAGACAAAAGAGGACTTTTGCGTAACCAGACAAGAGCCCTTTGTTCAGCCACTGAGCCTTACTAAAGCCGGTAATTCTTTGCCATAAGGAAAATGTTTAAACTGGTCAATGGCAAAAGACAATTTGGTGAGATAATGTAATTAACAAATGCCATCCATATGCCTCTGCTTGACATTTTATAAACACAATTGGCCATGAAGAACAGGGCAAACAGAGAGCTCTGTGAATGACTGGCTGCTCCAAAGGGAGCTCAGCTGCTGCAGGGAGGAACAAGCTCTTTTCCAAGCTCAGGACTCCCTGCCAGAATGCCAAGTTCCCCACTGAGGATGGCAGGTAGCTCTCCACCATCATCCTTGGAGGCACTAGAACATAGCTGTGTTCGACATGGGGTTTTTCATAACTCGTGTCTCTGATAGCCAAGAAATTAGGCCTTGATCTGGTGATCCTGGGATTACATTAAGTGTAGGTCCACAGAGACTTAGATCCATCAAAACTTAAAAAAACCCCAAGGCTTACAGCCCATTCTCCAAAGTCCACTATCTTTATCCCATTCGCTGCAGCAATTGCCTCAAACCTACCACTGAGGTATTGCCTGCCCAAAAACCATAATCCAAGTACCCCACTTTAAACCCCAAAATATTTGTCCCAACTTGTTCCTGAAAACAAGGCTCTCATCTACTTCCTCGATAAGGATCTAAAAAAAAATGCAGAGAAAACATCTCTGCACTTTAGGCCTGAATATTAAGTCGGTTCCAATGCAGACCTCAGGGATAAGATATTTTAAAAGAGAAACTGCTTCACTGTTCGATCGTGGGTCAAAAATCATCTGTTCTTTAACTTTTAAAAGATAAGCTACCCTGGGAGGGAAACCTGTTCCCAGGAAGTGGCTCCTGAGAACATCCAGCTAAGGGGTAGCTTCATTGCAGGACCAGAACTGTAATACCTGAGACTGGCAGCAAAACCCAGAGCTCCTTCAAAGTTCCAGTCTACGGCAGCACAGACAGCTGTTGGATGGGAACACCCAGATGTTGAGCCAGAGCAAGGGAAGCAGCCATGGCAGATGCTCCTGGCTGATCCCAGGCATTGCCAAGCCACAAAAAGCAATGGATGGATACTTATTAATTCTACAGTGAGAAGAAAAAGCTCACGTGAGTTGGGGAATAGTGGAAATAAATCAAGACTGAAAAAGCTTCCAATCTTTCTTTGGAACTTACTTGGCAATGCAGATTTAACATGCTTAGGGGAGACACGCACAGCATATAAATCTGAAACGCCACCAATCTCTTCAGCCCTTCTTCTCTCTTCTCTAACTACTATCTCCAAAGTCTAGCTGCCTTTTTTCATAAAAACAACATTCCTCCTCTCCAACACACTATTAATTTTCTAAATTCCAAAAGCAAAGTAACCATTAGAAACAAATGCAGGAAAATTACAGCACCATGCCTCTAAAATACTGAATACTTCTGAAAAATATACCAAATATTACTCTTGGATCATCCTTCAATAACTACATTTGTGCCAAGAAATCAGTGCTCAGACACAGAAGAAACAGAAAGACCACCCCGTTGATGTTGAAGCCTTAGTGCTCTGTTTTACTGAAATCCTAAAAACCAACTCCACACACAAGAACTGATGATGTGAAGCAAAGTCTCCAGACTCCAGACACCTCAGGAGGAGAGCTGCGATTAACCTTCTGTTCGGAGAGCAGCACTGTAACGCTGCAGTACACAGCACAGCCTGCAAGCTAGCAAAGTTTCCCAACATGTGCTTGGGCTTGCAGAAAGGATTAGACCATCACACAGGCTCTGGAAAAGCATTTGTCCCACTACTGTGAACCAGGATGAAATGGAAAGGTTTATCAGCCTCTTCCGAATGGGAGCTGACAACTACAGCTGGATACTTGGCACTGCTCTCTGGTGCTATTAAAATCAGCAAGAGCTAACTCCCGCTATCATCAAGACTGGACCCAACCTTTTAAAAGGCACATCTCACTTACAGAGTTTGCCTTTTCTTTCCAATGGTTTCATGTCGCTCTCCTTCCCTCTCCTAAAAGCAAACGAGGAAGCTTTCAAGGTAGCTAAAAAGCGCATTTTTTGTCATTCAGCCAAGCCTGGGTGAATCCCCTGCACCCGCTGGGTCTACCAGACCCCGCTCTAATCTGACGGCTCACCATGCACTGCACCGATGGCAGCAAACCACCCCACAAGCCCTGGCTGCGATCCACCAGCTTTGATGTGGGCAACACTTGCCACCACGCGCAAGCTGGCATGGACAAGTGGGGCTCCCCCTCACTCCCTGCGTCCCAACCACGTCCCCTAACAGCTGCTGCCCCAGGGGAGCTGGCATGGCGCAGCAGAGTGCATCTGCGACACGATGGCCCACGTCAGGGCACATAGGCCATGCACCCAGCACAGACAAACCACCTCCAGGTTCATTGGCAGGTCTCATTTCCAGTGCATTTTTAACATGGCTCTGACATCAACCTGGCCCACACCAATAAAGAGGCATGTTGGTTACATGATGCAAACACAGGGAACTCTTGCTTTAGGAAACAAAATCTCCTGCTGTCTTTCCCTCCCTTGCTCAAAAAAATCCTGGATAATTTACTTCATCAGAAATGAGAGACTTTTTTACCTTACAGCTTTGCCTAGATAATAATAATAATAATAATAATAATAATAATAGTAATAATAATAAATAGCAGAATCAATCAAAGGGGAAGAAATAGAGCTAAAATCACTTGACGGTGCACTGGAGAGCTAACAGATTTTTTAAGCATCTATATAAAATTCCTCTTGCAAACAGGACAGCCTTCTGCAGTGACAGACTTGGCATCTATCTTTTCCCAGAGACCAGTCTACAAAATCCCATCATAAGGGACCATGTAGCTACTGCCAGATATAGTGAAATAAAAAAAATATTTTTTTTAAAAAAAAAAAGGAGAAAAAAAAAGAAGAAAAGGAAAAACCAGCCCTCCCTTTACTTTTCCAGCCTCTCCACAACCTTCTGGCAGCAGCGAGGCCCAGGGGCCAGGCAGGCTCCCCTCACTTCGCTCCACCCCTGCCCCCCAAACCACGCTGCCCTGGTACGCCCCGACAACACGCCCTCTCGCTGCCAGTGCATTCATCCTAAGGCAAAAACCCATAAAACTTAATACTTTACTAATTACTGTGGCAGTTTAATAGTTCCTGCACCATCAGAGAACTTTGGAGGCACAGCATTTCTGTAAAATTAAGTATATTGTACCTCATTAGCCAAGGGTGTTTCTTCAGTGCCGTTACACTTAGCGGGAACAGGAGTCGGAATTCTACACAACCCTTTCTTAATTAGCCCTTAAGAAAAGTGCTTTCAATTGTATCCTTAGAAATCCCTAATGATGAGCCAGATTTCAGGAAGGCTGTGACCGGGCTAATTTACACAATAGCTAGACAACTTCGAAAGTTAACCCAAGCTAGTGACATTATTTAGTTCAGTGGAGCGGCTCATTTTAATTGGATTAAATTGTCATGGGTTTTTAATTTCATACTAAAACCTCCATTTATTATTTCCTAATATTTGCCCGACCAGCGTCATTTGCACGCCCCCTTGCCTCAAGACGAGCTCAGATCCGCCGCCGACGGGAACGGCCGGCACCCTCCGCCCGGCACCCTCCGCCCGGTACCCCCCGCCCG
>VZZY01000011.1:159800-199116 GCA_013400335.1 Eurystomus gularis
CGCAGGGACATCCCCCAGCGCCAGTGCATTTTGGATCCTCGCAGGGACATCCCCCAGCGCCAGTGCATTTTGGATCCTCGCTTGGCTTTCTGCCCCAAGAGTCAATTCTCTTTACTTCTCTCCCTCCACGAGAAGGCTGGAGACTTGCAGGGGTGGGGGGGTGGCGAGTAAGAGACAGCTGCGACTGGCAACTAGTTACATGGAGTTGGGTCTTCAAAATAAATATTGCAGGAATTGGCAGCCCCAAGAATGTGTGCTCCAGAAGACAAAATAAAAAGTCTTGCTATTACTGGTCCATGGTATTTCTCAGCCGGGGAAAATGGTGGTGTTGCAGAGCTTGGGAGCCTCAGCCCGATCCACTTGCCCGTGCCAGCGCGTCCACCACCGAACGTGCCCATCAGACGTTGGACATGGGAAAGGAGCAATAACCAGAAGAGCAAAATGCATCAGTCTCGCTTGCAAACGGCCACTTGTGACTTACTTCAGAAGGCTGCGGGCAGCATTTTACAGCCTGAGTCAAATGGTCACAAGGACTGTAATGGTCTCTTGTATTAGCAAAATCTGTCCCTCTTAGAGGACCCCGGCCCTGGAGAGGGAAAGAAGAGCCCAGGGAGATTCCCTGGGCAGATGTTTTTTCCGCATCCTTCACCTTGCTTGCCCTGAGCTCTGTGGAGCGCTTCAGCCAACGGGTGGTGAAATCCCAACCACCTTCGGTTCCCACTCTGGTTGCCTTCCTATCAAAACAGGAATGCCATGTAAGACAATAAAGTTAATCTGGCACAAGCGACCTCCCGCCCCACTCATCACTCTCCAAGCCTCTCCCAGGCAAACACACATCCCTGGAGATCCCTGTGCATTGTGGGTGCAACGGCTGGCTCTGTGCCGGGAAGCAGCAGGACCCTTGTCTCCAGAGGGGTAGGTGCCTATCCCTGGAGTATTCTCATTGCGTACCACCCAGTCCCAGGAACGTGATATCCCCCAACACTTAACACACTTGCTATTTCTAGATCCACCTTCCGGACATGCTGTCTCACTGATTTTTAGGCTGCATTCCCCACTGAAGTCTTGTCAGATTTTCAGTGGTCTGCTCCTCACGGGTGTCATGCACAGATTGTTTGATGCATTCCTTATGTTAAACAGATTGTTTAATATAACCCTTCTCCTTCAAAGTATGTTGCAAATACTTAAGACCCAATTCTGTGTATCCTCTTCCTTGGCAAGCAGCAGGACTGAAATCCAACTAAGCAACAATTTCAGCGCTGTTTGATGTGGGTGAGGGAAGTGCAGTGAAGCAAAGGGAGGAAAGCTGCAGTTGGGCCAAATCGGTAGGACCGCACATAGGCATGAGGTCTTACAGGCATCCTCATCTGCAGGGGTGGGAGAGATAAAGAAGTTGCAATTTGCTCCAAGTCAGAAACCAGAAATAGCGTTCCTTTTGCTGGCAGGATCCTTAACAGCCGGAGGACAGAATGCCACATTATAAACAGACATAAAAGGGCAAACGTGAAGACAGAGAAGCTGAGTACAGGGAGCATCCTAAAGGTTGTCAGACACCAAGGGCAGGTGATTTACTGCAGCAGGGTGGGGGGTTAGCATTCAGACCTTTCAGGCATGTCTTTAACAAATAAACCAAGCTCATCTTTTCTTTCATGTTACAGCCCATGATGATCAGGGATTTATATCCTCGGTAGAATTTATCAAAACCCAATATATCATTTGCAACCAGCAAAGGGAAAGCTTTCCTCAGGCAAAGACAACAGCAGCTAGTGGGCTCCTCGTGGACCATGAGTGTCCATATGGGCAGTGCCCATGAAGGACTCAGGGCTAAGACCTGCAAAAACTCCAAGTGCCTACACACATCCATAAACCCGTAGAGGAGCAATCTCCGATGCCAAACACAAAGCTAAGCACACACACTAATACTAGAAGGAGCAGAACTGAAGACCAGAGCCAGACAGATGATTTGGAAAGATAGAAATGAGCGTGAGGAGGAAAGAAGATAAAAGAAATAACCATTATATGTCACAGAAATAAAAGATTGCCTTGGGACCCACTTGCTGTCCCTTGAACCCACCATCTAGGAGCACCATACTATGGAAGGAGCATTTCTATGCATGGTCTCACAGAGAATGGCTGTGCTACCTTATTACAGCCAAGTGCTCTGGCACCTGCTCCAATATCATCTGGATTTTACAGGGACAGAGGCAAGTGGAAAGCCCAGCATGAGGCTAAAACCAAGTGTTTTTAATGCAAAGGAATTGCGTAGAACTGCAATGAGAGGGTAGCTGGGGCCGGGTGATGAGACAGAGCTGCCAAGAGAAAGCTGCAGGCCTGGGCTTTTCTGAAGCAGGCTGTCAGGCAGTGATCACCATGCTGCCTTTGTGCCACTCTGAGTCCCCCCAGCCCTCTGATGCACACCAGCCACCTGATCACAAACCCCAGCGTCGAGACAAACCAGGCTGGAGTGGGATTAAGGGGCAAACTTCACCGAAGGCCATTTTTTTATGCTGGAATGATGCGAGAGGACCTTGCATGTAGCATGTACAATGTGGTTATCGGCTACCAAAAAACATCAACAATAACCCAGAAGTCCACCAAATTTGAAAATTCAGCTCTGGGTCTCTCCTAAGGGGAAATGAACCTTCTGGATTTGTAGCCTGTGTTCCTGGCTCTGGCTCATTCACAAAATGCATCAAAGCACTGAGTGGCTTCACACAAACACGAGCATTTCTAAAGCCAGAAGTACCGCAGGGCACAGGGCTTTGCAGGACCATTTTAGTGGGGTATGCCATGAAGTTACTGAAATTTTAGGGAAAAGTTATGGTTAGAAAGAGATGGGAGCAAGTTTGGGAATCTTGGGAAAAAGATTTTCAGCCTATGGCTGCCAAGGCACTGGTAAGGATAAGTGTGCTTAAGTTCCTGACTGCTTCCCCAGCATTCATTTCTGCATGGCCAGGTCCTCCTGGTGACTTGCACAACCAGCAGGGCTAAGGAAGAGTCGGTTCACCACACATGGGGAACAGAACTCCTAGTCATGCCACTTCTCCATTAAGATTTGGCCAATAATACAAGGCATGATTGAGAACACTTGGCCCAAAGCACCGGTGATCACAGCAAAACCCTGAGCCTCGCGCTGCAGTCAAGTGGGGGATGAGGTGGTGCTGGCTGGAGCTGACATTTGTTGTATAAGTGGTCGGTGGCTGTATTTGTGCCCAGGATGGGATAGCTTTGACATCAAGTTCAAAGGTCATAAGAGGTGGCATATTTTCCCAAATAACTTATTGAAAGAGGAGCAGAACCTGTGAAAAGGAAGAAAGCAGCTGACATTAAACCTATTTTAACCCATGCTGGCAGTGATCTGAAATAAACTTGCTTTCATACAACGCCCAGCATTATAAACCACCTTATAAACCACATGCATTCCAACTGTACGGGCTCCGGCAGTGCCACAGCACCTACTGATGTAAACATGTTGGTAGGACAGTTCAGTATGAGAGTTATTACTACATCCCCAAACTACTAAATTTTATGCTTCTAATTTAAGAACAACAGAAGTACCCATCTCTTCCATAAAAATGTCTCACTAAATATTTGCAAGTTGTGTTCATTTCTGTATTATAATCTGAATTCAAGGATGTGGTAGGATGGGACTGGTGCTCATGGGACCATTGAACCACAGGTGAGTGGCAGCAATTTTTGGTAACACGTCACTGAACAGTTCTTTTCTGCATCGGTTCTTAACAGTGTAATTATATAAACATTCATCCTTCTTCAACAGGCTCTTTTTTCAAGGGTAGCTCTTCTAAGCATCCCCAAAACACCCTGGGACATCCTTGTTTCTCTTTGATTCAAAGGCATCTTCTGCTATGCAGCTTTGAATCATAGACTTACGCAGGTTATTTATTTTTTATTTCATCTATCTGTTTATTTTGTTTAGCTATGAAATACAAAATATGTCTGCACAGAACTGGGTGCTCCCTGATAGCTGAAACAACAGCATGGTAGGAGCATGCTACTAAGCAACAAGTGCTTGCTGTGTCTGCTGTGCCGCTGCTAGGGCCATATGGTTGGACTGTATGTGGCATATAAGGTGGTTTATAACACTGGGCTTTATATGACTGCGACAGAAAGTCTGAGCTTGGCCTGAAACTTAGCTGTGCAACAACTGACAGCAGAAAACTTGCAGCGATCAGAACATTTTTGTTCATTTTCTGTGGAAAAGAATAGTAGTAGGGAGGCCTAATAAAGAAGATGGGCAGAGCACAAGCAGCAGCCTCCTAAGAGGTTATGGGTTGGGTGAAGCAGTCCAGGAACAGCCTGAGAATGGAGCTGATTTGTGCTTGTCGCTGTGCAACAAAAGGGGTGAGTATCAATGCAAAGAAACAGACAGATAAACCTGGGCTGGGGGCTTTGCTCCACTGATGGCTGCAGAGGGGGATGCTGCGGATGGGGCGGGCAGCACGGAATCTGGAGTAATCTCTTGCTCAGCAAGAATGGCGTTAGCAGGCTTTCCAGAAGAGTTATGGTCAGTAAGTCATGACACCCACCTAGAGGGGGACACCTGAACCAGTCACTCTTCCATACTCAAAGATGGCCTTTACACTTTGGCATTAAAGCCTGGCTTTGGCAGCACTCCTAGAGCAGGTTTCATTCCCTGCTAATCAGCAAGCCGCTGAAGCTTTTGCACTTAAAATATATGTCTCGAGTACCTTGCTGATTGAGGGTCTGTTTTCCAGGGAAGATGCCTACCAAGCACCATAAGCAAAGCTAGACATAATACTGACAGTGAGGACCACCAAAAATTTTTGAAAGTTGGCCAAATAAATTTTATATTCCCAGTTTTGGCTCTGCATGTTAACTGTCGTAAGAAACCCAGTGTCACTTTATGCTGGCCTCCTGAACAGGGTAAAATTTTCCACTCAGCCATCCTAACCAAGGCTATTACATTTTCTTTTTTTTTTTTCTTTTTTTTATTAGGACAAAATGTACCTTTAAAATACAAAAGATAATTCTTTATCTCTGAAAGTTTCATTTAGAGCCATGCCTCAATATTTGCCCGAGACATTTGCATACCTGGAAGTGTCTCATATGTGATGATTCCTGCAAATGAAATGCATTGTTGATTTAGTTTATTATCCCAAAAGATGATATCGTGGTTAAGGTTTGTATGTGGTACATCAGGAGAAAAATACAGAAGGGTTGAATTGAAATAGATTTTAATTCTGCCAGGTATACTGCTGAAGTTAATGAAAGTCAGTTAGACATACATTTGGCTGCTGTTGCTAACTGAACAATACAAGTAATAACAGAGGCATCTATTCAATTCCTGATGAACATGAGTAATTTCCATTATCTTAAAACGTGTAGGAGTTATGAATTATAGGTGCAGAGATTGCCCAACACTTTCTCATTATTATATCTTGTTGTCAGTTGCTTATGCATTTGCCAAAGTTTAATGCATCAAGCTGAAATTTCCTATGCTGGATATCAGACTTTGGCTGACTTTATTTGTTTTGGTTTGTTTTTGGTTTTGCAAGTTTTATCGAGAATAGTGCATCTGTCTCCAAGAGCAAGGTTAGGAGAAAGTATGTTGTTTTGTCTATGGTAAGCCAAATTCCTTCAAACATTTCTCTGAGAAGATGTTTTACTGTCATTCATGGAAGCAAAGAGCAAAAATTTGGCAAAAGGAATCAGCCAAACACCAGAATTTGCTTTTCAACACATTTAGGAAATTATTGCCAAATTTGGACCATGTCTAAGCATTACTGTCTTTGCAGTTTGTACATGCTTGGTAGCGACTTGTTAAATTCTGACATCTAAAAATCCTATCTAGGCCAGGCATGTTCCAGCTCAGAGCCACAGAAATCTCTCTGTGGTTGGTCTCCAAATAAAAGGGCTGGCTTTAGATTTCCTCTCGGCACTTGCGAGACAAGGTCTGCTGTGTGTGCCTGCACAGCAAGAGGGAAGAGGAGGGAGTTTGGTTTACTCATGGGGAAATAAAGAGAGGTGCAGTGGTTGTAAGAGTTGGAGAGTGAGGAGGAAGAGGGAGAATATGGAGAGGGAGCAGCACAGTGGGAGAAGGACGAGGACGAGAGTGGAGGGAGATGTTGGCACAGAGGGGTGAGCACCAGGGAATCAAAGCCATGGGAGGTGATATCCACAGGAGCAACAAAGGAGGAAAGCACGGTGATGCAGTATCTGGAGTGGCTAAGAGAAGAAAGGGAGGGAGATGGACCTGCCAAAAGACAAGATGATAACTGCCCATCGTTGGGCAACTGTGTTCTCCAGACCTTGAATTTACCACCACTGGACATAAGGCTCCATGTTCCTCTGCTGTCAGCAAATACCGACGAGGAGATGTTTGTCTGCCCCAACACTCTGCATTGGCTGATCAGCATAAATAATAGGCTGCATAGTAAGAGATAGTGTTGTCAGTAAGATCCATGCAGCGTTTTGTTACAGAAGTTGAAAGCTATGGAGACAATGACAAAGACGGCTGTAATTAAAGATGGTATCATAAGGCGTTAGCTGCAAGGACAACCTTAATTCTGATGTTTCTCAACTCTAAGCACTTAGCTTTGTAGATTAAATATTTTTTATAGCAAAGGTTTTCCTAATGTTACCCTTAAAATATAATGCACAATGTGTAACACTTGGGTTAACTAATTTCTATCATTTGGCCCTGGGAATCTGTACCCATATGAGTAATGTTTGCACACATTAAAAGATCACTGGAATTAATTGACACCACTTATCACCTCCTAACTTATGGAGTAAAGAGATACTGCAGGACTTGCCCACATAAAATACTGAACATGCTAAAGTTAGTCCACATTGGTGTATAAATGATGAAAGTATTTTAAAAGAGTATCTGCTCCCTCTTGCCAGCTCAGACTTTATTGTTTAGATGTAAATATATAAATATATTTTAAATAAACATATATTCCAACAGCAAGTAAGCATCTGTCTATGTCAAGCCTTATCACCGCTATTTGGGTTTTTTGCATTTCTGTTTCTCTCCGTTGGTGGCATTTTTACCTTCTCAGGATGAAACTGGATCTGGAGCCAAAAGAATAAAATAAAGATGTGTCCAGGTCGTACATGTTCCAGCATATTTATTCCACTCTCAGGATATACATCCTGTAAGCATCAAAACAAATTAGTCTGCAGTACAAGGAGAGTCTATGGTCTGACTGTTTCTAAGGGAAAATGCAGCTGGACTTTTCATGCTAGAGAAGAAGCTTTGTTTTCATGTGACAAGCTTTTCTTTTTGAATCAGGTATGTCAAAGAGTCTGCTTATTGGGGTCAAATGAAATAATGACCAATGTCCCTCAGTGCTTGCCCCTGGGGGAAGCCTGACACCCAGGTGAGGAGAAGAGCCACCACCTACTGCCCTGAGACAACACAGTGTGGGCTTCCCCTGGCTGGAGCATCCCTCATTTGGGGTTTCTGAAATCAAAAGGTAGTAAGGACATTTTCGATAATGACCAGCATCCTAATGATAGTAAAATGGGAATTGTGCAGGGCTGCAAACAAAGGACAAATTTTGAATGAGAGAAGATGAGTTCAAAGCATGTGATTAAATAGTGGTAGGCTTAAGGTCTTAATTCTCCTCTCCCACTATGCAAAGCAGGAGTAACTCATTTGTAATCAGTGAAGTTACAGAGATGTAAAATGGCATCGGAGGAGAATCAGGCCATTGTTCTCTGCAAAACTCACTGATAAGACATTAATTACTAAAGAGAAAATGCCATCAAAAGGATTTAAAATGCTTTGGAGAACTCAGGAGACAAACTCATTAAATGCCACATCGTACAGGGTATTAGTTCCAAATTTGTGAATGCAGAGAAGGCACATGCTGCACTACAGATAAATGGATGATCATTTTGAAAGCCTTCTTCAGAGGGCCTACTTTCTTTCAAGGGAGGAGCCAACCCCACACATTACATCCAGAGACGTGAAACAGTTCCAGATAAAATAAATCACCCTGAACCTTGGTCCATTTCACATACTGAATCCCAGCCAACTGCCGTTGTTTAAGATTTGTAAAAGTTTGCTGGACTCTGTTTCCTGCCCAGCCTGTGTCCCCTTCCTCCCCTTCACTCCCAGCTCTTGTCTTAGGTCAAGCAAAGCTTGGAAGCAGAAAAGCTAAACACCGGTCAGACAGCATCATGTGCGGTCTTTCAGACTGAACACCCAGTTAAAGTGCTAAAAGTCTCACTGGGGAAAATCCCAGCTCCAGGGATATGATAAAATCTACAGTAAAATTCTCATCTGACTCTCCAAGAGCAAGACTTCACCCTCAGGATAATCTCCAGATAGTTTTGCAGACCTTGGTTGATGAGATAGGGTGACCAAGTATTTGAAGCTTCTGATGTGTTTTTGAACAAAAACCCCAAGCAGTTAGCCCTCCATTAAATCCACAACAAAGATGAAGCTTATACAAGAAAGAACAGCAAAGGAGTTATCAGTGAGAAGTGAAAAACATGACCACGTCACAGGAGACTGTGCTGTGTGCCCCAAGCACTGCAGGTGCCGTGTTCTGCTGTGGGACCCTGGATGCTGAGACTCCTAGTCCAGCATCATGGATGTCTTGAAGGCACATTTTTGTCCCAGGCTTTAGCAGTGGTGAACAGCATGAATAATTGCCCCACCTGTCTTTTGCTTTGGACATGGGCAAAAGCCCTGCAGCAAGACACTGGGAGTCAGACTTCCTGAGGCTGAGGTCCACATCTGGCTGTGTGATGGGACAAGGGAGGCAGGACAAGAAGAATCACTTGTCACATGAGCCAGGAGCAAGGTAGGGATGCCAGAACAATATGTCCCTAACACATTACCTGTGTATAACACTGTCCTGTGATCTGATGGGGTGATTGCGTTCCTGTGTGAAGGACAAGCCCTTTTGAATGTCCCCTACATGCTGGCTCTTTCTTGTCACTGTTGTTCAAACCCAGCTGCTCGAAGCAGAAGGTTAGGACTATGTCACTGGCGTCATCACATACTGATCACACTTTGAGACTGGTGGCAGGAGCTCAAAAGTATTATTCACAGTCCCTCGAGCTGCCAAAGAGGCCGTCCGCTGCAGAGCAGCAGGAGTGGTTCCCTGGCTCATGGGAGGTGGCATCTGCCAGGACAGCAATGCCCTCGGCTGCAGGACTTGCCTTGTCATCCTCATCCAGCCCTGGACACTTGCAGTTCGGATTCCTGGGTGACGAGAAGAATAACAGGTACCTAGCTGTGGTCAGAGTGGTAGTGATAACATAGTCTCACTCCTCAAAACAGGGACAACCTGTGCAGTGGCCAGAGACTGCCTTGATTATGTCTTTCAGTGGACAGTATTGCAGCCTCACAGATGTAATTTCCAGCCAGAGTGACACAGTGAGGCCACTCAGTGTCGCCTTTCCCTTGCACATTGGGCTGGATGCTCTTCTGCTACCAGGTATTTCAGACTTCTCCTGCCCCATGTAGTTTTTCCCACAGTTGGGCTGCACTTAATTGGAGTGTTGTGGCTCTCAATCCTGTGGTATAATTCTGGGCAATAGTGTAGATGATTCACCTGCAGGTTTTTTTGATCTTTCCTCCTCCAGTCGAGGAGATCAAGTCTGATCAATTGGGTGTGACCACAGAGGCATGTGGGCAGAGTGACTAGAGGTGCAAAGTCATAGACACAAAACAGGGAATGACCTGGAGGGTGTCCAGCTGCATGGTTTGAGGAGGGTAGAGGTTTTGCTTGTCCTGTTACAATGGCAGCAGTAGCTGTGAACACCCCTGTGCCAGACTGTGTTGCTCACCGGAGTGGCATGTGCCCAGGCTGGCTGACTGCAGATAGTTGAGACTGTGGGAAGCAGGGAAGTGTGTGCCATTCGTTGGCTAGAGAGATGTACGGCATGAGCTCCTTCAACTCAGGTAGCCACAGGCTACCTGGGGCACATCTGGCCTGGCCTATGCTATGTGTGATCCCCGGTAGCAGCAAGAATACATGGTCATGGATCAAGGAAGAACCTAGAGATGGTATGAGCCAGAGGAGCCACTCAATGGTTCTGGGCAGGGCCAGAAGTCAAGACATATATCAAAGGTCAGGAAAAGGCTTAGAAGCAGCCACAGTGGCTTTAATTAAACAGATGGATTAATTGCAAGCACTGCCAGAAGCAGCCAATCATTGAGCTAACCCTCAGATTCGAAGCTAGCCAGGAGAGTGTCCTTATCCAGCAACAGGTCACAGATGGGGGGAGCCCTAGCAGAAAGAGCGTCTTTTTTTTCTGAGTGATATATTTTGAATTCAAATCTGCATGGGACATCTTTTAGTAATAGATTTATACTAAATTGCAGAAAATCTTAAAGATCTCCCCTTAGTGTGTTTGAAAAGGCATCTTTTCAAAGCAGGCCAAAAAGTGGATTAATAGTACGAAATAAAAAAGAATTAAAACAGCCAACATCAAAGTCATGGCTGTGCTGCTGCAGTGTCCCATCACTGGGCATCAGCTTGCTGGAACTGTGTCCGTTCCAGTGTTTTGTTAAAATACTGCATTGGGAACAGTAATTAAACAGATTCTGATAATGGTTTTTAAAACATGCCAGCTGGCTCCCATCCACTGTCGAAGCAGAAACATTGTGCAAACTCATGGTCAATGATGACTTTGATCTTTGAAGGGCTTTGTAGTGGCGGAAGGAAATGGGAGGATAGGAGGGAGAGAGAAGGGTGCAAGCAGTGGGGAGAAAAAAAGAGTAACATGCACTAGAGTGGAAATTATCTCCTGCACCTTGACAAAAGTGATGGGTGCTTTCTTCCTTCTCCTCTTTCTTTATGTGGGGCAGGAGGCATAGTCATAAACATTATCATAAAGGCTAAGTTTTGTAAATGGCAACCCATATGAGTTACAGAATATTCTCACATATATGCCATTGGAATTGTTCTGTGAGTAGCTTCCTCTGCATGCTGGCTTGCAGTAGCTGGCCCTGCCAGCACATTAATGTGCAGTGGACACTGGAGACCTTTGGGAAAGAACCTGGGACAAAGGTGAAGAAAAGCTCTTCTGTGGCCAAGAAAATCATAAACACACATGCTATTCAAATTTTCTGTTTAGACATTGCCTGAAATGCTACAACAGCTCTTTAGGCACAAGGAAAATTGTTGTTTCTGTCCCACAAGGTTCTATGTCTAGATGTTGCCTGAACAATGATCAGGGATAATGGACAACCACAACTGGCAAGAATGAGCAAAGAGGGATGTCTCTACAGTTCTGAGCAGGCAGTTTAAATTTGGTATGACTTCCCATGTTAACAGTTAACAATGGGCACAAAGAAGGAGTACCACATTGTCTTTTTTAAGCCTTAGAGATATGCAGATGCTTTAAGTAGAAGACGTTGCTGATTTCTAGGCATAATGCTAGCTGTGCCTTGGTCAGCAGTGAGCCTATGTCCCCAAGCTACGCTGGAGGGCTCTGAATATTGGTGTGCCTTCTCTCAAGTGAACCTCACTTCAGAGATCGCAGATGATTGTACTCTAATACTCTTGTAAAATTCTTCATGGAACTAGGAATTTGGAAGCTGCAATGCTTCCGTAGTAGCACAGGAAAGCTAGAAAACCTTGCAAATATCTTCACATTGAAAATAAAAATCTTTATTTCCCTTCAAAATTCTTCACTAATTTTAGATAATGACACTTAGAATTTTTCCCATCTTTCTTCTTTTCTGTAATGAATGACATTTCAAATTCATTAACTTCCAATTTTGGAAGGACATATTTAGCAGCCATGGGGTTTTGGTGTGACTCCTAAGAATTTCAAAGAATAAAGTCCTTAATGAGTTCTCCTGTGCTTTTGCATGCACAAAAGATACTGACAGTGAGAATAACTTTTATTTTAGTTCAAGAGTTCTAGCAGACAACTTAGTTAAGTAACTAACCCTGCATCAACTGAGCTCCCAGAGATGTCAATAATCATCTATGCTCACTCCTCAGCTGCTTTAATTGTAAGGTGAGGCAAATCAGCATGAACACTGGTGGAAGATTTTTAAGCTAAAGCATGTCCTCCACAACTGAATGGCAGTAGTTTGGTTTTGTATCAGAACCACAAGAAAACAATAAGCTGAAAAAGATAAGCGTGTTTTTTGCTGGATAGCATCTGGCCCCACTGCAAGGAGACCTTGAATTGGAATGTAAGTACAAGCGATGAATCAGTCTTGCATTTTATACCAGTCATATCCTCTATGTGGGCATGTTTAATTGATTTACAACTAATTAATAGCAAATAAATTGATGTAAATCAGTTCTAAAGCATTTTAAGTGTGCACAATGTCATTTATCCTCTTAATTAAAGTCCTATTAATTAATGCAGTTTTTGTGTTTATGCAAAACATATTGCAAACTTCTTCAGATAGTACACCTTGAGCTCTAACAGCAAGAATGGCCATGGCATTGAATCTCCCAGCAACACGCAGAAACGTAAATGCCATCCCCAGAAGAAAGATCCTGACAATTATGTCCGCCATGGACTTAAGGTAATATAATTTCCCATGTGCTTCTCTGATGTGCCTCACACAGTTTGAACATCCTTGCTTTCTGAGTTTGGATGCTAAGGCAGGCTTGCGGACATGTGCTAAAGGAGGGCAGCTGGAACTCAGAGGCTCTCCACTGACATAATGGAAACCCTCCCACACATATCCACTTGATCTCTGTGTTGGCTTACAGGCAAGAGACCTGAAATCACAAGAGGCCTAACTAAAATGCACAGTCCCTTGGTCATTATTTCAGTGCTATGACAAAATCCTTGTCCAAAAAATTGGGAATGAAGAACAGCTCTTGCTGCTGCAACAGGAAGGACTGAAGCAGGTTGGTAGCCACTGCTGGAGGAGCAGCCACTTCTTACAGAGCTCCTGGCTCCCCTGGCTCCCAAGTCAGCAGCCACGGGTGCTGCTAGGACCCTTACATAGAACGACACCCCTGAATTGTCCTCACCCAACAAGGAGCCAGGAGCCAGGCCTGCAGCCCAACCAAAGGAGTAACTCCACTTTAGAGGGTGCACCAGTGCGTCTGTCCTGGCACTGCCTGCTTCCAGGACACTGCTCCCAGCACTGCAGGGAGCTGCTGGTGCTGCAAGGCTGTGCTGCAGCTGAAACATTTGCCACCTGCATTTTTAATTGGATTTTTCCCATATGGATAGACATGTACACACAGGGAAATTGTAATGCTAAATAACGACCTTACTGGTCATTGATTAACCTCACCTTTCCCAGATACATGTAGAACTTAGAGCTTCTACAGTAACAACAGGAGCTGATAATAAATGCAACATCCTGTGATGGGCTCCTGCTCTGTCTGCAGTGACACGGCTGCCATCATCGGTACTTACTACATATGCTCTTTGGGGAATGACCCTCTACCAAAAACTAAAGGTATTGCACCCAACTCCAATGGCAGCTTCACCAGCTTGGAACTGCAAGAGGCTCAGTCACAGCATGGAAAGGTATTTTTAGGCATTTATCCATCCAGAGCTCTTCTGCTGCAGCAAGATGTACTTGCTCTAAGTGAAGATAGTAAGGCAGGAGATCTTGGTTGGAATCAAGGACTTGTTTAAGTGCAAAAGGGAAACAAGGTCATGATAACTGATCTTCTACAGTCACGTCCAGTGAAGTCATTGTCACACCAGCCAGCCCTGGGGGATGGATGGAGGGAAGACCTTGTACCAGAAATACAGGCACAGTTGTGTTGCTTGCAGACAGCCAAGGCAAAGTGTCACCCTGGGAGAGTGGGCATGGCACAGGCAGGGGAGTGACAGGCACACAGAGTATAGAATAGTCTTGCCACAAGACTCAGCATCAGACTGGGAGCTCTGACCTTCCACCTCTGCTCTGCCAGGAGCACCTAGTATGAGGCTGAGCCTTCAGGTAGCTGGAGAGAGGTAGGTGGAGGTAGGTAGACAGAGCAGGAGTGGCAGCACTTCTCCACTGCACAAAACTGAGGCAGCACAGTGAAGACTGGCAAGCTGTCACATAGCAAGAGCAATTCAGACACAATAAATACAGCCATGCTTTGCTGGAAGGTCCAATACATAGAGCGCTTGAAAATGTTGTCCTATATAGCTAGTAACTCACCTTGCATCAGTGGAGTACTAGACTCACCAATGGAGAGCTAGACAAAGCCTGATAAGAATAGCACTTCATTACGAGCTTTCCTTACTTAGTTGAGTATTTTCCAAAATACTTGATGAAACTAGAGTCATGATTTTCATTAGAAAACTAGATGAGTCCTACCCTTATTCTTCTGGAGTGCTGCTCTGTCCATGTGAAAGGCAAAAGGGAGTTCCTAGGAGATATTTAGTCACAGCTTAAACAGACCTTGCTTTTTCAGTTAAGTTTGATGGCTCGCAGAAAGTTACTCCTCCCTTAATGAGTCCCTGGGGATCTAGTTGTGTATTTTTCAAGATCTATGATGCACATATGTATCTATCTGGCATACTCCCAAATATTTTCAAAGATAAAATGTTAGATGAACATCTGGTTCACACTATTACAATCTTTATTAAACTCTAATGCCTTCTCCAGAAAAGCACCATCTGCCACAGCTCCAGCCCTTGTTTTCTAACATGGATTTTTCTTCAGAAGTACACAATGAAATAAATCTTTACCAGTTATAATCTCCAGAATTTCCTGAGATGAAAAAGCACAGTGACGGTAGTAAGCTCCAGGAGTTGGTTTGCTTCAAAAATTGTAGGTTATTATTTAATTTGGTAAGAAACCATATTATCAAGGATACTAGCTCCTCTTCACATTACAAAGAGTTCACTTAAGCATTTTCTTAAATCCATTGCTGAAGGATTTGATACTTTTTCAGCAGCTTGGAGCACTGCGTCTTTAAGCCTTGATAGTCAAGGTACAGATTTTGCAAAATCTCCCTTGCTTCACACAAATGTTTTGGAAAAGAGAGACAGCTTGCTATAGATATGTAGAAAGTTAACTTTCTTGCCAGTTCGGTTCCTGTCTTTATGATCTCTGTTCTTAAGCCCAGTAGTACCCAAAAGCCAGGAGGGAAAACAACTCTAAGTCACCATCAGCTCTCCTCCATCAGAGACAACATGGTCAGGACACAGTCCGGAGTCACTCATGTCTTTTACATGACATTTGGAGATTCACCTCACTCTGTGCAAGCTTGAGTGTCTAAATGGATTATAGTCTCCTGGGCTCTTAGTCCCTTATTCTTGCCTGTTACTAAAGTAAATCTAAATAAATGCTATTAAGAGGCTAAATTCAATTTACTGTCTATTGGTGTTCTAGCATCACGTCAGTAAGAAGCTGTATGCACATCACTCTGTGCCCGAGGAGCACCGTATAACTGATGCCTTCAAAGGGCTTCATAAAGTGCCAAGTCCTTAATGTCACGGTACTTGGCAGTGGCCCTGCATGACTCCTGCACCTGCAGTCAGTCTTGCGTGGAGGAGACAAGGCTGAATGAGCACATCTACCTGATTTCAACACCCCCTCAGGTACTGGCAGCTGAAGAGCTTTGCACAGAATAAGCTGCTACTGAGGCCACAGAAAAGGATGGAGACCAAGATGGACTCAGTTCTTCCACCTGTAGCTGGTTGAGGATCTGACTTGATGTGCAATGGCCAGGCAAACCCCTCCACCACAGGCTACTATGGGTCATAGAATCATAGAATCACAGAATGTTAGGGGTTGGAAATGACCACTAGAGATCATCAAGTCCAACCCCTCTGCCAAGCAGGACCATAGAATCTAGGGCAGGTTACACAGGAATGCATCCAGACGGGTCTTGAAAGTCTCCAGAGAAGGAGGCTCCACAGCCTCCCTGGGGAGCCCATTTCAGTGCTCTGTAACCCTCACAGTAAAGAAGTTCCTCCTCCTGTTGAGGTGGAACTTCCTGTGCTCTAGCTTGTATCCATTGACCCTTGTCCTGTCGCAGGGCACAAGTGAAAAGAAGTCCTTTCTGTCTAAAGAGACTCTCAAACCCTGAATTTATACCTGCTGAATGGTTGGTGTCAATGGCAGGAGAGAGGACAAATGAACTCCACAAGTGCCACACAATGATGCTTTCTTCAACATATCAGTGCAGGTCCCCACATCCCCCAGCTCTCTGTGATGGCAATATGCAGCTACACTCATGTTTGTAAATTCCTCCTGTAATCTGCTGCCTCTGTAACTTCACTTTTGATGCCCAGGCATTGCATGGTCCACAGTGCAACACAATATGAAACCAGCCATGGATTCTGGGCCTTCTGCCCTTCCCCACCAGCCTGCTTTTCTGGAGTGCCCTCCCTACCTATCACAAGAGCTTGCTGGAGTTTATGGTCACAGCAGCAACAAAAAGGAATAAAGAAAAGTAACGCCACCATGAAACAACTCTGGTGAAACTCATAAAGGGTATTCTACATACTACAAAAATCACATATGTCTAGTCTGGACCTGCTCTTTGAAGAGTATTAGAAAGACGTACCGAGTAGTGACAATATAACGGGTAACGATTACACCTTTTAAATGAAAATCTGAAATTGGTTCCAGATGTGCTGCTGACGAGTGCTTTAAGAAAAACTGTTGAGAGGTATAAATGGTGTAGAGATTTTCATCAGAGTTATGACCTAGTGGGTGCAGGTTCACATCTGTATCAGCTTCACAATAAGTTTCCCAAAAGAGAAGGATAAACAGGTAGAAACTGATATTAGAGAGAATGGGCGAGCATCACTGGAGCCATGAATGCCTACTCACACTACAGTGGGCACGGTGAAGGTACACGTGGCATGCTGACTTAGGGGAAACTGGAGATTTTTCTGCAGAGATTTCCAAAATCTGTACACCTTGGGGGTGGAAAGGTTCATCCTCCCATGGAAATGGACACCAGCAAGAAGGATTTAAGGGAGACCAGGCAGCCCATGGCCGCAGCTACCCCAGGGAAACATGACCTTTTCTTAGTGATATCTGAATTTCAGTGGTGTTCCAGCTCAGTCCCCACCCTCTAATATCAAAACCAGACCCTGAGTGTCTGCTGAGAGCAGCTGAAAGCACCACACCTCTCCTGTTGGGCATTCCCCTACCCCTGGTGCTGCTCTTCCAGACACTGCACAGTTGCACAGCAATCCCAGGAGGTCCATTAATTCTCCCAGCTGAAAATGGGGACAAAACCACAGTGGGCACAGTGCAAGGGTGTCTTCTCCAGCTGTGCTTATTGCATAAAAATCCTTCTGTTGCTCCTCTAGCGACACATCCTTGCCAAACAGCCAGGGGTCTCAGTATACCTGCTACTAAAACTGAAACTTGGGCAAGTGGGGAAATTTGCTTCAAAATCACAGGAGATGCTGTGCTTGAGGGTGGCTTTTGCACCCTGCCCAGGTCTGGCAGGCTGCTGCTCTGACCATCACCCAGCAGGGCCCTTTAGAGGAAGAGAGGTCAGAGGTGGGGGTCACCTCTGCTGCCCTCCAGGTCAGAGATCAATCCAATGGCATTCCTCAAAAAAAAAAGAGTGAATGTGTAACCCCGCCAATGTCACCAAAATTCCTTCTGACCATTAAACAAGCTAAAATAGGCATCCAAAGCCACCAGAGCTGCTGTGCCTGAGAATTATCTATGCAATGTGGTTGTATGGTTGCAAGCAGCTAATGAATTTTCACTGCAGTTTTACATACCCGCTTCCACGCACTGAGCCAGAAGATTACGGGAACTTGCTGCACTGGATAATTCCAGTGAGGTACGAGGAGTTTCATCCCATTGCCTGAGGGCAGTTTGATGACTCTGAACAGCGTGTTGAAATCCCCAATCAAAACGTTTCACTCCGTTCAGTACGCTGCGTGGGAACATCTGGCAATTTATAGCAGAACATCTTGTTGCATTTAATGCCCAAGTATCTCTTCCCTACAACCTATTTTCATTTTACTGAATAGAGACCCAATTTCCTGAATTTTTAAACAGTCTTGCTCACATAATCAAATTACCATGATTACTCGGCAACGATTTCAAAAAGTCCTAAAAGCATGTTCTGACTTTGCAGTGAATTCCTGTTACATGTAGAAGATTTTGTAAACACTTTAAATTAAATGCTTTTAATTCAATCAGAAGAGTAAACAGTGTTTGTTTTTAGCTATTCGATGCATTTGAGCCACAAGCATTTTTCCAAGTGAGTGGCTGTGGGGGTTTGTAATGCAACGCAAAGCAAACACTGAGAATATAAAATCACACTTGTTCCAACAGGATTAGAGAGTTTATTCTAGCAGAGTTTTGAAGGATTTAAAAGAGAAAATAGCCAATATTTTTGTTGTTGTTGTTAGGGAGTTGGAAAATATGTGATGCCTGGTCAGTGATTGTTACTTGGTAGGATCCCGGTGGTACCATGCAGCCCGCGCTCCCACTGGGTAGCAGGGCAGGGATGCCATTCATTTTTCACAGTCTCTCAGCCCTCCGCAGCTCGCTCTGGTTCTGCCTTTGCTCAGCAATCACTTTCACTGCGTTTTATTAACATGAACTGGAAGCCAGCAAAGAACTAAAGCCTACTTCTGGCATGCATGCAGCAGTTGGTGAAAAATGTACCTACGCCATGCTTTCTCATGTATGCTTTTTGCAGGCCATGTATAAGACACGATGATAAGAAAGGGAGTGGTTTCCTTGTCCTGGGGTGTGGCTCAGAGCCACGTGAAAGGCCTCAGCCCTTGCTTGGGCAATAGCTCTTGCTCGCATGATGTGCCACTGAATTTCTCCCCGCATCCTTCCTCCTTTGCCATCCATCCCTGCACCTTCTGCAAAGGTCTCTGGTACCTTTGCCATCGTTTCCCAGCAACACTTCCTGCCTAGTCTGGAAACACCCAAAAGCACAGAGCGAGCATCATGCCTCCTCTGCTGTCAGCTGTGTTGAAGCACATGGTGGCTGGCCATCCTCTCTCCCACAACCCTGCTCCCCAAAGCAGGGGCACATCAGGAAGGTATCAGAGCTTTGTACATGACCACAAAACCTTGCCCAATTCAAAATATTAGGAACTCAGAGCGGTTACTGCAGACTCTCCTAGAAATATTTCATAGGTACCACACTCCAATTTTTCTCTGATAATAGAGTGCTTGTTGCTGGAAGCTGTGAATGCTTCGCTATGGATGGTGGTTTGCAGGTCTGTTCGTGAGCCCCCACCCATTTCTTCAAATGCACTTGTTATTCGTAAGCAGTCACTGAATTGCTTGGACAGATGATTTGCAGGTTATGGGTTGTGCACAAACTTTTTTGTTTCAGCCACTCACTATTCAGGACTTGTTTCGTGCAACTGGCAATTTAAGTGACGCAGTGTCATTTCTGATCCCAGATTAGATGGCTGAAGTATTTTAAAGAGAAGAGGCGAGAACAGCAGACAGAAAACAATGCCATTCTGCTGCAAAGACACATTTCTTCTACAGTTCATCATCAACTTCCATAGAATTTTTGTAGGCATCAACAGTGGTCTAAATGCTATCAAAATGTCAGTAAGATAATTCCACCATTCATAGCAAACTGAACCCAGGGTATTAAAAAATATATTTTAAAAATATATGTCTTTTATCAGCTAGCCTTGTGTGTGTGCATACATCTGTGAACTTTTGTGTAGGGGTATATGCAGACACACAAACATAAAAAGAAAATACTAACATTGTGCAAAAGTGCGTGCATGAACAGTTTCTAGGCTTCAACTGTGAAAATATATTATTTTGCAAGCCCTCACCAAAGTTTGAATAAATGTTTAGTGTCACCCATTGTGATATCAAATGTCTCATGAGATGATGATTTAATGCTCAGTTAGCAGCCCAAACTACTCAGCAGAAAAAATCAGAGAGGAATTTTTATTTGCAATTGATTTTTAAAGTTGGTGTTCAAATTCAAACAACATTTAGGCACTGAAGGATACCTAATTATTTCTGCTTTAATTAAAGGACTTTGGGGTGCCCTAGAGAGCCTGGATAATAGAAGTTAAAATTTATGTTGCTATTTAAGGTCATTACAATCAGCAGAAGCCCTGTTATCACATAAAACCAGCTGTCCACATGGATAGTTCCAAAAAAGTGATAGTGATCCCCGACATTTTGGGGCAGGGCAGCAACACACTGTGACCCTTTGCTGCTCTGCGACTCTTCCCACCAAGGGCTGGGCAGCTTCAGTGCCCAGCAGGATTTTTAAGGCTGTGGAAAAGCAAAGCTTGGCAGCGAGTCCCCCCACATCAGCATGTTTCAGAGCTAACGAATAGTGAGAATTCGGGTGTGGTTTTTTTGAGGGTTCCTTTTCACCTCGTTGATGATCTAATGATCACATTCATTTGACCAAACTAGCAACGATGTGTTTAAAATAGGGAAAGTGAATGTCTCCACTGGAAAATCTAGATTCTGAAGAGTTATCAAATATTTTTATCACATGGGTGGGAGGATTTCCCCATACAGCTTGCAAGATGATATTGCAGAAGGACTACTTATAAGGGTAATATTAAGCAATAGTCATATTTTTAGCAACCTTTTAAGAAATATAGCAGCTGAAAGTAAGAAGAGGGAATCAGTCCCACATGATTCACGCTGTAGGATCTGCTTTGCAGGCCAGTGTTTGGGATGCCATCCGCTACCAGTAGCTATTTCTGCAACAGGCTCCAGTGTAACACTGTGAACCATTCAGCACCAGCATGTAGTGCTTTCTCATCAGTGTGTGTTGTCACAACTTCCATAGAAATGCAAAAGCAATGGCAAAGCTTTCACAATAGGATCCTCAGTCATGAGACTGTTCCTCAACCTAGGAAATATCCTTGTCCATAAATCTAATGGTGAGGAATTCCTTAACGGCAGCTCTTTCTCAGGTGGCTGCATGGCATTCCTGTGGTGCTGGAGGGACATGAGAAAAGCTATGACCCTAAACAACAATGGTGGAGTGAGTTAAACAGTATCAGTTGTCCTACTGGAAGTCCTCTTGCAGTTTTTTTAATCCCTTTTGCCTGGCTACTTTTATTTAAGAAAGCACAATCTAAATTAACAAAAAAATTACTGAGCATTTTGGAAACAGATTTCAAAACTTTATAACCAGCTGATATAGTCAATTATTTACAAAATATTGAAGCAATGAGATTATCGCTGCATTTCTTGAGAAACTGAGGGACTGAGGAATTAATTTTTGTCTTACCCAAACCATGAGTACTTGGTGCCGGTTGTTTGGCAGCACCCAACAGGCTCTGTCCTTGCCATGTGAGCAAGATCTACAAATGGGGCTGTGAGCCAAATTCAGCGCTTCTCCTGTTAGACCCATCCCCTGACCACATCCAGGTCCCATCTCTGCTTCTTGCCACACATTCCCCTTGCCAAGCCTCTAGCCAGAAACCCTTATGTAGCAGCAGGGGTCTTGGCACAGCTCTGGGTACTGTGGTGAAGAGCACTGGCTGGTGGGCAAGGGGAAACCCCCTTTGGGGGCCACATGCTTTGCCCATGCAGCAGGATGAAGCCTGCACATGCCCCTTGTCATGGCAGAGCAGCTACCATATGGTAACTTGATGTGCTGACAGGTAAGGAGGATGGGAGGAGAAGGATCTGTTGGGCTCCAGCAGGTGATTTTGCTGCCCATGCACAAGGTCTAGCCTGCTACCATGACATGGTCAATTACCACGTCAGGTCCTTTTTTTAATATGTAAATATTACACCCCTTGCATTTAAGTATTGCTCATGTATTTTTTCTAGATGAAAGCCCTGGCAGCGTAGGGATTGTACCATATCAAGAGCACATAAAATAAATGAAACTCTTCTCTTCCACAGCTGGATGCTACAGCATACATGGTGTCCACCGCTGGGGCCTGGCAATTCACTGACACAATAGATCAGTTGTGGACACTGGCAGCTAGTTAGACACAGCATGAAAGCTTCTAATTCCTGCCTTTTATCATTTTATCTCACCACCTTGACATCATTGAGGCAGTATTTTATTGGTAAGCTTTGGAAGCCAGTTAATAACACCATGTAGGAAAGTGCTATGAGTTAAGCACTGATGATGCAAGGGGGCTGAGACTTCAAATACCTCTGCAGATGGAGGAGATGGATACTGGGATGTTTGCTTTTTTTTTATTTTTCTTTCTTTTGTTTAAACTGCTGCAGGTTGTGTAGTTCATTTGCAATTAAAATACCAAAGACCAGGCAGCCCCAGGAATACAGTCATTTTCGACTGTGGCAGTGAAAGACAAGAATGTTGACATTTCAGTGAATGTTATTCTCAGCCTCTTACTTATCAAAAGAACCATGCTATTTAAAGGTAACTAATGGATAAAATATGAATAAAGATTAAACTACAAAGGCTACAAAAGGATTATTTAGAGCACTTCCATTATGCAGAGTCCTGACATTGATATTTAGACACTCATGAACACTTACATAACTGCAGCTTATTTTTAATGGTCTTCTATCTTGCTTTGTTAACAGGCTGACAAAATGTAATTTAGGACTATAAGCTGTGAGCCCCACATGGAGAAGAAAAGCCTGTAATTCACATCATGCTCTGGCTTTTAAGACTTAGGAGATGATGGCAATTGTATGGCAGAATACAGCTTGCAGGGCAATATCCATTTACATGCCATTCGAGACCCTCAGGCTATGTGAAGCACTGCAGAGTGCATCATAAAAAAAAAAAAGGAAGAAAGGACGACGATTTAGCTACAATTGAACTGACATGATGGCAAATTAATTCATAAGGTAAGGGGAAGAAAAGAAGCCCTGGTTCTGTCAGCTCGGCCGTATATCTGCTGACTTGGGCACATCTCTAACTTCACTTTGCATCATTGATTCATCACTCTGGTTTTTCTGTCCTTCCCTCGGTATGAAACCACAGGAAGTGGGCAAAGCATCAGATAAGTGTTTCCCAGGCAAAAAGAAAGTCAAGCGAGCCAACATTAATAAGAAAAAAATGCTGGTTTTGTCTATACTAGGAAATCAAGGTTATTAGTTAACATTTGGTTTCTCATCATCCAGTCTGAAGTTAATAATTATTAAACTTGTTTTGAGAAAGGCAGAGCTAGGGCTTGACCCGTTAAGTGCAAATGTCACCAGTAATTAGCCAGGACTGTACCTGACATGCTCCCTGGGAACTCAGTGTGGGTGACAAGCAATGGAAGTGCAGCTGCAGTACCTGAGTGTCTGAGCTGCCTCTAATTTGCATTGCTGCAACTATTTTCCACTCAGAGGCACCCCTTACTGTTGTTAGCAGTTCCCTGAGGGAGACCCTCAACACCTCGTGTGTGCTCAGGCTCTGAAGTATAAAGGCGAAGTGCTGCTCCTGCTGCCTGTGCTCTGGTGCAAGAGGTGGGCACACAGAGCTGGGGACACCAAGGCTGGGCAGCTGCTGCAAAGAGAGGAGCCCCAGCCACCCTGGGGCGAGGGTTGATGCTACTGCTGGTCCTGGGGCATGCCCAGAGCATGACTGGACAGTTGTGCCACCTCCCTTTTTGGTTAGTCCCATTGGGAGCCAGTGGCCTCTGAGGAGTTTCTTGCCATGGTTTGTCCTGTTTGTCTCCAATTTCATGGCCATATGCTCTGGCCTTTAATGTATATGCATAAAAACATGTGTTTATATTCCCAATGTAGCAAAGTTTGCCTCTATTCAGGGATTATAAGCAAGAAAGAGTGAGTGTAAAAGTGAGATGAAAACAGAAGAGATGATCACACTTTATCCACAATCAACATATTTGCCATCAGAGTCTGGGTCTATTGCTGCACCACGTTTCCAGCCACCTTCTCAACTAAACTGCCAGTGGAGAGTCATGGTGACATGTAGGTCTGGCTCTTGGACCGTCTCTGGGGGAGACCTCAGACATTGCTCCTCTCATTCTCCTCCTGGAGCTCCTCAGGGAACAGAGCAAGGCTCTGATTCAGTACCAGCCTCTCCTTAGCCAAGGCCTGGAGCCTAGGCTGCTGGGATAGCCTCTGCTGTACAGACAACCACCAGTGGCTGGCACCTTCTACTCCTCATCCCATTTCACAGGTATTCTCAGATGGACAGTTTGTTCTATGTTGGATTTAGTCAACAATTTAGTTTTCCCCACTATGGGTGGTACCAAGGAGGTCACAGGCACGCATGATTCACTGGAACAGGATGCCCGGGGAAGTGGTGAGGTCACCATCCCTGGAGGTTTTCAAAAAACGTGTAGACATGGCACTTCAGGACATGGTTTAGTGGTAATTGTAGTGTTGGATTGATGGTTGGACTTGATGATCTTAGAGGTCTTTTCCAACCTTAATGATTCTATGATAAGCCTTCTGTGTGATTTCCCAGGCCTGCCTACCACCTAGCACCTCCCGGCCAGGCATAGGTGCCATAAGCCTGGCTGAGGCCTGGCTGCATCCTTCCTTTGCTGGAGCCTTTCTTAGGAAAACAGCCCTCTAGAAGGTGTTTTGTGGTCCCACAGCTTTGCCAAATCAACGTCTGAGAAGGTGTAGCCCAGAGGCCTGCTAACAGTGGTAGCAGGTAGTGTCCTCAGTGTCCAAGTGAATTGTGGGGGAATTGGGAAAATCTTGGTGAATTAGTCTGGGGGAGGGATGGGCACCTGTGCTGTCTGCTAGGGCTGCTGGAGAAAATCCTTCCCCTGAAGACGTACTTGAGGTTTCCCTAGGATTACATCACTTGGGTTATCCTAAACCTTGCCTGAGGGTCATTCAGGCAATCAACCCAAGGGTTTGCTCTTAAGAGACACTGCAAGTTGCCAGGCAGCCTCCTTCCTCTCCTGCTGCCAGCAGGGAACACAGGCAGCTCCTGAAGGACTGGCCCTGCCCCTGGTCCACCACTGCTATAGAGAAGATGGTGGGCTCATGGCTTTTTGGTGATGTTAATGCAATAGTGTGGTGGTGTAACTACACAGGTCTCAACATGATGTCACTGTGTTTGTGTATAAAAATGGCTGTGAGAAAAAGCCACTTCAGCTCTGACAATTTTCTTTCTTCAGCTCTTACTATAAAAATAAAATATACCTCTTTTGGCTTTTTCTGATTTTCAGCTTTACTGAGAGGACCTGTGTCTTGAAGACATTTTAATAGAGAACTATAAGCCCCAGGTTTAACCTGTGGCAGGTAAAGGAAATAATTTAATGCGGAATTAACTTTACAGGCATTGCCCTGAACTTGCAGCCAGAGCAGGCACCCCTAGAGCTCTATCGGAAAAGACACAGCAGGTAGAAAAGTCTGGGGAGCCTGAACTGGGATTTCACACTGAAATGCCACCAAATGGCACATTCTAGGAAAAGCCACATTGCCCTACAAGGAGCTGTAGGAAATCAAAGGGCCACAACAGGTTCTCCAAAGATCAAGGGCACTGTGAGGACCATGAATGAGTCTGGAATGTGGCTGTCGTATGTCTGCTCCGAAGGCTGGTGGCTTGCAGCAACAGAGAATTATGCAAGACAGGATGAACAAATCATCAGCTGGAAAGGAGATGGACATCTCCTGCTCTGAAGATGGAGGAAATACTTAGAAGACCTTGTTCATACTATATAAGAATGTCACCTTGGGAAGGCAAAGTGTCAACTTCTCCAGACCCCAGGAGGGGGAGGAAGTGCTGCTGAGAGCCACTCTGACTAAGAAGACTTCAGAGATAGCCATGACCACTGCTGTCCCTGTGCCTGGGAAAAGGATGCAATGTGACACTACAGAACTGAGCTAACAAACTCCCTCCTGAACCACACTGGGGAAACCTCGCAGGTCCAAGCCATTACAGAGGGCTGCAGATGGCAGCAACAGTGCCGTGAGACAGGGACAGCTACTGCCTGCCTTTGGACTAGGAGCCTGAATCACACCAGAAATGCCGATGTTTGGGAGGAAGAGGCAAGAAAGTCCTGAGCCTGCACTGACTTCTTGGGCAAATATAGCAAACTATAGGACTTTTGTTGTACTAGCACCAATGTTAGTGTCCTTTTGGTTAGGCTGGGAAGGGCAAGGAAGAGGTTGGTGCCAGACCTACAAGTGTCTCACCAGAGATAGTTACTGCCTTGTGCAGCAGCTTGTGTTAGCCTTTGTTAAATAGTTACAACTCGGACTCAGTAGAAGCAGATTTCTGCCATTTCTGTTGCTAAAAGAGGTTTCTAAGCAATATCTCTACAACTTGCCTATATTTTTATATATGTAAATACACAAATGTATGACGCCAGGTAGAGGGGCTGTCAGCCTAAGTGCTTCAATGAAGTTGGAAAAGGGACAAGAGATGCTGGGGACTCCACTCATTTTGCACGGGCTCTTAGGATGTTGGCTGCAATGCTGTTTGTGAAGACTAGCTTGCTGTTAGTGCGTAAAACTAAAAATTCTCTCCAATCTACTGATGTCCCAGGAAGCAACATGGGTTAGCTGATGTAGGGAGGTTACACTTTTAACATGGCAATGTCCTGTCCTCACCTGATAAATTCAACTGAGGAATTGTCTAAACAACACTGTACAAAACGATACATATTCCTGTTACTGAACATTTCTCTTGCCTGGGTAGTATTAAAAAAGACACTTGTTTAGGCTTTGTAATGAAACAGTTATGAAGAACATAAAAAAACTTGCTGCAGCTCTTTTCCTGTGGTTCTCAGGGGTTCTGGAAATCCATGGTAAATAATAGTATTACCACATGGTAAATAATAGCAATGAGTTAGGCATGCTGTTCAATACTGCCCTGCTTGCTCCCAGAGCTTTGAAGTAACACAACTTTAAAGAAATGCCTGCTAGTACCATGGATGGAGGCTTTGCTGTGCAGGCTTGTACTAAAGCCAGCAGACACCAAAGGAAGCAACTCCATAGGCCAGCTAATGGACTTTGGAACTGCCAAACTGTGCCAGAACATGGTCAGAACAAAGACCAATTCTGCCCTGGTAGCAGGTACTGGACATGCCATTCACTTAATTTCACTTTATATCTCCATATTCTTGACTCAAGGCAGCCCATTAAGTATCAATGATTTGTAAATGCTGTGTGCTGCAGAGAGACTTCTGCTTATTTCCTGTGTGAAACTGTTTATTTATTTCCTGCAAAACCTGTAGACTGGAAATTCAGGCTTTTAAATTGAACAACTACTTTCAATTCTTCCAACACAGCAGGAAGTCATCATATTCCACACAAAACCATCGGTAGTAATAAAAACACAATATAAAACCCAGACCTCACAAAATAAAACTCGTCTTCGTTTTTTAAACCTTCTTCTTTGCAATAGTAATACTCTTCACTTCCCTCTTGCTTACTGGTACTGCAAGCCCAGATGGGTCTGCCACACTGGTTTAATTTTCTCCTTAGAATATGAAAAACAAAATCACTACCAGAGACATGTTTTATCAACCTGCCAAAGAATTACTTTTCCATGGTACAATGGCTGCTGCTTTCTTCTGTCGGCCTGAATTTTTAACCTCTCTCTTTATGATGGACTGAGCGGCAAAGGATGGGGATTATTTTGAGGTGCTGCAGAGTAAGAGGTTTCAAAGATACTTGGTTTTAACTATTTCTTCCCTTAATGACTTCTCAGCTCCCAGGCAACAGGGCAGCATGAGGAGCAAGGAAGCCCCTGCACGACTCTTGTCCCAGCTGTGGACTGCAGAGCAGCCTAAGCTGTCACTAAAATGTGAGAGCCCACACTGTGCACAGGCAGCACAAATGCCTGAAACCTCCCTCCTCCTGAGGTCCCAAACCCACCTGGTTCATCCTCACAGCACAGGCTCAAAACTTCACTGAGTGTCAATGGGAAGTGAGACTTCTTTAGGGAAAAAAACACTTGGGTTTGGGTCCATGAACATCTTCTGAGCCCAGTTCTTTAGGCTTCTTGTGTGCAATTTTGCCTTGGATTTCATCATGGATTTGTCTTGATGCTCTCTCAGTGATTTCCTTTGCTTTACCTACCGGTGTCAGAACTGTGGCTAGAGGCAAACTGATTCTCTGATGTCCTTGCAAATGAATTAAAAAATCATTTCAAATACAATTGAGAGAGGCTTTTCAGTCTCCCATTAACAGCTACCTTTCAGTGCTAGATAATTCTGGCTCCAGATCTTTTTCCTGAAAATACCTTGAAAATAAACATGCAGAATCCCATAAAATTGATTGAGTAAGACTGAACACATAGTTGCTGTTCATAATAAATGATCAATCTAATAAAGAAAATTTTAGCATTAGCTCTGTTTTAGTTTCCAAAATAAAAATTAAATCAAGGAGAATGAACTGACTTTTCTAACATTCTGAATTACAGGAATGGATTTCCCCCTTGTTGTGCTGGTTCAGCCATCATCATTTTATGCTGCCATCAGTTGCCTGATCACACAGGCCAATGCTGAACTCAGCAACATCCCCTCAGAAGTCTTCTTTCAAACAATCCTGCCATAGGTTCCTGTGGGCCCAGATCCTCCACTGCCCACTGTGGAGCCAGCATCGCCTGCTGGACACAACAAATGGAGATGGCTCCCTCAGTGACCCTTCACATGGAAGGACACCTCCAAGAGAGCTCAGCAAGATACAACCAGCCCCAACAAAAGCTACACACAGACCCACTGGCTTCTCGTTAAAGTAGCCTTGGCCTTGCCCCCCACCCCAACCACGACCACCTGGGTGAGCATGGAGCCACAGAGACACAGGTGTGCCAGGTTCTGCCTCTGGAACATGAAGCCAGTAGGAAAAACAAAACATTCTGCTAGGTTGTGACTTATCCACAGGTCAACTCCAGCTTGGGCCCCACAGCTCAATCCCCAGCACTTCATCCCTCCTTTGTACAGTCATAGACTTCCTCCGAGTGAGTGAGGTCTCAATAAGAGAAGAGCCTTACTTAACAGATTTGGGTGCAGCTGAGCCCAGGACTGCTGCAGTCAGTAGGACGTTGTTATTTGCTTCAGGATGTGTAGGCTCTGAGTTGTAGATGCACATTTTCCTTTAAAGTAACTGCACATCAGTTAATTGTTTGTGTGTGTGTGTATGTATGTGTATGTGGACCAGATGCACAGATTTGTGGACCCCAGAGAATTTTACTGTTTTCAAAGGATGTGATGTAAAATTCTGTACACTAAATTTATTTCTTCCCATGCAACTGCGTACAATCAGTTCTAATAGGAACTAGACACTTCCTGCACGTCTGTTTTTTAATGGAATCTGCTAAGTATTATAAGGGCCATATTTAGCTGTACATCCTCTCAACTGTTAACAGTATTATCCTTTTAAGGAAGTCATTAGCTGTTCACTAAACACTCTTCCTATAGTTGTTTTGCAATGTGTGCTCATTGATATGTGCATGGGCTAAATAGCTCTTAATAGTAAAAGATCAGTGCATATGTATGTGACTAGAATAAATAAGAAGGACTTCTAAAATGTATGGCACAATTAGCAAATAATTTCTTCTTGTTTGCCCTCCAACAGCTCCTAACACAAACTTCATAAACAATTTCCCCTTTTTTATAACTGATCCTGGGACTATTGTTCATGCCAACCAGAAATGATATTTTCAGTTACATTTTTGTTTCAGCTTGAAGGAGAGGAATGTTTTTCACATCTTGACTGGTTCAGCATTTGCAGCTGAAGCTGTTTTCTTCCTTGTGTCATTCTGGACTAGTTCCTACATTTAATCTCACACTGTTCTGTTGTGCTTTCCATGTACAAAGTGGAACCATAAACTTTCAGCCTAAAAGTTCTATTTTAAGATGAAGGGGAAATAAAATGAGGAAGATTGTAAGTGAAGTCTCCATGAAGAAGTTCACTGCACTTCCTATATATGAAAACAAATTGGAGGCTGCCCCTGGCAAATATGAGATTTGCTTTAATTTAACTGTACAGTAAAGACCTTAATCATTGAACCTGCCACAGTCCTGCTCTGTGAAGTCTGCATGGAGTTTACATGGGAGTTATAAATCAGGAAGAGAGAGCACCAAAATAAGTGGTCTGTACTTCCTATGGGATGATAGTACTGTACTCTGCCAAGCTGGAGGTTAGTGTCTTGCTGTACCTTTTATGCACTTGAATAATCAAATGTCAAGAAATTAGAAACTCCATTCCTTTCTTCACTTACCTGCATCTGCTTCCTTTGCAAAAGCAAAAAAAGCCTCCCAAGCAGTTCTTACATTCTTACATGTTTTCTTTCTGAGGTTTTTGGTTCTTTATACCCCTAACTGAGATTTGTGGAAGTATGTGAACAGGTGCCCAAACAATTTCAGGCATTTTTACGTCAGAAAAACTTCCCTTTCTGACTCAGCGGGACTTTGCAGCCCCTGGAGCTGTGTCAGTGGTAATGGAAGCTGCACACAGGCTCACATAATCCGCCTGTTCTGCCATCCACTTCTGCAGGTTTCTCCTCACAGACCAGGGGTAGACTGGACACAAAAATAAATGACAGAAAAATAATTATTCTACCTTATACTTTTGAGAATTTTGATGTTTGGGGTCTTTTCTCCTTTCTGATTCTGTCATGGGGAAGGCAAGAATGAATGGGGTCACAATCTCAGTGCAATAGCAAATGCCAAGGCATGGACACATGAATAAGACCTACTATCCCAGCTGGCTGGCAACATGTATTTGAAGAGAAAGAAACAATGAGATGTCTGGGGAGGATGAAATTTTGACAATATGTGTGCTCAGAACAGGCTAGTAACACACATTGGGAAGGTATTCCATCTGTCTACACATGGAGGAAGAAAAGGAAAAGAAGAGAAACATGAACAATCATATCAGCTGAGACAAGCCCAGCAGGACCTCATTTCCCAGCCAGTTCCTCAGCCTAGGCACATGGATCCTTATAGTCAGCTCTAGGGCTTCTCGGCTCATCCCAGGATGCCGGCGGCATTGTGACTTCAGCCCGACTTGTGATCACTCTGCTATCCTCTGCCCAGCGGAGGGGAAGGGGGAGTGGGAAGGAGGTGGTAGGTCTTGTCTTCAGTCTGGCAAAAGGACACCTCATGTGCTCTCAGGCTCTGCAAAGCCAAGGGGCCACACCACATCCTTCTTCCCAAAACTGCAAATCCCAGGAGTCTGATAACTGGGAAATTCCGGAGTAAAACATGGAGAAAATTCTTAGAGAGTTTTCCCTTCATCTGCATTTTTAGGAGGCGTGACCATTCTCTCAAGGTTGTAAGCCTAACATTTGGCATTCATTTTAAAAATATTTATTTTCAACATCCACAGAAACAGGATTTTTTTTTTCTTCATTCTAAAAGACAAGAAATTGGCTGCTATGTTTCTAGGAAGCTAACAGGAAAAGTGCGTACAAAGCTGTATGTGTCTGCTCCCCATAAAGCTCTGCCATGCTCAGGTCTTTGTAGGACTTGATCCTCTATAAATAAAACCAAGAGAAATTCATTGAACTCAATATGCTTCAAAATAAAGATTACTGGAGGAATAACGTAAGAACATTGAAAAGAAAATATTTCAATTTTTACAGAAAGTAATGGAAAAAACTACTTTTCCAAAAGATTCCCAACCTGTTTTTCTAGATATAGTCAGAGCTTAATTAAAAAAAAATTGCCCTACCTTTTGTTTTGCTAGCTGGGGACTACATCTCTTGATGGAGCAAGGAAAATGTCAGGATGGCAATGTGTGCAGCAGATGCAATCTGAATTGTGCAGAAGGGCTGTCATATGCACATTAGGCTTTCAGAGGGATCCCAGAGGCCTCATTCACAGCGTGGGCCCCACCGAACAAGGTCCTGCATAAACTCCCTGAGACATGCACAGCCAGTTTACTTTTAAGAGCAGAAGTATACGATGAGTTGTTATTATTATACAATAGGAAATGGATGCAGAGGGTATGGTTTTGATTAAGGAGACGTTTACTTCTATTACGTGCAGGAATAAATGACTAAGCAGAGAGTGGGACAATGGGGAAAACAGTCTTTGATGGAGAACTTCAGCCTAAAAGCCAAAGTCTTGTGTCTGGGGTAAAGGCAGATCCCCACATCATGGAGGAACTTCTGCACACTGACTCTTGACCAATGCAGAGTATCAGACCACCTTGCTGGAGCTCCTTGACAAAAGGCTTGTGACAAAACTCTTCACCAGAACCCTGGGGAGACTGCAGGCTTGGTTACAAGAGAGGAAACAAAACATAACCTTTTGCAATGGAGGAAGGTCACAAGGAGACTTTTGCAATTTATGCTGGGACCTGCTGTTCAATAGACTCATAAATGACCTAGACAAAGAGGTGGGCAGCAAGATGAGAACATGATTTATGATGGCAAGTATTCAGGATAGCAAGACACCCAGCATTCCCCAGGGAGAGTTACAAAGTTCTACCTGATGCACGAAACACATGAGATAAACTCCTGAACATGTATCTCCTAGTGGCAATGCTGGCAGCTCTAGACTGCCAATGGCATGTCATATATATAACTACACTGTAATTAAATTTATTTCAGTTTATCTTTTCATTAAATTTGTGTCTGTAAGCTGCAAAAACCAAACACTTCCTGGGGACTCAGAAGAGCTGTGCCGGATGGAGTGACAGTCCTCGGCTTTGAATCAGATCTTGCAGCTAGTGAGAAAGTATGATTAAGAAAGACTAAAACATCTGGAAAACAGCTGATGATGATGTCCCCCCAAGGGACATAATAAAAATATCCTGAAAGAATATTTTTGTTGCAGAAGCAAGGCCAGTATTGCACACAGAGAAGTATTTTTTCTTGGGAAAATAAAGAAGTGTCCTTGTCCAAAAGGCTTTTTTTTTCCTCTCCCTATTAAAATTTACCAAAAAAAAAAAAAAAAGTGGAAACAGTAATTCCTCCTTTTTTGAACAATGAAAATAAATGCTTACTAATATCTCCATATTTAGACAGGCCAGCATACTTGGGAGATATAGTCACTCATTTGGTATCAAGGGCTCCTTTGTTTGCAGAAGCAAAAATAGCATTTGAACAACCCTCGTGGACACTTCTGCCTTCAGGCATAACGTGGCTGTAATACAAAATTGCAAGTGATTCAAACCCCCTTTGAAATCAATGTTAAGATCCAGCTCTTTAAAAAGCTGCTGGAGAGGCTGACTCCAGAGGGGTTTGCAGGTTGTTTAGGTGAACATCAGCCAAGTCCCACTGAGTTCATCCCCAGAGCTCTGCTTCTAGGCTCTGCAGTGGCTCAGGCAATGGCCAGCAGCTTTCTGGCAGGACAGCCCTCATTTAGCCTTGCTTCTTAGCTGGACAGAGAGATAACTGCACATCAAAGCTCCTTTCCACTAAGGAAGAGTGACCTGCCACTGTTGTCTTTAAGGCCTGAACTCATTTCCTCTCTGGCAGAGCCAGAGACTTGCTCTTGTTTGACCACATGGGGCTTGGCTCTGCCATCCACAGCCCTGTGCTGCATGGGATGAGACAGAGCTGAGTGCATGTTTCCAGCACAGCTCAGCTCAGGATGACAAGCAAAGTGGTGGATGCTTGAAGGCAACCTGGGGCAGCCTCTCGGCTGGCCCACAGCTATCCTGACAGAGCCGTGCCCTTTCCCACATGCTCTCTGCCTTGTCTTTTCCCTGCAGGGTGTAGACTTCCCCTCCAAGATGTTCAATCAATCCACCTTTTGCGTCATTTAACCATCTGTGTTATCATCAAATACCATGATGTATCAGGGGAGAAGCAATACTCGGGGAGCTCAGTCTGCTCAAGTTTTCCTGAAAGACCTGTTCTGCAAAAGTGGAGATTTGATAGTGATGAGCTGTAGTATGAAAAAAAGGGAGCAGAGAAGAAAACAATCTAGGTAAATCCCTAGACTATTTCCCTAACCCCCACAAAGTCCAGTTCTAGAAGGCTCTGCACAATGTAAAATGTATTTTGTGAGGAAAGGTATTTACAAGCATAGAGGTAACTGGAAAATGGGATAAAATAGGAGATGTAGAGATTTTTCTTTAATAAGGAGCAACTTGTATGGATGATAGAAATTTTATGGATCACAGATCTCATCTGTGTAGACTTCAATGAACCAGCTGATGGGAGGACACAAGAGTAATTATTTGTTAAAATGGAGAATATGGGATCTCAATGAGACAGAAAAGGAAATAGCTAATGGAAAAGTATGAATGGTGAATTAAGAGATTAGACTGAGAATTTATTGGTTTTTTTAATATCTTTGTAAAGGGTCTTGACACAAAACACAGAAGTGACTTTAAAAAGTCTGGGTGTGACACCGAGCTCCAGAATATTGCCATGTTGGAATGGGATATTGGATGATGAGAACAAGGTGACTCTTCTGAAGGCACAGGTAACAAATGAGACTTAAAGAAGTAGAATGAAAAGCAGGAATTCAGGAATTCAGGGATAACAAATGAGAATTCCTACAATACACCAAGAATTAAAAGGAAGAGAGGAAGAGAAAGATGTAGGTGCTTCAGTTATTGTCAGGCCATGAATCACCAACGCAATGTGACAGACAGTGTAGTAAGTAGTGCCACATTTCCAGTGGCTGGTAATGTGCCACATTTCCAGCTGCTGGTAAGATGTAACCCAGAGGTTTGTGCTCAATTTTGGCTACCAGCAATTGGAAAGGATGAACTAAGCCTGGAAAGAGTGCAAGGAAGGAACAGCAGGCCATGTCTAACTTGTTCAAAACAGGAGGGCTTCAGTTCCTGGGCCTCAGCGTGTGTACCAGACACATCCCAACCTGCAGCAAGGCAGGAGCTGGCAGTGCACACCCCTCCTGTCCTTGCTGTGGGTTTTGGAGGACTGAAGCCCAGGAGCACAGTCAAGGGAGATGCAGCACACCTGGGCAGCTCCTTGACCTGGGTAATGAGGGTAATGATACCCCAAGGGCTTCCTGAAGAGCATCCCTACCCCTCTGCCTTTCTGGCTGGCCCAGTCTCCTCTTACAAGACATGACCACATGGGGCTGGGTCCTCCAGCCTACCAAAGCAATATTTGGGCAGCTGCTGTCTTTAAGTCTTTTTCTAGCTGTTCAAGGACATGGAGGCAGTAGGTCAGCTTCCTAGTCAGAGCAGTGGGGACAGAAGAAGGTGATGTGCTTTCAGATAGAGCTTGATCCATTTAGTAAAGGACTTTAGTGAGTTGTTGGACCACTTTTCAGTGACCTGGAAGCCCCAAGTTCCTAGGAATCAGAGAATCATAGAATGGTTTGTGTTGGAATGGAATTCAAAGATCATCTACTTCCAAACCCCTGCTGTGGCAGGGACACCTCCCATGAGACTAGGTTGCTCAAGGCCCTCTCCAACCTGGCCTTGAACACTTCCAGGGAGGGACCATCCACAACTGCCTCAGGGAACCTATTCAAGTGTCTCATCACCTTCAGAGTGAAGAATTTCCTCCTAATTTTCAATCTAGATCTACCTCTTCCAGTTTGAGCCCATTAACCATTGTCCTATCACTACAGGTCTTTGTAAAAAGTCCCTCCCCAGACTTCTTGTAGGCCCCCTTCAGATACTGGAAGGCCACAATAAAGTCTCCCCAGAGCCTTCTCTTCTCCAGGCTAAACAAGCCCAATTCTCTCAGCCTGTCTTTGTAGGAGAGGTGTTCAAGCCCTCTAATCATCTTTCTAACCCTTCTCTGGACCCTCTCTGAAGTGCTGGCACCTGAGTTGTGGGGCCCAAGTTGACCTGTGGACGAGTCTCAGCCTAGCAGAATGTTTTGTTTTTCCTACTGGCTTCATGTTCCAGAGGCAGAACCTGGCACACCTGTGTCTCTGTGGCTCCATGCTCACCCAGGTGGTCGTGGTTGGGGTGGGGGGTGAGGCCAAGGCTACTTTAACAAGAAGCCAATGGATCTGTATGTGACTTTTGNAAGAAGACTTCTGAGGGGATGTTGCTGAGTTCAGTGTTGGCCTGTGTGATCAGGCAACTGATGGCAGCATAAAATGATGACGGCTGAATCAGCACAACACTCTCCAACAGGTCCACGTACTTCTTGTACTGGGGGCTCCAGAGATGGACGCAGTACTCGAGGTGGGGCTTCATGGGAGAAGAGTAGAGGGGCAGAATCACCTCCCTCAACCTGCTGGCTGCATTTCTTTTGATGCTGCCCAGGATATGGTTGGCTTTCTGGGCGACACTCACATGTTGCTGGCTCATGTTGAGCCAGGAAGCTACAGGCTCTGTTTTTCTGTCCATACAGTACCAGCTGTGCTCTCAGAGGACCACTGGCAGCACCAAACAGCTGACTCCTGGAGTGTTGTGCAGAGATGCAGAAATGCTGGCCAGTACTGTTTTCAGATATTAGCCTTTGATGATGGCATTTAAGTCAACCATTGCCTGCACTATGGTAGCAAAAGGTTCCTTCTTACTCCTGAGGGTGAGTATTGCCTAGTTCTGTTCTATTTCTAGGGTATTTTTTTATACTTCTTTTACATTTTCAAGGAAGAAACCAATGAATCAAATGGCTTTAAACCAACATTTTTTCAGCGTGATATTTTTCCAATATGCCTTGTGGGCAGCAGTTGCTATTACCAGCCTCCCGTGCCTGCCTCCCCGGGGTTCATTTTTCTCCTCATGGCAGTATTAAGTTAATGTCATCCTACCATTACCTGCAGTGTTTCCAAGGAAAGTCAAGTAATTTTGGTGGGATCTCAGAAGCAGACATGCTCAGCTGAAGCACATTTCTGGCACGTGAAAAGTACCACATTCTGACTTGCCAGCAGTGATTAGCTTTGCAGTATGAAGTTAGCCTCCATAACAAGGTAAGGCAAGTGAGAAAATGGCAAGGAAATGGAAGAGTTGCAATCCAAAATTTCAGGTAATCAGAGCCATCCCTTAGCCCACGCTGTGAATGTTGGGCGAGGTATCTATTAGTAAGACTGCATGACTCTGCTTCGGTCCCTCTTCACATCCTTGTGCAGCTGTGCTGCAGTCAGGGATAGTCCACGTGGCTCCAGCTATTTGGAGTTTAAGGATTTTTGCCTGAGTTTCAAACAGCAGAATGTAATGGGAAATGTGATCACAAGGAGTGCAGACTTGGTATTTGGTCCAGACTTTCCTATTTGGTAAATAAGCCCGTTCATTTAGACTTAGCAATTTCCTGTGGTCTACAGTGTATTTCCAGAGAGGAAACTCAAGTGCTGCTATAGAAGTCCTGCATGTAAGTCCCACCAAAGAAAGACAAGATACGAGCTACTTTCATTTATTTCACAGTTCGGAAGTAATCACTCTCCTATGTAGTCACATGCCTTTTAGTCAAAGCTCTCTGTGTACTTCCCCTTAACACAAAGTCACTTTCTGTTACTAAAAGTAATGCTTCCTAGATGCTGATTGCATGCCGGAGGAGCTGGTAACACCACTGGCTCAGCACCACCCACATACAGCTCTGCCCAGCCAATACCTTGCCAGAAGGACTCAAATCTGCCCCCAGGTGCAAGCTGGCCTGGCACAGAGTCCATTCCCCGGCACCCTACACATGGCTCCTAATGACTGCTCTGCCTCCAGCTCCTTAGCTCTGTGCCCACCCTGTCTTTTTCCACACAGAGGTACCCAAAAGAAGGATTGACTCAGCATGTCCTGTCAAGCTGGATGTAGAACTTATGGCCTCTTGATTTCCAGCTATGAGTTAAATTCTCATCTGGCACTACACTGACGTTTATTAAAAACAATAACAAACTCTCAAAACTGTGTAGCATCCTGTTGCTGTCCAAAACCAATCCACTTAGGAAGAAGAACACCATCACTCAACACTACAAAAATAAATACAAAAGGAAAATTAAGTGAGGTACGTTATGAATGGTTGCCAGCTCCAGGCGGCTTGTGCTGTGCCATCAGAGTTCGTCCCTATAACACCGATTAAATCAGTTGTCAGTAATCTGGCTAAAGACAGACTGTGGGGCTGAGTTAAAACGGAGGAAAGAAAACCACAGCAATAAAGGAAAGTGAATCTAAGATAATATGCATAACAGAAAACAGTAAGAGACCTGGCTCCTCTTTTCAATGCCATTAACATTTATTAAATTTCTATGCAATCATTACAGATGTGTGTGCAGGATGCATCAGCTGTAATCCAAGTTCTTGCAGGTTTCAGCTGTTCGTGCAGGGACTGGTGAGAGTAACCTAAAATGCTGAGCTGTCTTCCTGCGCCGCTGGCCCTGCGTGAGCCTACGCCCTCCAAAGGACTGGGTGGTTTGGCATGGGTGAGTTGGAGAAGGTATCTGGAAAACATGTTCACAAAGTTTAAGGGACAGAAATTCTAACCAGCAAATTTGTGGTTGGATTTTATCATAGCATGTGTGTTTATTGTTTACCCAGAAAACTGACTAATTAGCTGTTCTTCTTATAGCCACAGCAACTGAAAGTATTTGTGCTGCCCAGGGTACACACAGTGACTCTGCAGCCAAGCTACAGTTTGCAATTGCTAGACAAGGCTCTTTGCTGAGTCCTTTGCCAATGGAGGTTTTGGAGGGAAACAATCTCCCCATCCTTCCTTTGGAAAGGCTATTTCATAAGCCTTCAAAATCCCATATCCTCCCCTCTTTTCCCTCTTGCTCCTACACTGTCTCTGCACATGCTGTCACCAAGATTGGTGATCGCTTGCCTATGGCAGCCAGTGCTGACAGGGGACCGATGGGAGTGAGCAGAGCAGTCCTCAGTTAATGGGGAAAATATCACAGAATGGTAGGGGTTGGAAGGGACCTCTAGAGATCATCTAGTCCAACACCCCTGCCAAAGCAGGTTCATCTAGGCAAGGTCACAAAGGAACGCTTCTAGACAGGTGTTGAAAGTCTCCAGAGAAGGAGACTCCACAACCTCCCTGGGCAGCCTGTTCCAGTGCTCCATCACCCTCACAGTAAAGAAGTTTCTCCTCATGTTGAGGTGGAATTTCCTGTGTTCCAGTTTGTGCCCATTGCCCCTCATCCTATCCCTGGGCACCACTGAAAAGAGACTGATTGCTCCATCTTCCTGAGCCCCACCCTTTAGATATTTATAAACATTGATCAGATCCCCGCTCAGCCTTCTCTTCTCAAGGCTAAAGAGCCCCAGGGATCTCAGCCTTTCCTCATATGAGATGTTCCAGTCCCTTAATTATCCTCCAACCTCGTAGCCCTCTCTTGGACTCTTTCCAGTCACAGAATCACAGAATGTTAGGGATTGGAAGGGACCTCGAAATGTCATTAGTCCAATTCCCCCACCGGAGCAGGATCACCTAGATCAGGTCACACAGGAATGCGTCCAGGAGGGTTTTAAGCATCTCCAGAGAAGGAGACTCCACAACCTCCCTGGGCAGCCTATTCCAGTGCTCTGTCACCCTCACCATGAAGAAGATTTTTCTCATATTTATGCAGACCCTCCTAAGTTCCAGCTTGCACCCATTGCCCCTTGTCCTATCATTGGATGTCACTGAGAAGAGCCTGGCTCCATCCTCCTGACACTCACCCTTTACATATTTATTAACATTAATTAGGTCACCCCTCAGTATCCTCTTCTCCAAGCTAAAGAGCTAAAATGAGCCTTTCCTCATAAGGGAGA
>VZZY01000012.1:7650-31951 GCA_013400335.1 Eurystomus gularis
CTGGCAGCCAAGAGGGCAAACCCCATCCTGGGGTGCATCAAACAGCATAACCAGCTGGTCAGAGAGGTGATTAGCTGGCTGTATTCAGCATTGGTGTGGCCCCACAATTTAAGAAGGGCATTAAGGTCCTTGAGTGCATCCAGAGGAGGGCAACAAAGATGGTGGAAGGGCTGGAAGGAATGTCTTATGAGGAGCGGCTAAGGACTTTGGGCTTGTCTAGTTTGGAGAAAAGGAGGCTGAGAGGCAACCTCATTGCTCTTTACAGCTTCCTGAGAGAGGAAGTGAAGAGGGATGTGCTGATCTCTTCTTCATATGCAGTGATAGCACATGTGGGAATGGTTCAAAGCTGCACCAGGAGAGATGTAGACTGGACATTAGGAAGCATTTCTACACCAAGCGGGTGGTCAAACACTGGAACACACTTCCCAGAGAGGTGGTTGATGCCCCAAGACTGTCAGTGTTTAAGAGAGATTTGGAAAATACCCTTAACAATATGTTTAAAGTTTTAGTCAGCCCTGAAGTGGTGAGGCAGTTGGACTAGATGATCATTGTAGGTCCTTTCCAACTGAAATAGTCTATTCTATTCTAACACTACATCTTGGATCTAACAACAGTGGTTACTGCAGAGCCTATTTTTAACTAGAGATTCACATACAAACAGGTTGACTAGCGTATGAGAAGGGACATCATAGCCAGAAACATTATGGTCACTTCACTGTTACACAAAACACCTAATTTTACCTCACATCAACTTACATGGAAATAGGTGATTGGTTCATTTATCCTTCTGAATAGCTGTCTCACCCACAGTATCTTTCCTGCAACAGGTGGCGTGTTTCGAGCAAGAGGAGGGTTATCTTTCTGAATTTCATAAAGCTACAATAAGAATAATACCATTAAACACATCGATTTAAAAAAATCTGTTGAAATGTTAAACTGTTTTTCCTCTGGAACCACAATTTCTTCCTCCTCCCAAAAAGATTAAATTTGCATATAGTGACGCAATAGTTCACCGAGAGAAAAATGTATCACTTTCCCCACTTGTTACACTTCTGAGATGCACATATTGGTACCACTGTTGGTATGTCGCCCGTCTTCATTCTCTCATGCTATTTCTTAGCTGTACTTACTTATGACAGAGCCCTGAGTACACCAAAAGGCATTGCAAACCTAGAAGTTGAGCAGCCAGTACTCAAGGCCAAACCTGACAGGTGCAGTTGCACAACTTTGGAGCCATCAACTGTCAAAGAAAGCTGCTTATGGAAGTGCTATGAGCACCCTTGTTGAGGCTTTTTCCTCCTTTGCTTGGGAACTGCCCTCAGGAAAGGCCTAAACTATATAGTTGGCTGAGAGGTTTTACCTGAATAGAAATGTCAACATTGTTCTTCAGACACATACACCTGACTAATAGCTAACATTTCAGGAGTTGGACTCGGTTCTTGTAGGTCCCTTCCAACTCAAGATAATTTGTGATTCTCCGATATGCTCTTTTCTACTAGCTTCTCATCAATATGTAGATTAGTGGAGACTCCTGGGTACACAGCCCATGCTTTTATCTATGCCCAAGCTGTGGGGAAAAAAAAAAAGGTGGGGGGGAGAGGAGCCTTGCTCACTGAATGGCTGCATTATAATCAAGAATGGTGAACTCAAGAGAATAACTGACCTGGATGAACCCCGCTATTTTTTTGGCTCAGAAAAAGTAGCTGGGGTGGAGTCAGTGATTTCTTAAGCAGGAGTTACTGCTGAAAATGTTAATCAAATTAAACCAGTAATCAGAGATTTAGGAAGTGTTATACACAGCGAATAGATAGGGAAAGGATGCTAAACAGTCATTTGGAGCAGCTATGCTAGGCTACAGTTAAGTCACTGTTTGGAGGAATCATTTTCTAGCAAGTGCAGAGTTTACAGATACTTGGCTCCTCATGTAACCATGTCATGCCTCTGAAAAAATGTAAACATCTCTAAAAGAATATTTGCATCAGTCTGGTTTTTCCGATTCTGTTTATACTCATTGAAGAAATACGGTCATTTCAAGGGAATTATTTAAATCTTCAGGTTAACATTGTAAAATAGATCAGATAAATTGACTCTGGAATACTTGTTTCCTTCTTGAGTAGAAAAGGAGTATGGATGTCTATTTCTGATGCAGGTGTTTATTTTGCAGTCATATAAAGTCAGGTTAGATTAATATCCCTCTAAAAGTTTAAACTCCAGTGACACCAACAATGTCCAGAAGTTAATTCTCATTTATGCTACAGTCATGGAAGAGTGCACAAAACACAGAAAATTAATTTATAATGAATGTAAATGCAATTTACCTACATTTTATATCTATTTTATACTGTCACAGCATTAGTATAATGTCACTGTATAATAACGCGAAAGATATATGCAAGTGATGTACACAGACAGTAAAAGAACATTTTTTTTTCTTTAATTGATGAAGGAATAATAGAAAATATTTTGGTTTAAACAGTAAAGTTGTGATGATCTTTGCCTGCAAGACCATGTATATCATTATTTGCCTACACACTCAGGTCTGTTTTCTGTAACAGGAAAATAGAAGCATGATAAATTGAGAATTGACAGTCAGTGAAATAGGCGGAATAAATATTCATATTCAAATATTTGCTCTTATTTTAACATAATGTTTAACATTTATTGCAAAGAAGTGAAATACCTTTTTAGTAGCTTCCAGTTCTGCTACATAATGTTGAAGAATACAACCAATTGTATACAATATTTCTTCTTGAAGGCATGGCATTCTCAGATTTTGGAACCTGTATTAAAAAGGAGTAACCAAACTAATATTTCTAAATTATTTTTTTTTTGAGTGGGTGAACATTATGTAAAATGAAAGACGCACAAATCTAGGAAATGCTTCTGTATCTGAGAAATTTTTTTGCTCTGAGAAAGTTTAAGCAACTTGAAAAGCTCTGCCCTAGTGGATTATTTTCTTGGTGTTGCTGGTTTGTTCTCTCTTTTTTTTTTTTTCTTTTAGTATCCTCTTGTATATATGAAATAAATTGTAATGAAATTAAGAAACAGGACAATATATTGATTCCCATATGAAAGCTAAAATACATCTTATGATGATTACGTGGTTCAGGCCATCAACAATGAAAAATTCTTGATTAAGCCCTCTGTTCTAAAAATTAGCTGTGTTACTTAAGTTGTGCTAATCATTAATTTGAAGTTTCTTTGAAATATTTTGAAACATAATTTCCAATACCTTTGAAGTAACTGAAGCGCATGCTGTGAAGACATATCTCTCCCAAAACAGGTACGCATAAATGTCTGTATCTGTATCTAAAGAATATATGATTTAGTACAGATTTTCTAGCCATATAATACTATTTTGGTGTCTGATTATTTCTTAATAAAGTAGCAGTTGCTTGAAGCATAGAGCAGCAGCCTTCACTAATCTATGCTTAATATAATCAATAAATAGCTACTATCAGTCAAGTAAACTTTTAAAATGCCAGTCAGTTTTAGGAAAGAATCAAAGTGTACATTGAAAAAAGTTGCAGCTTTGTTCTGCCCAAAATCTAACCACAAGTCTCCAGGCTAATAAACTACCCACATGTAGACCATTCCCTCAGGTCTCATAAATTTTTATCATTTTGGCTGCAGAGGACTGATCTTCAGTGATGATTGTATGAGATGTTTTACAGTTTCCTTTGGAAGGAGGAGAAAGAATGGAAAAAACACTCTCCAGACAAACACAAACTCTATGCTCTTTGGAAGAGCAACGTAGCCTATTCCCAGACCAAAGTCTCACTGACATCCAAGAAGATATGGAGTAAGTAGTGATGAGATTCTTCCCCAACAAAGTTATGGGTAACAATATTACCTACCTCTAAACCTTCAATTTTTGCCATGAAGTTCACAAAATCCACATCAAAGTCTGTTTTTCGTGGATCAAGGATGTCATATTGCTTCTTTTCAACACTTTGGTAGATATTTTTGAATTTGATCGCCATAATATCTATCCCTTCAATGGTAGACAGGCTCAGTGCAGAAAAAGTTTGTACTACAGTTATAATCTCTATAATCTGAAATGTAAACATTATACTCATGTTCATAAATTATTTGTTCCTTCCTCTATAAACTAATACTGTAGTAAAATAAAATAACAATAGCCACTTCTGTAACTACTGCATTCAGAAATGTGTTGTTTCTGAGGAACAAGTATCTTCAACAGAGAATAGCTAATTCTGTTTTCAACATCAGTTCTCACCACAACCCAATATAAAGTAAAATCTTCACAGTTCTCAATAGTAAAGGGTGTATATATATATATATATATATATATATATGACTGTTGTTTTCAATAGGATAATATGAAAAAGAGTTAAAACATGACATACACATATTGATGACAAAGATTTAACAGAATAAAAAACAACCATACAGACTAGTACATATATATATTGCATGATAAGGAAAAACACCAAAGACTCATAGAATTCCTACCCTGTGATGACAGTCCCATTATCATCTTATCCCTTGTTTGACCTCATTCTGCCCCAGAGGGCACCTATTATCTTTTCCACACAAACTCTATGTATGTTAGTTAAAAATGCTTTCACTGGGATAGCAAGCTAAACATTAAGACCACCTCAAGCAGCAGAATCATCTAAAGAACAGTGTTTGGCAGTAACAGGAGTTTTTAATGCCTTAGGACACCTTTCAAAAAAAGCAAAGGTGTATTATTTTTCACATAATTTTAAACCTCCTGAAATAATTATTTAAGTCTAGATCAATTAGATTATTTCTCTCCACACTAACAGAGAGAAGTTGACAAATTCAGAAGGACATTGTGAGGTAATTGTCAAAAGTATTGAGATGATTTTCTCTGTGGAAGTGCCTAATTTCTCTCAAAAAAGAGTTACAAACTCCTTCACAGGATTAAGACTATGTATGTTGAAAAGCGTCCACCTTGTAAACTGTTCTTTGGAGAAGCCCTTCTTCTCTACAGACAAAAACATCACCCAGTATACTCACTTTTTTTAATCTCCTGCAAAAAGCTTCAGATTTTCCAAAAATGTACATTTCTGATACTTCAAATGTCTTTTCTCCTAGAGTTTCCAAAATCTGTGGCTTTGTTTCATGAAAGCATTTCTGAAACTCTTTCAATAGAAACATGCAGTCCTAAAAAGTGGAGGCATAAATACCATACTCATTATGCTATGCTTATAGGTGAGAGACTAGAGAACTCAAACCTACTGTCATTTCAGAGCAGTCAATTATCAGTGAATCTAGTTTCAGTCAACAGGCAGAAATTACTTACATACAGTGGTTTTCTTTCAGTATGTGTAGGAAATATTTGCACCATGCGAGCATACAACAGTACACTACAGTGAAATACTTAACTAGGAAATGAGCCACCAAAAAAAGAACAGGGAACTTTTAGTTCTTGTTAAAGAGTGGTTTAAAGGTCAGCAAAGAGCAGGTTATGATTCCTGCTCCAGAGGAGGCTTTTGAATATTAAACCATTAGCTTAAGTAAGAATGGTCAGACCATCCTCTGGATAAAGACAGAATTTGGCATAACAGGATAGTCAGTTTGGAACTCCCAGGAGACCTAAAGGAAATTGCTTATACAAATGAATGTGTGTTGACAAGTCTGAGTTAAAGTGAGATTGATAAATAATCTTTCTCAGTCAATTATTTATTTGAAATACGAAGACCTTATCAGATGTAAAAATAATGACTGGTGAGAAATGTAAAGTCTATAATAATTGGAATACAGAATCTTCTGTCAGTTCTTGGAAAACAGAAAGCAGATTTTATCAGAATATAGTGGCAGTCACCAGACTGAATATATAGGTATATATAACAATTGGCTAGGAATCATAGGAAATGAAAAAAAGTCCTCATTGTAAGGCATGTTCAGATCTTCAAGAATATACAGATACTACAATGAAGACAGGTCACCAATATTACAAACTGGGTTTATATTTCTGTCATGGAATAAGGAGGGCTTGTCAGCTGTAGAACAGTCATAAAATGACCTTGATGAAACAGATTAATTACTAGCATCATATCATCCTGTCAGGTCTGGTGACATAAGTTCATCACATTTTCTTTTGTACCTGTGGACCTAATTTTTAAAGGTCTATGAAATTCTATGCCTTTCTGTGTAAGATAGGAAGTCAGTAGCTGAGGTTTGATAAAGGAGAAAGTGGAATCGAAGTCAGTAATGGCAACCAGTAAGCCCACAGCTGGATGTATTTTGCCATAGCATATTGCATATGCTTAATTTGTTCTTAATATGTCACCATCAACTGTAGAAGAGGGAGACTCTCTTAGCACTGAACCTTCATGGTGTGCCAAGGAAATCTGATAACTGGAAGGAGCTACTGTAACCAAGTGGAGGTCTATTCAAATAACAGGTTCCTAATGGTAGGGGAAGATGGTACCATATCAGATAACCTCAAGAGGAAAAAATGTGGATTATGTAGGATAACAAGATAGTCACTGTGGCCAGCAGCTCAAGAGAGGTGGTTCTATCCCTCTACTCCACTCTGGTGAGATCTCACCTCGAGTACTGCATCCAGCTCTGCAGTACTCAGCACAAGACAGACATGGACCTCTAGATCAGGTCCAGAGGAGGGCCACTTAAATGATTAGAGGGATGGAACACCTCTCCCATAAAGAAAGGCTGAGAGAGCTGGGTTTGTTCTGACTAGATAAGAGAAGACTCCAGGGACACCTTATAGTGGCCTTTCAGTACTTAAAGGGGCCTTATAAGAAAGATGGGGACAGTCTTTTCAGCAGGGTCTGGTGCAACAGGACAAGGGCTAATGGTTTTAAACTAAAAGAAGGTAGATAGAAGGAAGAAATTTTTTACAGTGAGCATGGTGAAACACTGGCACGGGTTGCCCAGAGAGGTGGTAGGTGCCCCAATCGTTGAAACATTCAAGGCCAGATTAGATGTGGCTCTGAGCAACCTGACCTAGTTGAAGATGTCCCTGCTCACTGTTGGGGGGTTGGACTAGTTGACCTTTAAAGGTCCCTTCCAACCCAAAACATTCTATGGTATTATGAAGTTTCTTCACACATATGGTGAAGATGCCAATTCCAACATCAGTGACAGACCACCCAGATAAAGATGAGGCCATTCTAGTTTCAACAAATGCCAATAGGCTAAGAAGTGGAAAAAACACTCAACATATAATGAAATAAAACAGTAAAGATGGGTGAATTACTTGATACATATTGATATGGACTTCTTTGTGCTTATCAATAGGTAATCAATAGGTTTGACAGGTTAATAATAAAATACCAAAACACAAACCTTAATTTTTCCGGTGACTGCTGACATCTCCTGCTCCCAGACACTAGACAAACCACCATCTGTAATATATGCTCTACATGCTCTGACCATTTGATTTGTAACCTAGCACAGACAAATGAAAACAAGTAGGTCTCAAGCTTACAGGGAAATTTGCCTGTTTAGCAAAATATAACAAAATTCCCACATGCATGTATTAGTACTATTAGAGTTTGGATAAATTTCACCAGTGGGAATAATAATGGCTAAATAACATATGTAAAATACATGACAAACACTGTATAAGTCTTAAAACATTCCCACAAGTGTATTTTAGTCCCATGAAATATTTGTAAGTACTGTAAGTCCAACAATACATATGCATAAACAGAAGGCACCAACCATAACTCAAGAACAAAGAGAAGTTATATAACTGTTCTTCACTTACGTTGTCATCTTTACACTTTGTAGTGTGTGTATACTCATTTAAAAAACAACATTAAAGAATTTTCTACCCTAGCAGTATGTTTTTACCTTGGTCTCCCATGGCTATGAAAAGGAGAGAACATTCTTCTACTTCTCAACCACAAAAATACAAAGTTTGTAACAACAGAGAGAGATGGCAGTATAGGAGCGAATGCAGATATCTATATCCAAACACATCTCAGAGAATAGCTAAAGGTAGATATTTTTTCCCTCTATTAAATAACGTGACCAATTCAAAACAGTCCCTCTGACACATGAGGGTACTGTAAGCAGGTTGTAGGAATCCCTAACTGAATAAAAACTGAAAACTGCCACATCAAAGGCAGCCTCACACTGTAATACCATGACTACTGAAATTGTAAATAGGACCTCCAGTATGACCTCTGATGATCTTTAAAAAGGAAGCAAACAGTAAGGGGACATGGGATTAAAATAGAGCTTTCTCCTTGCTATTTATTTTAGCACAGCTTCATGTAACCAGTTTATTATTAGCCTCTGTAGTGAAATGTTCAATCCCTTAGTTAAATAACAGACACTAGCAAGTATCAATACCAAAACGTATAAAAAACAATTATATAACAGGCAATATAAAAATTGCTGCACAATCTGTATCTAAGATCTGATGTATGGAAAACAGCCCCAGCCATGGATAAATATACCCTCAAAAAAGCAAATATTTCTTAATATCCTAGTTCAAAATGAATTGTAAGAAGGAATTCTTTGTTCTAAAAGCATTATTATGCAAAGCATCTCTTCCTGCAGTGAACAGCTGGATTCCACAAAAAACATTGGTATAATTACCTAGCTGCTCTTAGTTTTCTGCTTAAGGTGGCAAAGTTTATGACCTGAGATTCAATTAACTTTTCAAGTATGACTCGCTTCTGAAAACAGGAACCTTCTGTGTTTTATACCTTTTGGAGGAATAGCCTAGTCAGACTGAAGGCCACATGTTTAACTAGGTCTTCAAGGCTGATAATAAAAGAATCTTTGTGGATTCAGTGATTTGTGCTCAGAAACCACTGAGCAGATTAATTCAGATCAGGAGATTAATAAAGAAGATAAGAAAAAATAATTAATTTTGCTGAACCAAGAGTAACAAAGTTCTTTCCAGAAGACAAGTCCCTAATCCCAGTTCAATCTTCTCTTGATCGATTGACTTTCTTCTTTCCCTTGCAGACACCCACTTCTTATTACAATTTTTAAACAAATGCCCTGATTTCAAGAAAATTCAGCTTTTGAAAAATTTTTATAATGAATATAATACTTAACATATTTACCTTTATAAATAATGATGTCATTCTCTCAGAAGTATTGTAATATCTTGAAACACTGTGAATAATTCGTATAACATTTATCAAGCTTGGTATTCCACGTGTCATTGATACCTTAAAGTAGAGTTTTCAGAAAATAATTATTTTCTATTCTTAGCAACTATATTTATATTCTATTGACAAATTCTAAATTACATTTTTCCCTAAAGCACTTGAACCAACCTTCAAAAATGCCCTGGCATCTTACCAAAAGTTTTCTTGTAAAACAAATGCTAGTCACACTCAATAAATTTTTAAACCTCATCTAATAAAAACAATAAAACTTAAATAATTTGGTGAGAAATCAGATTAAATATATTAATATGAATATTTTAATATGCTAATTGAACACTGATTCAAAATGTGCTGGTTGCTTTTCGTTTTGGCACAAGAGGAAGTATTCTTCTGGCAGCTGACAGTGGTTGTCTGTGATTAATGCTTTTGTTTTCCTTCAAGTACAGCCGTTAAATATACTCTAATGCAAATACACTGTGATTGCAATCATAATAAAATGTTTCATTCAGACATTTCACAAACCTCATGAAATAATTGTCACAATGTTAATTTTATTACTGAATGTCTAATTCATTTAATCATTGTATGAAACATCTAAATCTTTCACGTGTTTCACGAAATCATTGTTCTTTTTGTTAAAACCAAACCCTGGTATCACAAGTGTTCTGTAATTCATTCACTTCTGAAGTATTTTGGAAAAAGAAAAAAAAAAAGGTAAATCTTGTAAGTCTTTAGCATTATAAGTAACTTATCAGAGTTGCAATTTAGAACATCATGAAAAAGTAATCATAGAATCACAGAATCATTTAGGTTGGAAAAGACCTCTAGGATCAGCAAGTCCAACCTAATGATTGTCACTCCTCAACAGAGTAGCCATGGTCCTGGAATTAAATTGGAGCTTCAAACTCAAAGTAAACACACTTAATACCATGCATAGACATAGCAGGCATTTGCATTTGGCAGAAGAATGTGAAAGAAAAGCTGTGTGGTATAAAAAGAAGACTCAGCATCCACACGTTGTTCACCACCCTCCTCCCCCAAATGCAATCAGGAGATTCTGAGTCTACCGGTTTTCCTTTTTAATCGTTGACAAAAAATAAAATCCTGAATACCGGACTGTACAGAGATTTCTCCGATTCAAAGTCCTGAGCTAAACACTTGGTCTAAATTTTCATTTAGTAATCCACTTCAGCTACAAAAGTGACTATGTGTGATACCGCAAACACTAAATGCCCTATTTTATACACACATCAAGTATCATATTAAATCTGCATGTACTTCATTCCTAATCCACTAATATTTAAAATACTTTTCAATATCAGATATTAAATTCAAATCAATTCAGAATGTAGTTCTTTTTAAAACAAGATATATTTAACTTGGATGTCATTACTTCTAAGTTGAATAACATAGAAAATCCTACCTAAATTATCTTGATCTCTGGAACAGTATTCCAAGAAATGAAATGAATATTCAGATTTATCCAAATTGTTCCAAATAAAACAAAGAACTATAGTTAACTATCCTGTGTTAGTAAAATGATGAACTCTTCAGTGGGTTTCCATCCACAAATGTCTTTAAGATAAAACTCTTTTAATCTTAATAACTCGTACCAAGCAGCTCATCATTACCGTCTGGTACCTGGCACCCTCTAGTGATAAACAGTAGCTTAGTAATACTGTTTATCATACTCCTCTCTTCTATTCCTTGCAATATCAGTTCTATGTCATATGTTATCACAGATTTTTTGCTTCCTCTCAGTTAACACTTTGAAGTGAGATCCTGAGCTGCCAGCAATTAAAAACAAATGCAACACTTCCTGAGTGAGGAAGCAGGTAGGACCAAAACCAGGAGAACTATAAAGCAAAGCAGAACATTGTTTTTTAGGGTATTTCCTCCTTCCACCCTATTCTTCAACAATTATTAGAAACATATACCTGTTATAGTAATTAACAGTTAATATTAAACCTAATAATTGCTACCTTGAACTAGGGTTTACTAGTCTACATAGACAACCAATTTGTTAAATTCTGACAAGCTCATACTTCTGCAAATAGAAACAGCTAATACTGCTTTCAATATCAAAATATTAATTTGCCCCTTTAGGATCTCAGTAGGTTTCATTATTCTCTATATAAGTGAAATGTTGATATTTTCATTACAGTTGTGGGATTACTCATTGACACATGGAATTTTCAAAGAAAGACATCTTTTGAGATGCTTGCATTATAAAATACGTACCTGATTTAGCTCATTTAAAAAATAATATTGGCAGCAGGACTGACTTACTAGGCTATCATATATGTTTGGTTTTTGATAAAATACACATTTTAAAATACCATATTTTATGTAATATAGAATAAACCAATACTTTAACATTTAACTTGACAGGCATTTAGAAAGAAAAAAAAAAAAATCACAAAAAAAAGAGTAAATTAGAAAAAAATTACTTTTAATCAAATACAAAGACAGTTTCTTTTGCCCTGAGCATTTTATGTAAATACCTAACCTATGTTTAAAGAATTATGAAAGGCATACTTACAATATCACAGCTGTAAAGAGGCTGACAAACTTTTTCTAGTGTGCGTAAGTATTTCACATTATCTTTTGATTCATTTGCTGCCTCTGTAATTCTGGCATCTAACTCTTGCCACATCTAGAGGGAGAAGAGCACTATAAAAATCATAGAATCAGAATATTTTAGGCTGGAGGGGACCTCTAGAGGTCATCTTGTCCAACCTCCCTACTCGATTAGGGACATTTGTACCTAGGTCAAAAATTTTCATACATAGTGAACTATTTCTTCAACTTGCACTTATTTGAGAGAATGAAAGCTCAGTAAATCAATTTTTTAAAAGCATTGTCAAAGCAACCAATAAAAGTTATTTTCATTTATGATAATTTTTCTCTGTATCTCTAAAAATGTCTTATTCTTTCTCTCAATATGTTAAGCACGCCAGCACCATGTCTAAATCTTCTTCTCTTAATTCTTCTCAGGAAATCTCTCTTTAGATTCAATGATAAAGTAAATATCCCAAGCTTTGTCCACTATAGAAAAAAAAAAATTTAAAAAATTACCCTTAGTAGTTTAGAACGTCCAACACTCAGAACATTAATGACAGCTTTGCAGTTTGGTCCTTTGATCTGCTCAATAATAAAGTTAAATTTAGCAGACATATATTTCCAGTGCTCTAGTTCAGTCAGTGAACCTGAATCATCAGCTTCTCTCCTTATCTGCTTACTCTCAAGCAGCACCTGCAACCAATTTGAAAAAAAAACAGATGTGTACTACAGAGAATAGAGAAATCATTATAAAGAGAAGAAACACTCTGAGGATACTAACTTAAATATGAACAAGCTTGCAGTTATTGACACACAAAAATTGTTTTGATTTGGAGAAGTATCTGTCCTGGTTTGGGCTGGGATAGAGTTAATTTTCTTCTGAGTAGCTAGTTCAGTGCCATAGTTTGGATTTAGTGTGAGAATAACGTGGATAACACGTTGAGGTTTTAGATGTTGCTAAGTAGCGCTTATCCTAAGTTAAGGGTTTTTTCAGTTTCCCATTCTCTGACAGCAAGCAGGTGCAGAAGAAGCTGGAAGGGAGAGTGGCCAGGACAGTTGATCTGAACTAGCCAAAGGGATGTTCCATACCATAGGGTGTCATGCTTGGTATATGAACTGGGGGGAGTTGGACAGGGAGGTGGATCGCTGCTCAGGCATTGGTCAGCAGGTGGTGAGCAATTGCGTTGTGCATCACTTGTCTTTTCTTGAGATTTATTTATTTTTTATTCTCCTCCCCTCTCACAGGGAGGAGAGGGGGAGTAAGTGAGTGGCTGTGTGATGTTTAGTTGCTCTCTGGGGTTAAACCACGACAGCATCCTAAGTCTAAATTGCACTTAATCATATTCTTAAACTGAAATGAAGGCTACTAATACACGCGTTCAACTACTGTCAAATTGGCTGAATCTCAGTATATACACATATATTTTTCTTTAATCAGAATCTATGGATTGAAATGCACCAAATATAACTTCACTTGTTAAAAACTTGAAGAACTATTTCAATAAAAACATTAAATATAAGACGAAGTCACAAACATATTGTATGTTCATTTGTATGTTGATAAACATTCAGTCAGCTTTTATGTCTTTTACATTTTTATTCTTGTTAGGTAAACACACTAACAGTATGCCCTTATGAGTATGTCCCAGTCTGCACAGATTCTATACTTTGACAAAAGGTTCTGTGCTTTATCACAGAAGTCTGAGACATTAATTTCTTGGATAACTGAGACCTTACCATGCCAGATACACACAGGATTAAAAATGCCCTACTGGGTCTGGCCAGAGGTCTTTCTACAAGACCTAGAGGTCTACTACGAGAGTAGTATCTCGTACCACGACTGCTAGAAACTTAACAGGTAATATATAGAGTACATCCAAAAGTAAATATATGTGGTCCTCACCAGTGTTATTACTCCTGCATCCTTCTGTCCTCTCCTTCTTACTATTTCTGTATTAACTGTTCAAAAACTCTTATTCCTTCTAGATTAAGTTCCTAGGGATAAGGACTACTTAACTTCACTTGCACACAGAAGTGAAGCACTTAACTCAGGTGGAGATGCAGCTGAAGCTTCCAGATAACTTCAGTCAAGTCTCCTATATCATTTATAAATATCTATGCATGTTCATGCTGGATTGATGTGTTAAAATAACAACTTACCTGTTCAATTTGTCTGTACCAGATCATAAGCACTTCCTCTAGCTGGCGAACCATGTCAGGATTATTAGCTGCTGCAGTTACTTCCTTAAAGGACTGGAGTTTCGAAAAATTGATGTAATCTATATTTTTCAACTCAACAATTCCTTCAATGCTTATTACAGCCCCTGAAAAAAAAAGCTATTACAATACAGAACCAGTAAAGACTCTAAAATTAATTTCTACCAGTGTCAGCGACTTAAATTTAGGAATAAATGTCTGCCATCAGTGTTCTTTCAATATAATAGCCATTTTACTGCACTCAAATAAAGCAGAAAATTCTTATTTTAAATTCAGTGTTCCTCCTTAGAAGAAACATATCACTATTTTCTCAGGTAAATACTCTACCCATTTATTATTCAAGTAACTGATCATTTTATGTTTCCTTGCAGAACATGAAGAGTGCCTTACCTATGTGCTACTGCCTTTAAATGCAAATTCTTAAGTAGAACTCCTCTAGTTTGATTGCTTTCTAAATGCAATGCTTACCTTCTAAAAATGAAAGGTATCTGTTAACTGTTTCCACGAAATCCTGTTTGTATTTAGTAACCTGTTTGGTCTGACTTAAAGCACCCCAATTATTTGTTGCGAGGATAGCAGGGAGAAAAATCTTTCCTATCATATTCTTAACACCATGTAGGAGTCCTTCAGTGGCATCCAAAACACCAAAGAATATATCCTGCATTGTAACAGAATGATTGTTAATAATGCAGTAACTTAGACTGGAAACAGTATTATAAAATCAGTTGGTTTTTTTTATAACGGCACTCCTATTTGCCAATGAAAACTTTAAGAAGACAAAATCTTTACAAAATACTGATACCTACAATGTGACCACAAAATACAGTTTTCAATAAAAAAGGGAAGCCAATAATGGTTTAATACAGTTTTAAGGGCTGCCAGGCTATATTTTTATAATTTCAGTTATGTCCCTATCCTATAGAAAGTTTTGAAATTTTTTAAATAGTACATAACAACTACAAATATTCTAAATGTCTCCACCTACAATTAGGTACTAAGTGATGAAATGTAAGTAGCAAAAATGCTCTGGAGGCCCATATCTGAAATTATATTAGAAGCAATTATCTGTCTGAATTTGTATGACTTTGGATCCAATGAAATTTTTGTCTCTCTCCAAAACTAAATTTTACAAGTTCTGACTATTTTTAATATTTTTATATATTAGTATTTTAAATGTCCTTCAAATCAGCCAATATTAACATACTTTGTGTAACAACTTTCCTAAGAACATAAACTTCCTTTTCTCGTCACTTCACTAAGGAATTTGATGCAAAAGCAATATTTATGACCAATATTGAGACTCTTGATCAACAGATCTTGTATCTTACTTCTTGTAGTGTTTTTCCCCCTTCATTTTCTCAGCTCTCAAATGGAGCAAAACATTTTAAATATGTAATATAAAGTATATAAATTAATAATGGATTTTCTGTCTGAAGAATTTGAAATCATATTAATTAGAAGATACATCCATAGGACTTATTCTTATCAATTTACAGTCCATTGAGCACTGCCTGAGTATTAATATGTGTAGCCATAAACAAGAATGGAACCCACACTTACCTAAGAATTTGTCTTGTAAAGCAAAAAACGGAAGCTACATTATTTACATAGGATACATGTGTATTTCACACACTCAAAGACACATACAAGACAAAGGCACAAGTAAACTCTTCCACTCTTGGTATTTGCAGTAAAGTCATCTCAGTGAGTGCTAGTTTAGAGATTTTGATCTGATGTAGTTAGTGGCTTTAACCTCTTCAAGAACAGCAAGAAGAATGAGAAATTAATCTAAATGCTGACAAGAGTTCTGTAAGACACTGAATTCACCAGATATCCTATTTGCTGAAGTAACGCAGCTATTCATTGTGTACCCAAAAAGGAGAGCAAAGAGTACAATATAGCTTAACATTCAAAAGACGTAGTTATCAGTAACTTCATGTGACAATAGTAAAGCAAATAATGAAACAAAAATAGCTACTTTTAAAGTGTTATATTTTTTAAATATATGAGAGAATACCTCGTGTATAGTTTTTGCACTTATAGGGCTGTCGTTCCTACAACGAACAAAAAATAAGCATAGTCCCATGAATTTTTCTGGTGTGTTGTTCACATACAATTGCATCATTTGACTTCCTTTTACAACTCCTGGAATTGTCCGACCACATTCTGAAAAGAATTTCATACTTGTCACTATTTTTAAAAGTAAGGCTATTGCAAAATGCTTAAAATCAATATAGTGAAATAAAATTCAGGTTAGAAATAATTTATTTTCTTCTTTTGTGTGCAAAAGGATCAAACACAGCAGAATTAATGGATGTAATTAAACACATAATTAAAAATCTACACCAAACATTTAACATATATCTTACAAAGCAATTTTGGCACACTGTACTGCACTGAAAAGGGAATTTGCTCAGGTCCATCATTCTGAGTTAATTTGCTGTTGACTGAAGTACTTGTTTATTCACATTCTCCCTATCAAACAAGATATTATGCCTAAGTGGGAAAATAGAGAATGAGAGATACTTTCAGGTCCTCTGTGGATATAATCCTATGCAATTTTATCATTTCATATAAATAGGCAAGGGAACAGAATGTTCAGCGCTTAGAGAACCTTTAGGGATTTTAGATATTAAATTTTAATTCTCTACCAAGCATGCAAAAACTAGAAAGTTTCAAATATTTATAATAAATGCAAATTCAGACAGGTTTTATGAAAGTGCTTTCTAATGAACTGGGGGCATAACTCCTGTAAGAAAAAGTTACAATGAATTTAAGATTTCAGAAGACCATAATTTTTAATAGCCTTCCTTCCAATAATGGCTAAAATTGACTGAAATTATTTAAACAATTTGACATGAAGCAAGCATTTAAAATAGGAATTTTCAGTCCTTTTAGCAAAAGGTTGCAAAATTATGAAGAATTAGAAACAGATTTTATTCTGGGAAACACTAAAAATTAACAATAGAAGGCACTATTGTACCTGCCTGTATTAATATTGCTAAAAATTTACCTATTCCTGGTGCTTCTCCTTCTTGATAGAAAATTTTCAATGTTTTACTTCCTCCCTTGGCAAAAAAGGAATCAAAGGCTTTCAACTGTTAAATCAAGAAGTGAATACTTGTTACTCAAAACATTTTAATGTGCCTTTAAGACATGCAAAAATAATTTGACTATGCGACTGTTTAAAGTTTGGTGGCCTGTAATATTTATCTTCAAATATTGTAAGTTACAAAACAGCATAATAGATACTTCAAATATTGACTTCAGGTACTGAAGCTGCACACACAGTTGGCCCGGCTCCTGATAATTGTGTATCAAACATTTATGGTCTTGTCCAGTAATGCAGAGACACCGTAGGATATTCCGTCACTCAGAGATATGTAAATCTAAAGTAACAACTGGAAGCAACTGGTCATAAAAGACTTAGAAACATACACAGCAGATATGCATGATTTGACATACCCTACTATTGCTACTCTACCCCTAAATGTAGAAGATTAATTTTTAAGAGAGGAGGAACATAACATGAGGATTTTATTCTGGAGATGTGAATTGGCCACACTGGCTCCAAAACCTTTTCATGATGACAAAGATTTTGCTGACCTCTGGAAGAACAATGAGATCATATCTGATGGAGACCATGCTGCCCCATAATTAGCTTGCTGTGCCTGTCCATAAACTAGCCACCCTATATCACTACAGGTCTCTAGATGGCCATTTTGATTCTGTCATGTTATACAACATGCTTTGGACAGTAAGGATGAAAAGCTTTGAAATGAACACTGTGTATGAATTACCATTCTGAAGAACTTGCCTGAAATTATACCTACGGTTTCCGAAATCTGAATTTTCGAACTGCCCTAGGCAATTTGTGTGTCCTGGTAAAATCAGGGTATGTGATTTAACAGGACATGAATAAAGCTCTGAAAAGCACTAAAAAAGTTTGGAGGACATCAGAAGGTACTGATCTACTCAAAATCCAGCTTCTTTCAGTCTCTGTAGTTATCTGCAAGGATGACTAACTCAGGATGTGACTGGGGATTCAAACTGTCCGACTGAAGGGCTCAGCCTTGGTAGTGAGAACTCCTCTTTTCTCCTCATCAAAAAAGTCAAGAAATTTAGCTAGCAAATATGTCTGGAGATGCATCACCTTTCAAGCACAAAGCATACACCTCTAGATGTGGTACATTCCTTACGAGCATGATTCTTTCCCCAGCAAACAAATATAAAATCTGAATCAGAACAGTGATAGGAAAATGAGTGACACTCAGGGGAGAGAATTTAAACTCTTTTGAGAACACAGCATTGTGCAAAAAGAAAAGTAGTAAAAGCAAGACAGCTGTAGAAATGCATGCTGTGCTTCCACTTTGGTTCATAGGCACCAGTGAGTAACAAGGTTAAAACTGAGAAAAATACAGAAAAAATCCCCCCCCACATCCCTCTCCCAGTAGTGAAAGAAAAGAAAAAATGGTAAAGTACTGAAAGGGCAATAACAAAAATCAGGAAGATTCACTACTACAAAAAAAGCACTCCAAGCTGATGGGAAGGGAAAGGCAAACAGTAACCTTCGGGCTTGTATGATTTTACACAGGAGGGAAGACATGAGCTGTCCCCTGTTACTGCTGCTTTTGCAAATAGCTTCTGTTTCAATCCATATGGTACAACAACTCACGGTGTGAATACATAAAGGCTAATGCTTTAAAGGGTAAAACTCAATTCATGGGTTTCAAAGACATGATATGTACAGGGGAATTCACTAACTGACAATTTGTTGAAGGACAGTGTTGACACAGCCTCATCAGCCTAAACTGCTTACAAATAAACCAAAACCGGAAAATTTCCAATCACAAAAAGTTTTCAGATGTTTCAGTTTTCAGGTCCTGGTGACAGCAAAAAAATCCCCCAAACCAAGAAAAATGTAAAAAAAATAAAAAAATAAAAAAATAAATTCTTAAGAACCCAAAGGTTCTCAAGTGTCTTAATCAGACTCAACGTAGAAGAGCAGTTTTACATGAAGTCAGGATGATCTAAAACTATATACCATTTAGCAACTGTGAAAAAGGAAATGTTGATTGATTGAGAGCACTTAAAGCACTTCTATGTTGGGTAACCATAAGAAAAACAGGACTGTTCATGATATATAAATACCAGTAAAGAAACAACAAGTTTGGATTGGGACTAAATCTGGCTTGTAAGTGAACAGCTGAAGTTCTAACGATTTGTTTGATCAAAGGAGACAATATCTGGCTGAGTTTTGCATGTTAACTGAAATCTATAACAGAAGAACAACATCATGCAGTCAGAGAATGTAAGGGTCATGCCTTTTCACATACAGCCATACTGAGTTTTGATACTGTACTAAAAAACAGTTTAGCTGGTTGCTCCTTTTTTCAGTCCCTTTGAAACACTATGAAAGACAACACTGAAGACACACAAAGAATGACTGAGTTTTCAGAAGTTCCACAGGTTTGGGATGTACTCACTCTACAAATCGATTTTATTGCATTTTTTTAAACATTTCAAAATAAAGCGCTCAACACTGGAAATTATTTAATGGGTCTTTCCAAATGTAATTAGAGTAATTAAGTAGTTCAGGATTAACATTCTCTCTTATTACTAGGTAACACTAAATTTTCAAAATGGTCCCATGAAGTTACACATTTTTGCAGAATCTTTGGCATTTCAGTGAGGAACTCACTAGCAAAAAACTATCATCTTTAGAATATAATGATGCCAGGCTGAGACAGATGAAACTTGTTGGAACTGGTAGATGTAACAAGAATCCCTTGGGTCAAACTAACAGCAGCAATTGTATTTTCCTTAAGGTAAGAAAGATGAAAAAGCCACAATCAAAAACCTTGGGAATATTTGCAAATCTGCCAGGAAACTAACCTGAGTGATTTAGTAGAGTATCATTTTAGATGAGTTGTGTGCTTTATTAATCACTTTTTTTGGCAGAAACAATCAAAATTATATAAAAACTTCATATCAAAGATGCAATCTGCTATATATGTTGACTAATAATTGAAACCAACAAACAGAACAGACTTACCGAAGGGGCATCCAAAATCATTTCTTCCACAGTTGTTAAATCTAAACCTAGCCTGACACTGAGAACTTCAAATATGTATTTATATGAAGCATCAACTTTTGCTCTTCGATGTTCTCTTGCTTCTTTGTATTGAGCCTAAAACATTAAACACAGCTTTCAAACTAAAAATACAAAGCAATCACTATGACTTGCTGCTTAACTTGCAACTAATGCTGAAATCATTACAAAATTCAACTCTGAGGATATGTCAAGGAAAAGCAAACATTAAAAATACTTGTCCTGGTTTGAGCTAGAACAGAACTAATTCTGTTCAATGATTTTACTTTTCAGGTCAGTCTCTTCTAAGAGACTGCACTTTGTGAAGTAATGGCATGTGTTTTGCAAACAGTGTCAGCTTCTAGAAGTGATAATGCTCAATGTTTGTAGATACTACCAAACACTGATATGCAGAAAGGCTCTTGCTTATATCTGCTCCTATAGAAACCAAAGTCAATGCTAAATCTTTTGTACTACCCTGGGGGTGCAGAAAGTAAAAGGCTGCACCTGCAGGGAGAAGCAGACAGGACAGGTGACCCTAAACTCATCAAAAAGGTATTCTGTCCCATACACATCATATTCAGAAAGTCAAGCTCTTCTTCAATGGCTGGCATCTGAGAAGGAATCTGTCTGGAAGGAATCAGAAGGAATCTGATCAAATCGTTCTTTGATCCCAATTTGTGTGTTCCTGAATCTAGTTCCAGAAAACAGCTCCTGAATCTGGTTCCCATCTGGTGCTGAGTCCAGTCTGGGATTTCCCCAGTGCCTGCTCACAGTATCAGTGGTGACGGTGACATAATTGCCATCAAGGTGGTTGGATTCAATGTTGGGTTTCTATATATGTTTCATTTTATTTTTATTAATTTTTTTTATTTTTCTTTTCCAATCCNATCTGTCTGGAAGGAATCAGAAGGAATCTGATCAAATCGTTCTTTGATCCCAATTTGTGTGTTCCTGAATCTAGTTCCAGAAAACAGCTCCTGAATCTGGTTCCCATCTGGTGCTGAGTCCAGTCTGGGATTTCCCCAGTGCCTGCTCACAGTATCAGTGGTGACGGTGACATAATTGCCATCAAGGTGGTTGGATTCAATGTTGGGTTTCTATATATGTTTCATTTTATTTTTATTAATTTTTTTTATTTTTCTTTTCCAATCCATAAGTCTCTGTCCCTTATTCCCTTTCTCTTGCCTTTGGGGAATTAAGAGAGGCTAATAGTGAGCATCTGTCACCTGTCTAGCATCTGACCCAGCTCTAACCCTTGACAATACCACAGCTAGATTTAAACATATTTGTGTGCCATATTAGCTGGTTTTATTCTTCCACAATCAATATTTTAATTTATTATACTAATGCAGAAAGACTACAATATCAGTTTAATACTAAAGTATCTAAAGTGGGTAAATATTTGCAGGAATCAAGCTAAGAACAGTTTTGCTTCAGTGTAAATTTTCCAGTTAATATTTCCTGCTTCCTTCCTCTATTACGCTAAAATAAAATCATAAAATATTGCAAACATTGAAAACAGACTCATTCACTTTCTACCAGGAATAATTTAATAAAAGAACTGAGTATAAACAAAAAGGAAAAAAAAAAAAAAAAGAAAAAGAAAAAATAAACAATTAATATAAACTGAATTTAATCATCTGTGAAAAAAAGCAGAAATCTATTTCAAGATTTAAGGTTGAATACTAAACCTGTTTTTCTTTTAAAACTTCTTGCAAGGTCAGAACTCCGCTAGCGCTCCTGGAAAACCTTGACAACTTTTGGCTTGCCATAGAAGAAGACGCTTGGGAAGAGGAAAAGCTGGCTCTTTGTCGAGTATGGCAAAGAGATCTGGCTATAGCATCTCGTGATGCAACAGGAATAGGCACAAAACTCTCTGCAGAATGAATAGGCTCAGCAGTATTTGTGGTAGCAAGATTGGGCCCAGCATCTCCTCCGGTGTTTGAACTTTCTTTATTATTTTTTTGTACCTCTTCCATCCTGAAATCTGAAATTTGCAAAGAAAAAAAAAATGCACTTATAACAATCCAGATTTTTCAAGTTTACCTTTTCAAGAAGGCAGAAAGGAAGAGTAAGGGAGGGAATAAAACCATGAAAACTGAGAGCATCTCAAAACTGACTTCCAGGTATATAAATTCAATAGTCTCATCAAGTCCTCTTCAAGTTCTTAAGATAATAAATATTTATATACATTTTATGATAGGTTACAAATATCAAGCTGGAGAGAAAGACTTAAAAAAACATACATTTACATCTTGTGGACATCTTTCTATATAACAAATAATTCAAAAAAATATTAATACTTATGCTGAATATCTGATTACTGAGAAATAAAAATGGTTTAGAATATAACTGATTTGTTTAAACTTTAGTTCAGCAACTGAGTTTACAAAAAGACTTGCATATTCTTCCATACAGGTCTTAAAGCACTGCTCACATAAACAGTTCCACAACTTTTACACAAATGCCACATCATGCATAATATTCTTAATGTGTTAAAGTGTTTGCAGAAGTAATGAAAGATGGAGGGTGTTGGGTAGTATTTTTTTAGTGGAAAAAAATTTAATTTAGCATCAGACACCTTCAGAATAATGAAACAGACTTTCTCTCAACTCTGTGCCTAAACCCTGGAACACTGCAATTCATAAGGAATAGATGCCATTCTTCAGCAGAAGAAAGGAATTTCTCAGTTCATCTCCTGATGGTCAGGGACCAGCAGGTTAATTGTCCTAGATGAGGATTCCTAAACCAACCCAAAGCAAAGCATTCATGGCCCACTGCTAGGCAGTAGGCTGTTATGCAATGGTGGCTCCTTCCACTTTCTTTCCCTCTCTGTTCCACTAGTGCATGAGCCTAGGAAAGATTTGATTTCTGAATTCTAAGCCCATAATTCAGGGCTACAAAAAAGCATCTAAATCTTCTCTCTCTCTCTCCATGTTTTCCTATTATGGAGCATACTCATCCACTTGCATTTACTGGCCATCATCTATCCTATTCAAGAGACCTTAATACTCCTAAACACACGTAGAAAATTAAATGTTTTTTAAGTGTGCTCAAATCTATGCACAGATTGAGCAACTAGTTTTAAGACACTGTAATAATCAGTAGAACTATACCTAAAGCCCTTACCTTGTGTATGATTTTTCCTCGAAAAGTAGATCATTCAGTTTCACAGAGATGTTATAATGGAGAAGTATTTTATAAGCCAAATGTTAAGATATGCCATTAAGGTCGCACTCAGGATAACAGATTAAAACAAAAGCATGGAAACTGCTGTTCTACACAGAGTACTATTACCGTAAGGACTATAACTATCTAGAACTACTTCATAGTCCTTGTAAGGCCTCAGGGCAGCCAACCACAAGCGTAACTGTGTTAGGTACTCTCTTACATACTATTGCCTGATTCAGGAAATAGAAAACCAGAAGCAGCACCTGTTGCTACATTACTAGCTCCTTATTTTTGCCCATGATTAAAAGTTTGTCTTTCTTGAAGTAAAAATACTAAGAAAAAACAACCTAAGAACGTCACAAAAAAACCAAACCAAAACAAAACCAAAAATGGAAAATGTAAAAACTAAGTTAATTCCTTTCTTTTCCTGCCTGTTTATCTGACTGGGGTGATCATCAGTAAGGTTAATGAGGTACTTTCCTTCACAACACTCAAGCAGAGTAGGTTGGATGTTAACTTCCCTGCCTTTTAACTGGTTCTCTTGAACAGCCAAGTTGAAGCCTCCCCCTAAAGCCCAAGATGAGAGAGGTTGGGTTCTCACAGCTTTCTTTAAAAATCAGACTACGTTGTACGCTGGCAGCCTCCCTGGCTCTCCAGACATCTGTACACAAGATGTTGGATGGCTCAGCTGAGATTTTCACACTTTTCAAACACCTGCATGAGCTCCAGCTGGCTACCTATCCCAATTTCTAACAGCAGACGTGCTTTTATGTTAAACCGCCCTTTCCTCCTCTCCAGGATGTCCTAAACCTTGTCTATAGAGCCAGTTCATGCAAGAGAAGTGAATCTGGTTTCCAGCACATGAGTCTTAGAAGGTAGGAGGAGGAGAAGGCAAAAGAGAAAAGAAAGGAAAAGCGGAGGATTCCCAAGCCTGGAGTACGAGGGGTACCGACTTCTGCGGGCTCTCTTCTGAAGAGCCGAGGTGCCTTAACCGGCATTCTGTTTTGACAGAGAGACGCAAGCAAGAGAGACCCCGACCTGACTGGAGCTAGTGCCTCGCAGCGCGGAGCGGGGAGCAGCCCCCCGGCCGCCGTCCCAGCAGGAGGGGGAAGCCAGCGGCTCCGGCGCCCGCCGCCCGCCGCGGGGCAATCGCTCCGAGCCGGCCCTC
>VZZY01000014.1:0-13269 GCA_013400335.1 Eurystomus gularis
GATCTGGCCCGTTCTCAGCACTCTCACACCTCACACTCTCTCTGGTTTCGCCCCTCAGCCCCGTGTCGTGACGACATCGTGACAGGTGACAGGCGGCTCAGGTTTTATTGCAGAGCAGCTCTGGGCGCGCAGCTCGAGCAGCGGAGCCCGCGCAGGATTCGCTTCTCAGCCGGTTTCCTTCCACGCAGCCCGTGTCCCTGTGGCCGCGCGGTCGCAGCCGGCGCCGTGCCCGGCTCTGCCCTTCTCTTCTCACCTTCTGCCCACAGCTCCAGGGGGTTTCTCCCCTGGGAGCGCGGAGCTCTCAGCGTTCAGGACGAGGTGCTGCCGCTAATAGAGCTTCATGGACGCCGCAAAGAGGGCAGCCAGGTCTTCTTCTGTGTGCGGACGTGGCGACAGCCTGGTCACCCTCTCCTGCGGGGTGGAAGGAGAAGGGGTTCAGAAGGTCGCCACTAAAAGTCGTCAGTCGGCAGCTGAACATGAGCCCTTGGACCCGCGCCCTCACCGGGGAGAAAAGGGGTTGTGGGTAAGTGACCAAGTCCTTGAGGTGAAGCGTCGGCAGCTGGGCAGAGAACATCTGAGTTCAAGCTGCCCACAAGGAAACGCGCGGCAGCAAGGTCAGAGTCCGCTCAGTCGCCAAGTGAAGCACCTCAAACCCGGGCACGGCCCGTCAGAGATGTCAGCAGAGCAGAGGCCTTCTCCTGCGAATTCAGGCTGGTTTGTTGCGTTTCCAGCACTGGAACTTGGAGTTCGATTTCTAGGGACCAAAATTTTCATGATACAACACGTCTGAGAGCCCCAGAACTGCCGCAGTCGGGGAGAGCAAATCGTGCTCGCAACTCAGCCTCTACAACAGACACAGCAGGATGTGGTGGTGAAACTGCTCCATAAACAGCCTGAAACCTCGGCATGAGAATACGGGACAGTTGTGGTTGGTCTTCACTTGGATGGTGACCCAACAGAACTTCTGGGTGCCAGAGAGAAACTCGGGCACACGCCGCTTGAGCGAACGACCGCAAAGGTGGGGCCAGCAACGCAGAGAAGCCCCGCGCTCCTGCGGGCGAGGAGCAGGCTCAGAGCAGGTGCCGGGTCACCGCAGAACCCTCTGCTGAAGGGCCCGACGCTGACGCTCTCGCGCTGCTCGTGGCTGGCTCTGGTCTGGCTCAGCGCAGGGCCGCGGCCGCTCCGCTCCCCTCGGCCCACGGGGACGCGTGGACAGGCTGGACACGCTCCACCCTGACCCTCACCGTGGAAGGCTGGTCTGGCACGGTGAGGGAACCAGCCGTGAGGCACCCGCAGCCCAACGGTCACGGCCAGCGGTTAGCGGGGCTTGTGCCGAGCGCGAAAAGCGCAGCTTTGTGACCCTGCCCACGGGAGAAGCTCTCCCGGCGCCGCAGCAGCCAGGCGACAGCTCTGTCCCCGTCCCCGTCCCCGACTCGCCTGGGGCAGCGTGCCTCTGACCAGCGCGGGGATGTCCGCTGCAGAGTAGCCGAGCGCAGCTAAGCCGTCATCGACGTCCAGATCAAACAGGAGCTCCCGGAGCCTGTCTGCCAAAATCGGCCCCGCGTCCTTGGTCCTGGCCGCGCGGGTGTTGGCTCCTGAAAGAAGACAGAACGCCTTGGCTGCAGGGCGGCAGAGCAGAGGCAGCCTGTCCTGGACTTCACCTCGTCCCGGTGTCAGCTGAGCACGTGTCCACACGTAACAGTCCCTGCCCTGAAAGCAACGGGAAGTAAAAAGAGGAGTCAGTTGGAACAGTCTGCAAAGGGTGAGGCGGAACAAGACGGCAGAGGCCGGGGACCGCTGCCAGAAACGCCAACCGCCACACGTGCTGCCAGGGAGGGGACGAAGCTGATGCACCAGCGCCAGCGGTCTCTATTTTCATGGCCACTGCGCCAAATTACCTTTGTTTTAGGGCCTTGAGTTTGCTGACATCTAGAGGGCACGGAAACCGGTGGCTGTCCTGTCCAGCCACACGTTCCACGCAGCCCGAGAAGGAGCAGATGGCAGGGCAGCAAACCCCAGCCCTAACGCTGCTCTCGCAAGGCTGACTTGCGCAGGACAGTGTAGAAGTGAGGAGGGGGAGCTGGTGTCTCTGAAGCGCCTCCTGAACAGTAATGGAGGCATCAACACGAACCAAAAGACGCCACCACTTCTCACAGAACAGCTTGCTTCCCCTTCTTCAGCGAGCGGCCAGGACTGCTTTAGAACAACCACAGAACCACGTCCAGGCAGAGGACACGGGTTCCTCCGTGCGATTTCTTTTCAAACCAAGCTGAGCTGGATTTGTTCTCCGCACAGCCCCAGCGACGTGACACCAGAACCTACCGCGAGGTGACTAAGGGCACAACACAGCGACAGGAAAAACATTTCCTGTGGTCCTCGCGCCGTTCAGCCGCTCATTCAAAGGGGGTTAAGCAAACAGGAGACCAACAAGCTCATCTGAGCAGCTCGGGTAGGACTGGCAGCAGGGCAGCAGCTGATGTCTGGGAGAAGTTGATAAAGGAGGTGGGACGGAGCCTCGTAGCGAGTCTTAGGCTGTCGGGATTACACCAGGCAGCCCGAGTTTATCCTGGGTTTTGCTGTAGAGGAATAACTGGCACGTAAATCCAGTATCTTCAGATAATAGAGAGGGGGAAAAAAGAACAGGAAATGCGAAGGGCAGTTTTAAAATATTGCTGTAGTTCTAGTACTCCCTTTGTGCTCAACCTGAAGGACACGTCAGTCTTTGACCGCACTTAGAAAACACCTGGCTGCACACACACCCATTCCAGCCCGTTCGGAACCCACCCAGGGAGGTATCAAGCTGGTTTTGGCTGTACCCAAATTCACGGCTGTACCTACACACGACCCAACTATCTAGTAACCTGCCCCAGGCCATAAAATACCTGCTTGGCCGCTGCATCTGGCACCGTGACAGACCCGAACCAGCTACTGCCGCCGGTGGGACCCTGGACTGGGGTCAGCAGCAAACGCCCCGGGAGGGAACGAACAAACCCAGCTCCGTGGGGTGTGTTTTGGGCAGGGTCCCTTCACCGCAAGACAGACAATAACGTAGTTTAAATCTCTGCTGAGGAAGATCAACAGAGCCTTCAGAGACAGACTTGATAGCAGCGGTTCACACCACGAAACCTAAGGGAACTGCTTTTCAACCACTTGTTTTGAGTGAGAGTTCCATTTCTCTGACAGGTGTCCTGGCCAGTTACTCAGACACATTTTCTTAGTCTACCTGGAGTCGTGTGTCCCCGCTGCAGGAACACACTCATTCGGTGGCTTCGCGTATGATTCCTGCCGGGTTTGTGTTCTGGTTTTGACCACAGGCAGGACCGCATCCTTTGGAGGATGGCCGAGCCACCTCACAGCCAACATTTAGAAGATAAACAGGGTTTTTCCTTGGTACAGTTTTCCTGACCTTGTTTTACACCCTCTTTAAAATAGATATTTAAATATAAATAGATATTTAGAGATATACAGATATTTTTAAAAGATATTTTCACAGCCCACAGAGCAGTCCCGCTCTGCCCTGAAGCCCACAACGCTCCCAGATGACTTAACGGGGAAGTCACCCGTGTGACTGCAGCGCTGTGACCTGCACACAGAACCGTACAAGGGTCTGAACACAGACTTCCAGCTGCCCCAACCACCTGCTCCCTACCCTCTGCACCGCTGTGCACGCAGCTCTGACCGCTCGTTAGTGAGCAGGAGCCTCAGCAGCAGCTTAGCTACGGACAGGCTGGTGCAGACAAAAAACTGACCCGAGACAGAAATAAATCAGCCCACCGCGGACGCAGCCGAGTACGTGTTTGCTCTATGGTACCTACTCTTAAGTAACTACTCCCCATAAAACAGCAAGAGAGATGCCAGTCGCCTCTGCTCTCTCCTGACTCGTAACAGATCTGCAGTTAAATTCAGCTGTCCCGTTCTCTAGCCAAGAACCAGGTTTCTCCAGCCTGTTTCTCTAACGACATCATCCGGTATAAAAACTTAGCATTATTCTACCGAAGTTTGCGTTATGTGCAAACTCGGACTCCACAATCCTGTTGTTTAAACTTAAAACCCCTGCAACAACCAACCACAACGTCTTGCACACAGTTTTTTTTACTCCCAAAAAGATATTTTGGAAAGAATCCCATTTGTATAGATCGCACCCACAGAGATTCCCTACCTAGGATCTCCGCAGCCTCCAAGTGCCGCTCGGGACATATCTGTGCCGTGAAAGCAAACACTGCTGGGGACGTCAGCACCACAGCGAGGCCGTGCGGCTGGGGACAAAAAAGAAAGGAAAAAGAATTAAACAATCACACCAACAGGACACGTACTACGTGCTTTAACGCTCATTAACGTCAGGTAACAGAGAATCGCAACGTATAACACAAAACCAAAGAGAAACCAAGCTTTACCACCAACGCGTGATCCACATCATAATCCTTTGGCTTGTAAGTCTTCACCAAGCCAGAAATAGGGTAAGACATCCCATGGCTAGAACAGAGAGCAGAGGGAAAGCGGTCAGGGCAGCTCTTCTGGCAGCCGGGAAATCTGTGCTCAGCCCCTCGTGCAGGCAGCCTGCCGGATGCTGGTCTCTTAGGTACAGACAAGTACTTACATATTCCTTCGGTACCGGTACGGATACCGGGTACGGACAGCCCTCACCCCTCTGCACCCCGAGAGCCGGGCGTGCAAACCAGCCCCTCCTCACTCTGGGAGTCGTTCCAGTCACTGGAGGGCTCCGCACGTGCCCCAAGTAGCACAACCCGCAACCCCGCCTGAGAAAAGCTACATTAAAGTATAATCGAAGCGTGGATTTGCTGAAACAAAAGGAATGAGATGAAGGTGTCTGAAGAGAATGGCTGCTACTAACTCTGCACCTCATCCCGGCTTAGGCTTTGCTCCTCTGAGGTTTCCTCCCCTAGGAAACGACACTGCCTTGCAACATTAATTACAGCTCGCTCCAGCCGATGCCCCCTCCGCGGACAGACTTGCAGACTCCAGGCGCCAGCTCAGGCCAGGCACGAGGTTACCTCACTGCAGTCTCACCGCAGAACGGCGGGCACGAAACCCGGTACTTGAAATGCTGTTGATGGGTATTTTTCCTAACTACGGTTTTTACTATCAGGGAAGGTAAAGAAGGCCCGTGTTTTGCAATTTTAACAACTGAATTTGGCTGTCACAAGCCAGAACACACAATCTTCACGCACACAAATGCCAAGGACTCATTCTCTCCTCACGACACCGGCTCCCCCTGCGCCACAGGCCAGGCTACAGCCTCTTAGTACCCGTGCAGCAACAGAGGCAGCGCTGCCTTTGGCAATCCGAAACAAACACCAGGTAGAAGCTGCCCTCGGACGGGGTTGTTATTTCGCTGTACTCACCAGAGATGAACACCAGCGTTGCCAAAGCCAATACCAGCGCAAGCACTCGCCAGGTGCATGTTGGCTCTTGCTTCACGGTCTTCAGGGTTTCTGATGGCTCTGTGCACCACGGAGACAACGGTACCAGTGAAAACACAGGCAGGGAACTCAGGAGGGAGCAGGGAGAGGGGCCTTCCTTACGGACAGATGTGCAAAACCCGCTAAGAGAAGCTGCTGAGATAAAAATGCTGGAAACGGGATCAATCACGCTTCAGGCAGAGAACAATCCCGCTCTGGATCAGTAAGTAGATCAAACTGGTTCCACGAAAGGGAAGTTGCCTTTCGCTTTTCCACAAACTAAGCCAATTGATTAAGTTTAGCCGTATCCACCTCGGCAGCGGTTTACACAACTCCACCCGGGAGCTGCGGCGATCCCACGTAGGGCTCCGAGGCCACGCCGGCTCCCCGCCCTCTCTGAGGTGGTGTCTGCACCCCACCGCCTGCGTGGGAAGAGAACAGGAGTCCCTGCCTACCCACACGTCAGGCTGCTCGTGTTCCCTGCCAGGGCGGGGAAAAAGCCTCGGGAATAGATTCCACGGGAACAAGGAGCCGCTGCTCTGCCCAGCTAGGCGCGGTTTAAAGGGTTTTACAGAAAAACCCGCATTGATCTTTGCTAGAAGCGCAGCGGCGTACGAAAGCTGGATGCAGACTGAAACGTCATGGGTAGAGACCAAACCCAACTCCCCGTTAATTTAGGTTAATTTAAAAATTAAGCTACATTGAAGGTCCTCTAAGCACAAACAGGCTTCCAGGAAATGCAGAATTTTGCACACCCACGAGCACATGTGGTTACCTTCTGAATGGATGGGCGTTTTAACTTACACTGAAGGTCACAGAAATTACACCAGCAGTACTTACATATTCCTCTTATACTGTCACAGAAAGAGGATTCTTGAAGAAATACGTGAACGCTGCTCCCACATTAAGTCAGCAGCTTGAAGTACCTTTAACTGAGGACTCATAAAACAGACTCACAGAGGCATTAAAAAGCTACTTGAGGACAACCTAGCAACCCTAACTTTACACGGAATTTTATTTGAAAAAAAAAAAATTTGCTTTGTTTAAGAAAATCCAGGATAGAAAAATAAGGTTTACCGGAGAAGTTTGCCTTGTTTTAGCCTAAAATTCAAGTTTTTCTAAGCATCCATTTTTGGGCACTGAGGACTGAGCACACGGAGAAGGGGACGGCTGTTAAGTGCGTTACCTTTTCAAATACTTAGCCACAATGCGCAGAGCATGGAGAGCCCAGACATCGCTGATGGGGTTGCTGCCTTGGTAAGCTGGTCGGTTGATGGGATTTGAAGGGCAGGGACTGCGCCTGTCGTAAGGGAGAGCGGTGTATGACTCCAGGGCATGGCTAAAAGAAAGATTAAAACATGAATTATTTAAGTGGGAGAGCCCCGTTTTGCAGACGAACCATTTTCACCCACACAGCACCCAGAAGCAAAGCAAGCTCTGGTTCTCGGAACAGAAACCTTCATTCATTTTGTGCAGCTAAAAGCTGTAGGTTTAGGATGAAAAATCTGTGCCAAGCGGAAAGCAAATTACGAGAGAGGTCCCAAAGACGGTCGTGACTGGGCTAAGACCTGTCAGCGTCCCACAGGCCTCCGCAAATTTTTTGCTGGCGCATCACGGCTTTTATTAGAAAATCCTCATTCTCTATTTCCTGCCGTGTCTGCGGGACACGCTAAACGCTGTCGCAGTTGGGATTAGATCATCTACTCGGCCTCTTAAAATGGGACACGTGGACGCTCTTCCCTGACAACAACCCTCCTGGAAGCAAACGGCTTCTCCAGTGCACTGCAAAAACCTCACAGTGTCCGCAAACGAGCGACTTGTTTCCACACGTCCTGAGGGAGGTCGTGAAATTAAGTGAGGGGAGAGTACAACGAAGACCACCTCAACAAGAACAGGAAAGGAAGAAAAAAGAGCACCCCTTCCTGCTCCTAAAACACATTTTTTTCTACAATCACAGTGAAAATACAACACTGTAATAAATTCAGGCAGCAGCCTGCACAGAAAACTCACCAAAGCACGTCAAAGCCGCTGTTGGCCACGACCCGCTCCGGCATCGACAGTGTGTGTAAAGGATCAACGACGCCTAACGTCGGCCGGATGGCTCTTGAAGCGATACCTGCGACGTGCAAGCGAGGAAAAGGCGTTCAAGATCTTTTGCAACAAAAATAGGACGAGACAAGCTTCACGCTCAAAATGCAATAATGAGGGGAAGTCGTCTGAAAGGACGAAGGTAAAGGCAAAGAGAAACGAGAGCGTAAGAAGCGCCCTAGAACGTCAGTCTTCCTGGCGATGAAATCCCTGTAAGAGAGTTGTATGATTCGAGACTTCTGCCCGAAGTGAATCACATCAGACAACGTCCTCTCTCCATCTGGAACCTTCCCTGAGCGGGCTAAACGCTCAAAATATCGGTGCTGAACGGTATCTGCAACCATGTTCTTAGATTTGTATCTTCTGTGAACAATCAGAGGCAAGGCTGGTTTGTGTCTACGATCAACCGCTATTGCTGATTGCTGTCTTCAGCATCTGCAGTGACCTTCACGCCTTGGTCAAGGAGACACAGACGCAGCTTCGAGAGACACACACAGACAGACTGGTTGACTACGTACAGACCAGAAACCCTGAGCTTGGTCAGAGCTCCTCGGCAGACCCATCCGGGTCCCAAGTGGACTGGCCGGCATACAAAATCCACACATTTCGCACTAAAACCTCCCACCAGCGATGACGTTTTAGCCCCGGTCTTCATTTGCCAGGGATGAAAAGGCCGAGGGAAGACAGCGTCCCTCACTGGCACAGCATCTCAGGCCTGAGGCTTCCCCGGCCAGGAAAAGGAACGTTTGGTTGCAATTACACAACAAAGAAACTAAAGTCTGAAAAGCGGGAACCGAAATACAGAGGGAATAGGGAGCAGCTGGTTGGCCCTGCACGTAAGTAGAAATTTCCTTCGCAGTTAACATCTTCTGCCATTTGAGAACCTGAAAGGCTGAAGTTTCCTGTTTTGCTCTCAAACTATAATCCACTGTATTACGCAGGTGTTTCGTTATGTCAATACGCTACAAATTTAATTCAAGGAGGAAACCTTTAGGCTCTTCAAGTTGGCCTGTGGCAACTGAATCGGACAAAATGACACCTGAAATGACACGCGGGATCCCTTTCTCGCAAGGCAGGGAAATAAAGACATTGGAAAAGCAATTGCCTCGACTCGCAGACAAAAACACATCTCACCAGTTTTTACTTTTAGTTCTCTGAAGTCAAAAATGGCAACACCAGTGGTTTCGCTTCCAGTTCCAGCGGTCGTAGGAACTTAAAAGGATAAATGGGGATAACAACAAATGATCAGTAAAACATAACCTTGCAAAACACATCAACAAAACCGCAACAGCGATGCCACCAAAAATACGGCATCCAGGAAATCTCAGACCTCTCCCGGCTCTGAAGCCAACAGGTCACAGAGGAGCTGCCCCTCTGACCTCTTTTCTCAGCAAAAGCAGCCACACCCGGCCCAACCAGACAAAACAACGGCAAAAACGGATTTTACTCCCACTGAAGTCGACGGGACGATCTAGGCTGAACGCATCCCGAGAAGGAAACCCACGGGCAGGGGAAACACCGCGGTAAGCTGGCTCCGGTGGAAACGACGGGCGCAGAACGACGGCCCTTCTCCCAGCCTCCCTCTCCACAGCCCCCCTGCTCCCGCTTCACCTGCAACGAGCGGCTTGAGGGGCACGGCGACGGGCTTCCCTCTCCCCACGGGAGCGTTGACGTAGTCCAAGAAGTCGGACGCAGGGCTGGCCGCGTACAGGTTGGCAGCTTTGCAGGTGTCCATGACGGACCCACCTCCAACAGCAACGTAGGCATCAAACTCTCCCTTTTTAGCAAATTCGATGGCGTCCAGGAAGCTTGGAAAACAAGAACAGCTTTCAAATTAGGAGAACACCAGCACACAGAGAAATTAAGTGTTGGGATGAGCGTAGAGGTCACAGGAGGTGCTCAACCAGCGGTACGACGTGCTCTCCTCCCGGAGAAGCGCGCTGTCACGAGCAGTACCTTTGGTCTGTTGGTTCCACCCGGACGCCGTCGTACACCTGAAAGTTTATACCGTATTTGGCCAGGGAATTCAACACCGCGCTTACAGGAGGGAGCCGGGAGAGGTTTTTATCTGTCATCAGACAAACTCTTCTAGCACCGAGGTTCTGCAGGTCCTGTAAGAACAGTGAGATCAAAAAACGAACGGCTGGTATGAAATCGAACACTGAACTATTCAGTACGAACCAAAACCAAGGGAAACGTTTAATAATAAAAAACCCAACCTAAAAACACGCGGCTATCGTAACGCTTTTGAAGCAGTGGCAGTTACAAGAAAAAGAGGATTAACCACACACACACAGGATGCAGACAACAGCAGAAAGTACAAAGCTGCCAGACTTACACAGCCGAAGGCCTGTGACAGAAGAAAACTAATGATACAGATGTCGAGCAAGTGAAAACTACGTGGAACAACTTAAGACTACAACAAAATGTAAAATATTATTTCAAAATGTTTTTTTCCTACGCAGTTCCTGAAACATCGAAAGGCTTTTCCACCGGTTAGGTCTCCCTCAACCGCCTGCCAAAGCACAGCATCCAAGTCTTAAAAATTTCATACTGAATATTCACTTATTGATGGAAAAAGCGAAAGAAGTTGTCAAAAAGAAGGAAAACAATGCTACATCCTAACCTTTGCTAAATTAATTGTCACAATCACTATACAACAGGTGCAACTGTAAGTAATCCTGATGGTCTTTAAAAACACGAGTCCTAACTTCATCTACTATCTTTTAATTTACTTTACAAATTAAAAAGAGAAACGTTAGTGCCATAAATGCCGAGAAGAGAGGAAAAAATGATAAACGAGAAAAACCAATGACAAGGGCAAACTGGAACAAGGTATCCAGGTGCATCATCTGACCCCGCTGAGACAAAAGAAGAGCTGAACGAACACCCAGCTAACGGAATGGAAAGTCTCCGATTCATTTTAACGAGCGCGATCTTGGGAAAATCCTGCAAAGTCACCAGGATTCAAAACTTTTGCATTAAATTCCCTGTCAGAGGAAGGCATTGGTGCACAACTCTGGCAAATCATCCATGATCTAGTTATCCCCGAAGCCGCGTTTCACACACTCGCTCGCGCCTCAGCAGCGCTGGTGCCACACGCTCCTGTTCTCTACCCAGCACCAGTTTCCAGCCTTTTCGCAGGGTGTACTTCACAAAGCAGGGGAGATTCAGACACACCACGTACAAGCTTTCCTTTATAAAACGGGCTGGTAGCACCCACCGTCCTTCGCAAGACAACTTCTCACCAGTGACGGACTTACGCTGCAGAACCTTACCATGCCAACCTCCTTAGTGACTCCTTCTCCGTATCGGATGCTCGAAATGGCCATCTACAAAAAACCAGAACGTATTTCTACTGGAAAAATGGAGAAAAGGCATCTAGTCCTAAGCAGCCAAGGTGAAATATAAAGATTTACCTATGTAAGTATTTGTTAAATGCCCTATTTGGAAGTATTCAAAGTCCTGCTTTTAAATCAAATCCATTTCATTATTAGACCTACCTCAAATGCATAGTCTGTACTCCCCAGGGCAGGCCGTTCAGGAACTGCAATGGAAGTGAAACAGAAAATTAGGGGACAAAAAGCGACTTCGCTCTCTACCTCAGTACTCGAGCTGACAGATTCCTTCGCTCTTGAAATGACGGACACATTGGGCACAGGTCACCTCGATTGTCTGGGTACCAGTCGCTCACTCCATCCGTTGTTTGCCAGATCAGATGAGCCAAGTACTTAATACCATTCACATTACTCAGCAAATCAAGACTGTTTTCTCCTTATTTCAAGAATTAACTCCCTCCTATAACACCTGAGTAAGCTAGCAGATCCACTGCATGAGAACTTGTCTGCAAAGGCCAGAAGAGCACACACCAAGTAGAACCGGGTATCTGCGGAGCACACGGGCTGCTACACAGGCTGAGACGTGTTACAAGCGTGTAGGGGCTACGTGAGAACCTTCAGAACAACGTCTAAGGCAGATCCACGAGACATCCTCCGCGTGCGCTCGGATAGAGAACATCCTTTGTACACGAGGGCGACCCTGACACGTGTTTACCCTTCACTTGAGCCCAGTCCTGAACCTGCAGGTGGAACTGCATTGCTTGCTTGAAAACTAAGGAACCGCATGGATTGTTGATCATAAAGTTTTAACGGGAACTGGCGTGTCACCGTCACCTTTATTTAGCAGGAGAGAGAAGATACTTATAGAGTTCTATGACTCTATTTCAGTCGCACCCTCTCCCTGCCATGTCATTCTCGCAGGAATTCCCACAAAACGCCCCTTTTCTTGCACAGCCTGACTTTGCCACCAAGCGAAGCAAACCACATCAACCCAAACAGCCCGTTCTTCTCCAAGGAAAGACCAGACGGGGCATTCTGCTCCTCCGGCTGAAGCAAGTCCTGCCGGCACATTCCTGAGCAAACTCAGCTTTCAGGAAGGATTTTGCTGAGTTCAAAAGCGGCGCTATTTATCTCCTCAAAGGCTGTCAAGAAACACAATGAACATTTTTGCTCTGCTACAGTCACTGTTAAATCCATTCCAACCACTTAAAGACTTGCTGAACTGACACCGTCTTGTTACGTTATAGACTCAGTTGCTGCCTAAAACTTCCAGAGAGGATTCTGAACTATGACTTCTGTTTAACAGGGACCTAGTTTGGACTGACGGAGTAGGTCATCAAGCAAGCAGAAGAATGAGATTCTGTTCCTCAGCTGTGCTGCTCTCTTGCTGTATGGTGGTTCTGGGCAAAACAAGCATCTGAGCATGTATCAGCTTTTCCATATCTAAAACTGTAATTCTTTAAAGAGCTTCTGAAACCACACCACGCAGAATTACACATTGCTGAAGTTACGGTCCAAAATACTGATTTGTATAAAAAATACACGTATCGTATCTTTCCTGTGCAACCCGCTCTGGGTGAACCTGCTTTAGAAGGTTGGACGAGGTGATCCCCAGAGGTTGCTGGGATCCTGTGATCTTCTGCGTACCTTTAGAGTATTAAACACGGAACATGTGGGATGTATGAGAAGACAGAACATCTGGAGGCTGACCTGCACACAGACAGCTGTTGCCATTGACTCCCCTCAGCCAACGCAGACAGAAACCCCTCCTGGGGTGACCTGGCCACCCAGCACAGGCCACCAGCTCCCACCCCACAGCCCTGGCCTCGCTGAGTGAGGCCTCGCTACGTTCTGGGACCGCCTGCACAGAGAGCCCGTGCAAGCGACGCTCCCCGAGCCAAAGCAGGCCTTTGAGAACAGCTCCCTTTTTATCCACACCGCTTCCCGCTCCTTTTCAGAGGCAACAGACGGGCACTGTCCCCTGGCAAGCACGTCCAGCGCTGATGGCTCCGGTGAAGGCAGCAGCAGGAGCGGCCACAGCAAATTTCAGACCGAGCTGCCTGAGGCAAGGGGAGGGAGAGGACGCACTTGTCGCGGATTACAAGAAAACGGCCGGTCTCTGCAGCAAGGACTACCACCGCTGCACAGCCACAGCCTGGCAGACTGCTTCCCTCGTCCTTCACCCGTTCCCTGTCCTGCTGCGGGCACCCCCTGCCCGGTGACACCGAGAGCGGCTCCGCAGGGCCGCGGCCTCCCGCGCAGCCAGGGCAGAGACACAAACTCTTACCTGCAGAGTACGTGTGGCAATGGCTCGGGCACCGGCACCTAGAGCACGGGTTAAAAAACAGCGGCACGGTTAACAGGGAAAACTAAGGCAGGAAAACGGCGCCGTCCTTGCCTACAAGTCCCCGCTGCGAGCCCAC
>VZZY01000014.1:16050-72444 GCA_013400335.1 Eurystomus gularis
CGGCATGGCGGAGGGCGGCCTGCCCGGTGACCGGCACCGAGCGGCAGCCGAGGCTGCTGGTTCCCCGCGCAGCAGCAGCAGCAACAACAGCGGAGCCAGGGGAGGAGTCCCGGGAGCCGCGCGGGATTCTGAGAGAACGGAAGGAGATTGTACTCGCTCCGCCGCCTCTTCGTGGTGCGGCCGCTGCCGGTCACAGGCCGCTGCTCCTGGCCGCGGGAGCTCGTCACAGAACCCCGGAGTTAACCGTTTCCAAATTTTAAGTAAATCGCGAAAAACCAAATGGCGAGCCAGTACGAGTCTGTCAGAAGCTCTGATAACGTTACTGGACGCAAACAAATCAAATTGCCTCCTGAACCTGGTGGACACTCAGATCTGAGGGTGACGGTGTGGCCAAGAACGGAGGGCTCAGGACTTCCTGTGTTTTGAAGCACAACCGTTCTTGAATTTTTTGGCCGTTGTCCAAGCGCAGGTTGGAACACGACACGCGCGCTGTCGTGAGTCGCCGCGGTCTGCGGTCGGGAAAACGGCGGGTCCGGTCCAGCCGTGCACGCTTGGAAAGCGGCATCACCCGGCAGGTGTCTTACCAGGCACCACGATAACTGAGGTGACTGGTGATCCCGCATGCGCCCAAAGGCCGGCCGGGTCAAGGATAACTCCATGCTATTTTTAAACAAATGGGCTATGGAAGAATCCTTTTATAGCCGCAGAGCGACTCGGCTGGTATGGCCATGACATTTTGAGCTGATCCCTGGTGCCCTCAAAACAAGCTCGTGGTAGCACTTAACTGTAGCCGTGGAAAGTGATGAGAATTTGTACACTAGATACAATTCTGTACTAAGTTCTATCATCACAGCTCTGCCTTCGCGTTATGGTTGGAGTGATGGAGGTGATTCCGAGTGCCACACCACAGCAGTATTGCTGGAACGGAAATAAACGGCCAGCTTTATAAAATGAACCACAGAAAGGTGGGGTTGGAAGGCACCTCTGGAGATCTTCTCCTCCAACCCCCTGCTCCAGCAGCTCACCCAGAGCAGGGGGCCCAGGATCGTGTCCAGAAGGGTTTGGGATCTCTGCAGAGAAGGAGACTCCACAACCTCTCTGGGCAGCCTGGGCCAGGCTCCGACGCCCTCACACCAAACAAGTTTCTCCTCCTGTTCAGATGGAACCTCCTGGGTTCCAGTTGGTGCCCATTGCCCCTTGTCCTGTCACTGGGCACCACTGACAAGAGTCTGGCCCCATCCTCTTGCCCCCTCCCTTTATCTCTTGCTCAGCATTGATCAGATCCCCTCTGAGTCTCCTCCAGCTCAGCAGCCCCAGGGCTCTCAGCCTTTCCTGGGCACAGAGATGCTCCAGGCCCCTCAGCATCTTTGGAGCCGCCACTGCACCCTCTCCAGCAGCTCCTTGTCTCTCTTGGACTGGCGAGCCCAGAACCGGACACAATCCTCCAGATGTGGTCTCACCAGGGCAGAGCAGAGGGAGAGAAGAACCTCCCTCGACCTGCTGCCCATACTCCTCTGAATGCGCCCCAGGAGACCACTGGTCTTCTTGGCCATGAGGGCCCATTGCTGGCGGTCAACTTCTCCACTGAGACGCCCAGGTTCTTCTCCACCGACCTGCTTTCCAGCAGGGCAACCCCTCACCTGTAGAGGTGCATGAAGACAAACGGCAAATTTGATTCCCAAATTTGAATGCCTTCTGTATCACAAGTCATATTTTATAACTCTAACGAAGTTTTCCTCTTTTTTTTTTTCTCCTTTCCATGCCCGCGGTTCCGAGCACGGTCTGTACTCCCCGGAGCAGCAGCGACCCCAGCACTGAAACCGCTCCGGGTGGCACAGACGGTTTCCCGTTTACCACGAGGTGGCACGAGAAAACAGCTCAGCTATGTATGTCACCCCTTCCCCCTCCAATTTTTCAAGGCAGTTCAGTACCTGTTTTCATCTTATCTGCATATAGTAGCAACATGCAACAATATTTAGTAACTATGCGCTAAACAAAACAAGTTTACAAGCCAAAAACATTGGTTACAGTGCTAGATGGGGGTTTGGGTGGAGTTTGGTTGGTTTGTTATTGCCTATGGATCACACGCCTTGTAGACGAATGTAGCACTGAGTATATGACACTAATTTCCACTGAAGACTAGAGCTCTGGGTGGATGCCATAGACATTGCCATCTTATCATTAAAGAAGCTGGCTCTATCACTGACTTATGAGCAGTGTGGGGATCAGCACAGACTGGGAAAGTCTTTTCAAGACTTTAAACACTTTTGTGTTACTAATACTAAGCATGCACTTGGGAAATTTGTCCCTGCTGAGCTCTGTGCTGCTCTGAATGTTTCTAGCTGCTGAACAAAATACAGCAGATCTATGTAAGCAGCAGAGCCCAGAGACACTGGGCAAACAGATTGAAAAAATCTGTCCTTTTTTTCACCATTTGTTCCTACTTTTGAAAACATGCTCAGTTTCTCCAGGACGCCTGACACAATGCCCTGTCTGTCCCTCTCGCAGGAAAATAGCGAGGTCCTGAACATCCACTCACAGAAACATCACACGGTCCTGCCTTTCACACGTCTGGCCAATAACTACACTGCTCCCTGCAGGCCCCTGCTGCATCTGTTGAACTCTTTGAGTTCTTTTGGTCTGTGTTTGCACAAAGCCCTCAGGGAGGTGTCTGAGAGAACGTAACCGGTAACATCTACTGCACTTCCGAAGCTGCTTTGGGCGTTCATGAAGAGCAGGAGGAGTGCACGTCAGGGATCAGTCTCCCTGTTCTCCCTGACAGCACGAACCCGCTGAGAAAAAGAAGAATCTCAGAAGGTAACAATTACTTCCTGGCAGCTGCTGTGCAGAAGGGAATTCCAGCCTTTCGCATTGGTGCCTGGCGGGTTTTTTCTGCTTGTGAAAATCCCGCCTTCATCAGATTAGCCAGGAGGCTGTGGGGTCTGGGGTTGTTTTTGTTTTAACCACAGCGGAGGTCTGAATGAAAAACGTAAGATGACAGAGTGTAACTTGCAGAAAGTTGTCCAAAAGATGAACAGCATAATGCAGGCTACAGGTGAGGCGCCAAAAGAACCACGTCGTCATCGATGTGATACCCTGTTGGCTGGAAGGGAATAAAGAATTCTCCTGCCTCACTTTTATTTGTGCCGTTCCTGTTCAGCTGGGCTACAGGGTTAAGTCTGTGTTTGACAGGAGCTCCTCTGATGGGCAGTATTCATGTCTCCGTGTCAGCGATACCATTAACGTAGGTTTGCCCGTCAGACTTTCACCAATTACCTCTGGATGGCAGTAGAAGTAGTTACAAGATGATTCAACCGATTCATAAGCCTGCTGTGAGGATCATTACGAAGAATGCTTTTATCAGGAGAACCCAAAGTGCTGGTAATTTTGGCAAATAGTAGAAAGTGCTCTTAAAATACCTGCACCGTCTCCAGGTCCCTTCCACCAGCTCGCTCAGTTCGCTTTGAAGTAAAGATCTGCGTTGTAGGGATTCTTCCCAGAAGGGAGAAATTGTTTGCTCACTGACACGAAGTCAAGCGCAACAGTTTGTTGACCAAATTCTGCTTCCAAATACATTTTTTACCCCTGTAAAATGTATTTCTGCTTGTATCTTATTTCCTGGGACATGTAAGTGCTTTTGCAGTCCAAACAATGAGGAACAGGCATGAAAATTTGGCTAAACAAGGGCTCTTTCCTATTTGCTAGTCCATATCACGTGAAAAAACCCCTGTCTGTAAGGAATAAACACATTGCAAAGGCCTGAGCCGCCATCTTGTATCGAATATCAGGACTGACTTCAGCAGCATAACAAAAACGTGCCTGGTAGTCGCTGTGTTCACTGTTGGAGAAGCAGCTGAATTACCGACTACAGACCACGGGCCGTTCTGTCTCCTGGTTGCACCAGTGTGAGGCCTTACCAGAAGTACACCAAGGGACGTGCTTCAAATATAAGCCAGTTCGATTAATATTGATGATATTATCTATACTCACATGCCTACCAGTGTTTCTGGGTGGTTTGTAAATGAGCAGGATTAGATTTCCTGCCCGAAGATATGAGGTGGCTTTAGCAGAACGCTGTACTTGTGAAAAACCGTGAAGACGAAGCTCGGGAGGCTGTGGGTCTAGTCTAAATTCCTCGGGAGGCTGTGGGTCTAGCTCTAAATTCCAAGACTGGGTAGTTGGAAGTGAAGCTACCAGTGGGCATGAAGCAGAGCCTGGTCTGGGGTTCCGAAGCCAGGCTGCAGATAGCTGGCGAGACAGCAGGGAAACCGGGATGCCTGCGGGCGCTGCGGGAAGCGACGGGTGGACCGAGATCTGTTTTGAGTGGTGGGCCGGCTGTGACTGAGGTTTCTCTGCGCTGATCTGGGGTGATCAAGACAAAGCGAAGCTGATGTGAGGCCTTCCCAAGTGCTCAGCGCCTGTCTCACGATGCGTTAGGGAATCAGGCTGTGATGTGGTTTGTGTTTTCAGGAGCTTTACAGCGACCTGATTTTTTTGGAGAAAGTTTTCTTGTAGCGTGGTCTTAATATGAGAAGTACCAGCAGTGGCGTGGCTCGGTTTAGGTAGGTGTTTCTTGGGAGGATTTAGAGAACAGGGTGAGAACTCGATCAGACAGTGATGGAAAGAACGGCAACGTAGTAACATGTTCTTTTTCCAGGGTCAGTCCCTCTTATCACCTGTCTAGGACAGACCTGCTTTTTGGCACAGAGTTATTTCTACAAGCTGAAAAAAAAGCTGACAAACACATTTCCTTCTTTTAGACGAAATCCGTCACGGACTGAGATTTGCCCTTGATTAAGTCGACACTTGCAACCAGAAGAACAAAAACGGTTCCTCTGTTCTCGGGTTGGGTTCATGGTTGGAAACGTCACTGACACGGGGAGCAGGAGAGAATGTGCAGGTCTCCATCCCTGGCACAAAGGATGTGCCGTCGTCACTACAGGTTCTGGGTGACAGGAGGACACAAGACAAACCAAGGAAAGCGAGAGGGCAGCAAGGCTGCTCAGTCAGGGCGGACTCTTGTCCTCTGTGTTTTTCCAGACAGTTTTATTATTAAAGCGACCTTTACCACCAGCGTGATGAAATGCACGTTGAAGGTGGTGCGCTGAGGAGTGGAGAATTTCCATGCAGGTCCCGCCACGAAGCAACAAAAGCATTTGTGTGTGCAACTGCACCTCCCACCAGCTACTTTGGTAACGCACACTGTGGGTGTCCAAGTAAAAGGTCCTAAGTGCTGCACTTCAAATGTGACGTTCCAGTTCCATCAGCTGCAGTCTCTTCAAGGTCTCGCTAGTACACTTCCAGTTGCCAGTTAGCAAAGAAAGGGGAAAAACGTCTTGGTTTCGATCTTTTTATACACAGGAATACGGCACTGTATAGGTTCAGTCCAAGATATTGGGAGGTTTTCAACCACAGGTGACTCATGTAGGACAAGAATCATCCGTAAACTTGTATGAGCTTGTGCCTAGGATGTATGTTGTGGTTCAGAGTAAACCAGGGGGATTTCTGTGACACAAATATTTTTCTTTTTGAGTGCCACACAGCCGAAGGCTGTCACTCTATGTCATTACCCAGTGACAACAGATTTGGTTAAAATAGTTCTCGCACTGGGAAAGAAGTCCAGAAGTTCAACACAGTCAGTTCACAGGTTTCAGACCTGAATCAGCAGAGCTGAGGGAGGGAGGCAGCTTCTAGGGTGGGAGTGTGAATGCATGGCTACGTGTTCCAGAACGGCTACGTGTTCCAGAATGGCTACGTGTTCCAGAACGGCTACGTGTTCCAGAATGGCTACGTGTTCCAGAACGGCTACGTGTTCCAGAATGGCTACGTGTTCCAGAACGGCTACGTGTTCCAGAATGGCTACGTGTTCCAGAACGGCTACGTGTTCTAGAAGGAACAGAGTCTCTCAAACTGGCTTTGTCCCTGAGGGAATTAGCCGCAGCCTGGCTCAGAAGCAGGGATGGCTTCCCCTGGAGGAGCAGCCCTGGTTCGTGCCTACAGCAGCCTACCAAACCTCTTCTGGAAGGAGTCTGTCTGGTAAAGGTGGCGTAACTACTCACGTAGCAGCAGAGATCTCCTGTAACAACCAGGTTGTAGCACCCTCCTGTAGGTTGCTCCTGCGGCAGCCGGGTGCACTGAGAGAAACTGGCATTCTGAAAATAAACTAAACCAGTTGCTGCATAGGCTGCTCAGTCATTCCAGCAAAGGGTTTGGGAGCGTCCTGGGGGTGGGCTAGCTGGGAGCAGGAGCAACCTTGGCCACCGCAAGGCAACCTCCCTGCTGCCGCTGAACCCCAAGGTATCCTCCCCGCTGCTGTGTGGTAAGGGGGAAACGGGTGGTGAAAAGTTTGAGAAATAGTAGAAGGTGAGTTTGAGAAAGGGTTGATGGTAAGTTTGAGAAAGAGTTGATGGTAAGTTTGAGAAAGAGTTGAGTTGTGAATTAAGCTTATGACTCAACCCTTAATGATGTTATCCGTCAGCCTGCGGATCATGGAAAATCCCAGCCGTACTTTTGGTGTGGACAGAGCTGTGCAGTGGAAAGCAATTGCTTTTCACCGACTTGGTAAGACCTTGCCTGGGCTTTGTATCCTGCATCAATGAAAACACAGACGTCTACAACTGGAGAGATTAGAGGAAAGAAGAGGAAAGTGAAGTGGAAAAATACTTCATAAATGAGTTTTAGAGGATCAGTGGGGAAGAAGGAGGAGAGCAACATCTCTTTAAATGAATGGTTTGAATGATTGCAGCTTTTCCTTCACTCCAATTTACTCAAGCTGTGCCAAACAGCTCTAGATAAAGCATCATCTCATTATGTTTTCACCGATTAGAGAAAGAAAAAAAACCAACCTGTAGATGGTTTAAGACTGGACTGAGGATATTCACAGATCTTGGGAGATGCTTTTGTTCAGGCTGTGAGTTATTGTGATGCAAACATCTGACACTAAGCCCACGTCTTCTAAAGAAACCCTCTAAACTCAAACAATTCGAACAAAAAGAAAAGTAGATGGATACTATCAAATATCTTATTTGCAAAAAAGGCTGGTTTTGGATTGGAAATTCAGAGATTTGTTTTCATCGTCTCAATGGATTCAGCAGTGGTCTTCACGGTGGCACAAGGTCTTTGTTTTACATGTAGGGAAAATGCCCTTTGACTGCAACATTGATTGCTATCCTTTGGAAAAAAAAATAATCTTGCCTTTATAACTTCACATTTGAGTTTGCATTTTCCACGGAAGTTACACTCATTTAAAATTACATACATATAGAAATAAAATATGCTTGTAAACCTGTCTTCCCACCTTCAGTGAGGGGCATTTGTTCGGCAAGCTAACGACCTGTGGTTTCCTTTGCTCGGATTTTGAAGTTTAAGCCCAGGCAGATAAAATCAGGCTTGAACTTAAGAACCTGATGAGCTGGAGTTTTGATCCCTTCCTTTTAGAAACCCAACAATTTTTGTTGCTGAGATGTGATCAAACAGGACACAGGTGATGGCTCTGAGTTGGTTTCATTATAATTTTTGAAAATTCAATATATTGTTGAAAACTTGCTCTTTGCAAAATGCCCAGACGTGCAAGTCTCTGCAATCCCTTGAAAGACTTTGTCATCCTGCTGCCTTCCATGGTGGCAGCATGCCCGTTTAAAGGAAAGAGTAATAATTGTCTGAGTACCGGCAAGATGCAAGTAAGAACTCCCGGAGGGTACAGTTAGGCTAAGCTGTTACAAAGGGTATGTGAGGGAAAAGAAGTCTTGCAGATACTCAGACAATTGTGCCTCTAACCCATCCTTGTCTATTGTTGGTTCTCCAGACTTTCTCTTCTTGTTGCTGTTCCCTGAAAGCTTTCCAACATGCCTACATCCTTCTTGTGCTGTGACACCCCCAGTGACAACCAGTAGCGCACCTCCCAGCTCTTGCCAATGGCCGTCCTTCTAGCAGAAGAACTAAATAGCAAAGAGAGCAAGTGGAGCCAAGTGAATCCTTCACTCAGAAGTGAAGCTGGCAGGGGGCTGGGAGAAACGACCACAAAGCTTCCGCCTTTTCTAGGGTGCTGCCTAGAAGTGGCAGGGCGAGTGATCCCTCCGGCTGCCGCAAACAGCAGGTCCCGTAGTCCTGGTGCTGATCAACAACGCTTTCTTGTGGAAACACAAAATAGACCACAAGCTTCTCAACAAAGACACTGAGAAATGTCAGGAACGCTGCAACTGACAGCAGAATGTCACTTGGAAAACAGCACATCTTGACACCAAAGCAGATGGGACAACTGGGCGTTATGTCACGTACACTGAAGTGAGGTCATGTGAACCCGAACAGCGACCAGCCTAATTAGTGACTTAATAACTCGGCTTCTAACATATCACCAGGTGAAAACTGGGGACAGGAAACCCAGCTACGATGAATAGTTGGGGCTGGCAGGACCTAATGAAAAACTCTGCTCTGCTCCTTTTTATCAGCCCAGAACCCATGCTGGAACTCCTTTGAGAAGAATGCCGAAGCCGTCAGAGTTTTAAAAACGGGTGCGTGAACAAAATCCTATCTATCCTAACGCTACAAAGTCATTTAAACATGGAACACTGCAGCTCGCCTCCTCTAATTAAGATCTTCCTTAGTCTGTTTTCCCATTGGTACCGTCCGGTGGATTTACGAGTGATTCACTTTGGGGTAAACGAGACGGGAACGGGGATCCTGCAGCAAGAGCGAAGGCTGAAGTGCGACAGCCCAGTTCTCATTTAACCAGACGTTACTTTGCACTTCTCCAACTGTGTAACAGAATTGTGAAGCAAATGTGAGTGTAATCTACCTAGCCACTGAGATGCAAAATAGATTTTGTATCAGGAAGCATCAAGGCTGAAAATGGCCTTGCTCCTACCTGAGCGCAGACGGATTAATTTCTTCTCACATAAGCACTGGTATAACGAGCCAGAAGTTACTGGAGGCAGTTAGAAGTGGAAATTAGGGTATTTGCACACTCAGAAACTTAGTGTGAAAAGAAAATGAGATCCACCTAGTTCCTCATTCATTTCCAGGTAGCTTCCTACTAGTTACCTTCATTTTAGTGCTTTGTAAAACATGACGAGTCTCTACAGAATACTGAAACCTCTCTGATTATTAAAAACTACCTTGAGTTTCATTTGCGCAATAATTCATTTACGCGAAGCATTATTGAGAAGCATTTGACAATGAAGATCTCCAAATATTTAAAATTCAAGTGCCGGAGAGGGTCTCATCACATTAGAAAGCAATCAACCATCTTGAGACAGGTTAATAAAAGCAGCTTAAACTCATCATCAGAAGGCTCTGCTGACCTCCATTATCAGGCACCGGACTCCTAATGATTCATTGATCACATTTCTCTGTTCCACAAAAATATCATGAGCCTAAAGGTTTCAAGATACCCAACATAAGAGATTTTTCTTCCTGCCTCACAACTACATTTGACAGATGACCTTTAGTCTTTCTTTCACATTAGGGAGATGTTTAACAAAGATATTGCAGAAGCATTTTTCACCATTATCTGATGCACATGCTCACAGAATCCTCTCTTTAGTACCACACGGTAAACAGATAAAAAAGTCTTGCTCCTGTAAGTGCCTTTATATTAAATAAGTGCCCCGCTTCCAGCTTTCCTCTTCCAGTACAACCACAAGGTTTAAAAGCCTCTGAGCGACTCTGTGATTCTATGAACGCATGCCGCTAACCCGATGCTGCTTCACGGGCAGACTGGCGCACGCGTAGACACACAAGAGGTTTTCAGCAGGGACGTGCACTCTGTTCCGTCCAGCGTGCCAACAACTGCACTTGCATTCCCAAGGTCCCAAGAGGTCCCATGTACTCAGCGTTTACACCTTGTGCCATTCAAGGGGCGGACTGTGGCTTGCCTTTCCATCCTGAGCTCACCTCAAATTTCCTGGCTCAGGTATGGACAACAAGGGAGCTGTGACGTTGAGGACATCCACAGCCAAGTGCTCACCCGGGGGTCCTGAGCAGATCTGCACGTTCTGCACAGAAACGCTTGTCAGCACCAGAGCGGGCGGCTGAAGGTGACTCAAGTGTGCCCAGAAGAGCTGCAGTCACACCTCTGGATCATGGCAATGTTCCCGTTTTCACGGCTTCTTTGGCTCTGGCAAGTGTTTCCTGCTGAAACTGCAGGTCAGAGCTGCTGTGGAGGGCACAAGAATGCACAAAAGTGTTAAAAGAGCTACATCACAGAATCATAGAATCGCCTTGATTGGAAGAGACCTTTCAGATCATGGAGTCCAACCGTTCCCCAGCGCTGCCAGGGCACCACTAACCCATGTCCCTCAGCACCACATCTCCACGGCTTTTAAATCTTTCCAGGGATGGGGACTCCACCACTGCCCTGGGCAGCTGGGGACAGCTCCCGACAACCTTATCAGGGAAGACATCTTTCCTAATATCAAACCTAAACCTCCCCTGGCGCAACTTGAAGCCGTTTCCCTTTGTCCTATCTCTTGTTACCTGGGAGAAGAGACCGAGTCACCTGGCTCCAACCTCCTGGCAGGGAGCTGTGCAGAGCCAGAAGGTCTCCCCTGAGCCTCCTTTTCTCCAGGCTCAACACCCCCAGTTCTGCAGAGCTCCCCACTAGTACATCAGTGGCCCTCACTGCACATCCCCACTCTGTTTTGAAGTTAAAACCTGAAGTTTTTCCACTGGAGTCCACAAGTTTGAGAAACATGGCCTTCTCTGTCTGAAAACCATTCTCTGTGGGGTAGAAGGAGGCAAGGGAACTTCTCCTGTTGGGATGAGCTGACACCCTGACCTGCGCTCTGCAGGTGAGAACCGGGCGGGAGGTGAGAAGTAGGCAGGTAGCATCACAGAGCAGCTGGCAGAACATTATGAGCTCAAGGTCAGTTGGCTGCTGGCCCAAATCCATCCAAAAATACTGAATACCAGCAATCAGTCAGTCTGGCAGACCAAAAACATAAAAGGGAAATAGCTGAGCCGTGTCATTGTTCAACAAGGGTGTGCAGATTCTGCTAGCGCTCGTTGGAAGGCCACCATGGATGTAAACTTGGACCATCACCACTGGTGGCCTAGCTCATCAGCGTGAATTGAACTCAGCATCCTTTTACTTGAATACCTGCCTGAAAACAGATTCAAAAGTAATTTCTCAAGTGGATCAGGATTTCCTGGTCACTTTTCAACTTCTCTTGGGATGAAGAGGTGGATGACTTTGATGCAATGCTTTGACGTGAGATGCCTGCTAGAGCAGCAAGTACAAGCTCTGGACAGAAGCTTTTCCCAGCACTGAGGCTTCTACAAGGCTCCATCAATTCTGAGACAGTTAAATCTTTCTTCCCCTCTCTATTAATAAATGGAGATGTGTGGAAAATTACCCCAATCTTCTTCCAAAGAGGATGTGCCTCCAGAATCGCTTCCAGTACCAGGGACCTCAGAATTCTGCTGCCGTATTTAGAGGCGATAAAAACAGTCCTTGAATTTCTGACCAAAATCCAAATATAGCCTATTTCCTTCTGCCAACTGAAAATGTACCTTTTTATTTCATTCCGTTTTGTTTAAATCGAACTTTGTTCCAAACTTTTCATTCTATAAATGTCTCTTTCACTATAATTATTTAAATAAAGTGGGGAAGTGCCCAGTGTAGTGAACTGAATTAGTATGCAGCCGAATGTGCCTGCTAGTGTCGTTCTGCTGGGACTCGTGTCCTGCTCTGTGAGGAGGGGTGACCCATATTAAGGTGGTTGCCCAAAGTCCCTTTGCTTCTCCCTGGCAGACCTGAGCCTGCCCCAGGGTCAAAACAGTGCTCCTTGCTCACAGTTGTGGTTGCTCCTTACTAGAGAATCCGCCAGATTACTCGCAGGAGATGAACTAGGAGTGTAATCCCAGTGAATTTCTTCAAAAATGCAAATCGATATTCATAGCAGCTTGCTTTTCGGTGGGGAGGGGGCAGTAACACTTGTTCAACTGTATTCCTTACACTTGAGCTATAAAAAGCACCAAATGAAGGCTCAACAAGAAGCCACATCACAAAACCAAGAGTGACAGTAGAAATGTTTCAGTAGCCACCCACCGCTTGTACAAGGCAGTGAGGAACGGTGCCTTGCTTGTTCCAGAAGGACTATCTTGTCATTCTACTGGGACTTGTGCTCTGTCCCTCTCCCAACTTCTCCCTGGCTTCAGCCGATTTACACAAGAGCTGAACCCAGCCTGTGAAGGACGGATTACCCCAGGCACTTGTGTTTGATAAATCTGAAGTGGACAGTGTTGCTGTCTCTAGACCTAACCTGTGGTGCTTCTCAGAAGAGACATGAAACTGAGATGTCAATACCTTTAATTTTCACGAGGTAGACTCATTTTTTCGTGTAGGGATGTGGATGTATCCAAAAGTCTTTGGAAGTCATTCCATTCTTCACACGTACATCCCCCTGAAGTGCCAGCTGCCAAAGCCATTCGTCTTCATTTCCCGTGACAAAAGGCACGGACAGTGTTCCTGTGTGCCAGTCCCTCTGTGCGGCTCTCTGGCTCTCAGGTGGGCTTCCAGTCAACCTTATAACTCTGTTCCAATTCCAACGCGTGACCTCTCAGCCCAGGAGAGCTTTGGAAGCTATATGGAAAAACATCAATGAAACAAAGATTGTCTTCTCCAGGAGCAGCTGTGCTCACAGAAGATGCTTTTCTGGTGATGAACCGAACGGTGAGAATTTGCACCATGAGGAAATATCGCTCTTCTGGAAACCTTTGTGGCAGAGGTTTGGTCCAGGCAGGAGCAACCTGAAATGCTTCGTGCTGCTTTGATTGGGCAACTGCCTTTTTGAGCACGTCTTTCAGTGGTTTCTTGCCACACTGTGACCAAACTGACCAAAAGAGCAGAGCTCAGCTGGGGTTCGTCTCAATTAACAGTGCTAGAACAGAAGTTAATGAAGTTCATAACAATTTGGATCCCTCATTTTTTGAGTATTCCTACTTTCCTATCGGGGATATCCTGGTTTGAGAGCCCCTTCTGCGAGCGTGGAGCTTTGGAAACAAAATATCGATATAAATGCATATTCTTTTCACAATTTTCAAATAAGTTAGCTATGTTTTGCTTATTATAATTTTGCACTAGATTATTTTCTCTTTTCTTTTCTTTTTTTTTTTTTTTTTTTTCCCCAGATGCATGAGAAAAATAATCCTGGGATGTATTTCTAGGAAACCAATCCAAAGATGCTAACTCAAATGCTCTGCTACTGCACTGGGGAAGGGGAAGTAGCAGAAGGAAAAACCTCTGGTGGTACCATTCATTAAAAGAAAAGCAACTCAAAACCTCACAACGTAGCAAATTAACTACTAGGTACACGGACCCAAAAAACTACCCCTGTTTGTCCTCCCGTGATTACTTCTGAAGCACTTTAGCACTGTTACATCCCCTGGCTTTGCTGTTTTCATTCCTCCTGGCAGACGTTTGGGTAAATGTGAGAAGAAAGAAGGGATAGCATAGCAGTCTGACAGCTCTAATTATGAATATTTAAGAGCTGCTTAAATGTGCTCTCTTTTATCACCTAATTTCCTATCAATGACAGCATTGGAAGCACTTGTCTCATTTTTCAAATCAAAGCTTCCTCAGGCAAAATGCTTGGGAGACTGAATATCTTCTGCATTCTATTAATCACAGAGGGTGGGAAAAGATCCATCAAGTGCTTCAGAGAGTTTGAGAGGGCTCCATCCTTGTAGAGCCTTCGCTCCCCGTTGCTCACAGATGAGCGCGTTTGCCTCCTGTGAATGATCTTTGTGATTCTTCCTCATCCAGAAGCGGTTTCAGATTTATCTGCCTTCAACAGTGCGTCAAATGATGCCTGAATATTTATAAAAAGAGTAAATTCTAATTGGGGTTAGTCATGGATAGGAGAAAGAGCAGTCATGTGTTGTTTTCCTAGAGGAGGATAGCTCTTACTCTGCCTCCAGTGGGTCAAGTTTCAGCGAAGAAGTGTTACAGTTTAGATGGAACTCCAACTTTGGAATGAACTTTCTTGATGTGATCCAGAAACAGTACTGTTGCCTGACGTTCGCTCTGTAGTTACTGTTACTTTCTGCACTTAAGGTTGACTTCAGCCCAACGACCCCCGTTAATTTGATCAGAGTTTTGTTCTTTTTGCATATACTCAAGAAAAGCGTCTTCTCCTTCCTGGATAACATTAAGCCGGCTCTGCCCAATAACGACATTTCAATTCTGCAGGACGTGCTCAACTGCTAGAGCTGGAGAAGGGGCGTATCTCCAGAGACGTGCAGACCATACCCGGCTGTAGCTGGGCTGGCCCTTCACCTCCTGGGCGGCTTGGGGTGGCAGAGCACTGTGATAACTTCTCCAGCTTTTTGAAGGAGTCTGTGCCTGTTCCCTCCCGTTTTGTCATTACAACTTGCGAATTTACATTCCATATGTTACTGAAAGATGGCATGAAATGAAAAAAAGTCCGTACTTGACTGAGCAACATCTTGTGGTATTTCCTACTGTTACTAGAGGGGAATATAATTCCTCCTGGTCTCATCAAAGTTAGGACGTTTGGTGGTAGAGCAAGGAGAGCCAGTCTCCAGGCTGGAGATGTGTGGGATTCAACAGTGATGTCTGTCTTTGCTAGGTAAGAGTGGGGGGAAAAGAAGGTTTAAATGGGGAAGTAGAAAGAAGAAGGAAGCTAAAAAGAAGTGGTTTGGGAAAATGAAGAACAGGTTCAAAACTCCTTCATGGACATCGACACAGCTGGTTAGAAGTGTCTTTGAGCTCAGAAGTGCCTCATCCCACAACTCCCACTGAAATGAGTAAGATCTGCATCCAGTCTCCTAAGAGCGAACCTCTTACCAAAGACACCCACAGATGAAAATTTTGGATTTTTGTTTTCATAAAATGTTGTTTTCTATCCTATATTTAGTCTGCAACTTCATGGCTCTAAACTTAGAAATTTTGGTCCAGCTACCAAGCTAGAGCGAGCTACAGAAAAATAAGGCTGCAAACCTTTTGAATAGAGTTCTGCTATTAACTGTTTCTAACACTTATGCCACTGATTATATTTCAGATTTTCTAGAAAAATCACATTTTTGCCATCTGAATGATTGTTTTAATTAGCTTCAGATGCACAGTCAGTTCTCATAGCACAACAACTTGTTTCTCACTGTTTAAGGGAGAAATGTGTGTACAATTCCATGCTCACGTTGCTATGTGCGTTGCTGCTAACACATTCCTTCAGGCTGTCTTTAAAAACACCTTAAACCAGAGCCACAGTTTTAATTATGTAAAGCTTCTGTTGTTGTTGAGGAGAGGAAGCCCAGCTAACAAAGAAAAACAGGATGCCCTTTGTTGGAAGGACGAACTATGTCCCGAAACAACTACTGGGATTGTGGATTTCCTGCTGAGTGACAGGTGAGACTTGGTAAGAGGGAGGGTTGCAGCCAACTACTGAATTTGGCCTCAGCGAGAGGAGACAACCCTAACTGCACTTTGTGGATTGACAGAAATTCATAGAGACCCTGTGCTTTCGGCTGTGAGGGAGAATATGAGTCTGCTTACATTTTCCAGTCAAAATTGTTAGATTTTGTTAATTGAAATGATTAGCACCCAAGGCGCATTAACTGTGCTCTTCAGCCCGGTGTAAATGAGCTCACCGAATCACGTCCTTTATACAAAGTTTAAAGTGGGTCAAAAATAAATTGAATCACTGACCTTTCCCAGTAGTTTTCCCTGGGGCAAAGCAGAATGTGTCATGTGCCCAAGAAATCTATTTTCTTTTTACAAGGTTCTCTCTTCTGCGGGGCTTTTCAGCCTTCTCCAAACTTCGGTGCCAGAGTTCTGCTGCTCACAGCTCGTGAGACAGCCTTGAAGCACTCAGAGAACCACACTGATGCAACGCAACCGGTGCTCCACCAGCCTCAGTGAGGGAGACAAACACAGGCTCACAGAATGGCCAAGGTGGGAAGGGACTGCTGGAGGTCATCTCGTCCAAGCCGTCTGCTCACGCGGGGCCACCTCGAGCCTCCTGCCCAGGACCACGTCCAGGTGGCTTCTGAAGATCTCCAAGGATGGAGACGCCACAACCTCCCTGGGCAACCTGTGCCAGTGCTCGGTCACCCTCGCAGTGTAAAAGTGTTTCCTGATGTTCAGATGGAACCTCCTGTGTTTCAGTTTGTGCCCGTTGCCTCTGGTCCTGTCACTGGGCACCACTGGAAAGAGACAGGATCCGTCCTCTTTGCACCCTCCACCTTTACGTCGCTCTGTGCCAACAGACTGTGTTGCTGCATTAATCACCTTAACGAACTTCCAGGCCTGGTTAGTGGGGGTGTGCGATGCAGGGAGCAGGAAGAAATGTTTCAATAGGCTTTTGATGAGTTGGTGCATAAAGAGGCAAATGAATTATGTAATTTCTACTCATTCTTCACTGGAATCCATAGTTACTTGGGGTAAGAAAAGGAACAAAGAACTTTGATACCACAACTCCCTGTGCCAATTGATGTTTGTGGTTTATATCAGGCAGCCATTTGATGAAATAAATAATAGCTAATGCAGAAACTGAAGCGCTGATTTCTCCTCTCTCAGATGAGTGCTCTACACATCTGATTAGATGCTCTCATGTGTTCTCTCTGTCTATGGTTTCTCTCTCTGCCTTCAGAGAGGGCTCTGGAGAAGTAGTGCACGGAACCCAGGTCTCCCACCTGCTGACTGAGTGTTGCTTTGACTAAATTACCGGATTAAAATGGGGAAATTGCCCCTCCTTGCTGTTTTTGTGTGCTCCTTGATGTAGGAGCACACAAATATTAGGGAAGTTTTACTTCTTAAGTGATTCAAGTGCTGCAGACAGAACAGAGAGCTTTCAGTTTGTAGCTCCTGAGAGGATGCAGACGGCAGCCAAGGAGCTAGGAGTTAACGTTGCCAGGGCTGGGATGCTTCTGAGAAGATCCAGGTGCAGGTTTTTACAGTGTAGTGTATGTAAAGTGTGGCTGCCCTCCATGTTAGTGAGTCCTTGCTCTAGGATCACGGGCTGTAGTTTCCAGTCAGTATCTCTTGCACATCCACATCTCTAAAAACAAAGGTGGGACGCATCTCATTCAACTTTAGCTGGCTATTAGATAGCTATCTCCTCTGATCAGTCATCTAGGCTCCTTTACACAAAGAGAGGAAGGCACTTCTAAAAAGAAACTTGGCCAACTTACCGAAGATGAGCTGAGCCTCCTCTGGAGCTGCTTCTCTCTGCTCCTGGAAGAGGAAAGAGGCAGTTGGCTGAGGCAGAACACTTGGGGTGGGATGTAGCCGCAGACTACAACTAGGTGTCTACAAGTAGAACTCCCCGTGGTGTAAACTGGCGTCTAAGCTCCTGTATGTAGCCACCTGAAATCCCTCAGAGACTCTAGTGCGTTTGCTCAGGGCTGGCAGATACGCCACAGGAGCTACAGGAGACACCAGCCCATCTGAAGTAGTAGCTGGAGGTCAGAAGGAGCACGCCAGGCCATCCCAAAGGCATGAGCCACCTATTCTTGGACAGAGGAACCAAACCCCTGTTCAGTGCAGACAATGAAGCTCTTGCTCTCAGGGACCTGTGCAAATCCTTCTGAATCCTTGGGCTTTGGCAGCCTGCGCTCAAGACCAGCTTGGATGTGGTGCAGCTGTCTGGCCTTGAGGATCCTCAGCAGAGTCCTGCTCCTCCTTCACTTGAGAGCTTCCTCCCCCGGTCTCTGATAGAGCTGCAGTGCAGGGCTGCCTCTGCCTGGTCTCACAGCTCCCTGACGCTCAAGGAAATGATTTAGCCCACCAAGAAGTAAACAGCTTCTGCCTGGGCAGCTCTTTACCTCCCCTGACTGTAGTGAGTAGAGCTTCACTGGGAGCTTAAACACTTGTCTCTCACCGCAACATCTGTCATGGCTAAATGTAGGTGTCTTAAACCGAAGAGGAATTTCACTTGGACCATATAGACAGTCAGGGCTCAGTTCGGTTTCCCCAGCACAGGCTTTCAGAGTTGGCGAGGCTCGAGGCTATACAGCAAGAGTGGTGGGAAATGTGTGTCTTGCCAGAGCCACACAACATTTTGTTGTCATTGACATAAATGACAGCATGGTATAAGGGCACGTAACTATTTTAATGCCCTGTGTGTGTAAAGCAGTGCAAAAAATCTGAATTCTGCGTGATGGTTTGGGGGTTTCTATGCAAAAGGAGTGCAAACCCCACAATCCGACTGTAGCGCTTCCTGTTGTACGTTTCCGCATCGTTAGTGAAGTTTTGCAACAGTTCTCTGTATGAAGTTATTCCTAAAATAACTGTATGGATCCTGCATCTTGCCCGCAGCTGTACCAGGGGATGTGTAGGAGGTGTCAACAAAGCCACAATTTGTGTGAATTTGAATATCTAATTAGCGTAGCGGGAACTTTCTTAATTATTTGCAAGAATGTAACTATTCTAAAATGTGTTTAAGATACAGCTTCCATGTTTAATTTTTGTTATAGTCTTATATTACAGATAAGATAATGGCGTTGAGGAAATCATCAGGACACCCACCAACGGCACTTGCTCGCCCGTGAGCGGATCCTTTTATCAATCTTGTACATGGAGCAAAATGTTACTTCTAATTTTTTATTAAAGCATTTTCTCACGGTCCTGCCATAAATTTGCTTCTTGGAAAGGGAAATGAAGGAATTCTTCAATATGATTCAAGAAATAAGACAACTGAATTCAAATATTTGGGTGCTTGGACAGGAGAGCATTTCAATACCTTATGTAGGTGCATAAACCTTAAGATGTATTTGTAATTTAATGTCTTTCAGTTTTCTTTCAAGATGCAGGTGCTGAAAGGTAACCTGACCTTTAGCTCTTTTCAGAATAGGGCAGTTTTGGTAACAGCCGATTTTGTAAGAAAGGTAAGGTCATTTTTGTGACTTTAGGTCGGCAGAGAAAGTGATAAAAACTTTCGTAGCTAACTTTTTTTTCCTAGTGAATGCATTTTTGAGTAAATGATGCAAGCGTGCTAGGATTTTTTCTAACTTTTTTAGCAGCATTTACAGATTTCTCCATATAGGAAACAGTGCGATAACTTTTGAAGTTATTTGACTTTAGTTGCATCAAAACTGATCTTCAAAAGTGGTCTGTTAGTTAATGTTTTCTGCTGGGAAGTTGTGGAAGAGACAATTTTTTGTTTCACAATTGCTAGTTTAAACAGGACTTTTCCAAGTTGATGCTCTCTCCAGTTTGGCTGGATTTAGACTTGATTGGCTCCACATTTTCAATGAGGTCTTGTACCAGGTTTTAAGACAATATTTACATGACAGCAATAAGTGAAATGCTTGAAATGTTGGAGCCAAGGAAAAGAAGGGGAAGCCTCAACTTTTGGGATGACGGCCACGTGAGGGAAAGAAGGGCGGAGAACCAGGACATGAGTTCCTTAGTGTTTCCCTGTTCCTCCAAGAAGCCCATGAGCGAGGCCCCAAGTGATGCTGTGGCCTCAGTTCCACCTCCCACCTTGGGAGGGTGCAGCAGACAGTGAGAACTCACATTTTTGAAATTTTAAAGAGTTCGGAGAGACCTGAGATTGCTACCTACAATTTCAGGTAAATGAGAACGTATCACTTCCCAGGTGTGGTGTTTTCTCTTTGTCAGTATAGGCGACAGTTTTTAGAAGTTGATTTTCATGGCGCTCTTGGCACTGATGTGTAGCGGTTGGGGTCAGTCATGCTGCACAGGTTTAATTCAGATTGAATTTTCTGTAACTAGCCTTAAGTACAGTTTTACGTGTTTGCTCTTCCTATTGCCTAGGTTGAACTCATTTGTTTCCACATCTCCAGAGCAAAGGGAATCAGATCCATGCCACATGTCTTCGATAAAACAGCAATCTGTCTCCAGCTCTCTATTACACTTCACATGTAATTACTTTGTCTAGGGTGGGAGCGTGTGAAAGGACCCCAGTACTTACGGGTATGTCTCCAAAATTAGTTTTTCTAGCCTTTTCATTTCTTGATTTCCAGTTTTCTTCTTCTGCTGTTCAAGCACAACCTTTGAGGCACTACTGACAGCGCAGCCATTCATTGCTCTGACAGCTCCTTTGCCTCCTGATTCCTCCTCTGTATTCTCTGCAAGTGGAAAAATCCTCCTTTATTTTCCTGTGCTAAAAGACTTTTCTACTTGTCTTGCTGTGTTTGGCCGCAATTCGATCAATAATCAAAAAGGCATTTATTCCTTACTCAAGCTTTAAATACTCAAACAATCAAGACAACACCCCCTCAAAAAAAAAACCAAACAACCCAGAACACAAACCCCAAAACCCCCAGCTGCAAAGCAGGAAACATTTAAACACTAACATAGGCTAGGGGAGGGTGAGAAGAAAGCAGGGGCTGGGTGCAATACGTGCTGGCTTTGATCAGAGATGCTGTGTGGAAGGACTTGTGGGCTCTAAATCCAACGTGTTCTGTCACTGGAAGAAGGTATGCATGGCAACAGGACAAGACACAAGGGACACAAGTTATTTCAGGGGAAATTCTGTCTGGATGTAACAAAACAAGTTTTGCCATGAGAACAGTTAAACATCGGAAGAGGCTGCTGGGAGAAGTGGTGGCATCTCCCTCTGCCCGAGTGAGGCTCTCAGGCCTTGCCTTGGCAGAGCCCTGGATAACCTCAGCTGAGGTCCTGCTTTCAGAGGGCAGTCGGACTAGGTGATCTCCAGGGGTCCCTTCCCACCTTGGCTTCTGTGTGCTTTGCACTTGTACTGTACTAGTTTTGAAGCAGGGACAGAACTGAGTGGAAGGAACGGACCAGGAAGAAATTAGACCAGCAAAATGAAAGGAAGAATACTGCTGAGTGACTACAAGCATGGGATGAACCGTGGGTAGGAGAGAGATGTAGCTCTGCACAGAGCAGGGTTCAGGTTTAAATATGGCACTTCACTGGCTCTAATAAAAAACAGTACCTGAAGTTGAAGTACAAGCTGCTTGATAGGACTGAGCCTCCGGCATCACCTCATTAGTCTCTACAATCTCCTGCTCTTTAGATGCTGACTCTGTCCTGGCTTATGCTTGTAGCTGCAGCAAGACCAGGCAAAAAATGAGAGAATGGAGGGAATGCACCAAGAAACACCACAACCTTCCCGTAGAGAGCGCGTATCATGGAAGCCGCTTTTGACTGTATTGTCCCACTGCTCATGTTGAGACCAATATCTAAAAATAGAAATCCCATTAATAAAGATAAATAAGTAGCATGTTTAACACAATCAAATTAAATGTGTAAGTCTTAAGCAAAGATCCTTGTAACAATGTTAATTCATTAAACTACAGGTGGTCTCACCATGAGGGCGTTATATCATGGTGTCACTCATTAGTAATCTTTTCCTGTCACTTCTGAATTAAATGATTTCTAAAGATCCTGTGCATTTCCTCTGCCGATTAACCAACTCACTATCACGTATTACTGCAGGAGGTAAAAGTCCTGAATGTTATCAAGGCAGAAGTGATTTCTGATTGACCTGAATCGCAACCTGTTCTTCCTTCTCATGTGTCCTGTCGCCTTGCTAGTAAACTACAGCTGGTAATAGGTTTAATAATACATAGCTGGATTTAGACTACAAAGACATTTTTATTTTAAAATAGAAAAGATTTCACAATTAGCTCTTTCTTCATCTCACTGCCGAATTCCAGGAGTGGGATCTCAGGCAGGTGTAAATCAAAGCAACTGCTCTAGAAGCCAGCAGATCAGCGACAGCTGATTCCTGCTGAGTGGCTGCCCAGCTTCGCTCACAGCTACGGGCACAGGCACAGCATGAGAGGAGAGTGGGAAGTGAGATCTTAGTGGGGGCCAGAGGCAATTTCTTATTTGAAAGTTCAAATGCGTTTGTAACAGCCCTAAAATTACACCGTGCTCAGGCTGATGGACCTAAAGCAGTTTGGAGTTCTAGGGTGAAGTCAACAGCAAAACTTCTGTGGGTTTCACCCATGCCCTGTTCAGAATTCGCTCGGATGCTGCCAGCCACCATTCTGCTCCTCTCCTCCCAGCTGCCTGTTCCATTCCAACTTCCATGTGCAGCTGGCCCCAGTTTCTCCTGCCGTAGCTTCCTCATCCCAGTTTGAGACTCACTGTCAGTATATCTAAATAACTTCATAGCACCTACTGGAAAAACCCCATTTTTATATCCAAACAGGTTCCTCACACCTTCAGTTCCCCTCCTGCCCTGCTCCTGGCTGGGGTGGGATGGGATGAGCTGCCCAGACCTTGCCTTGCTGCCCTGGTGGGACAATTAACATTGTTCCCAGTGAGCCCTCAGTGCCCACAGTCCTCATCTGGCATCTGCTATGAGCTACAGAGATACGCAGAAGTGGGGATCGTGGGATGAGCCTCCTGGCCCACTTGTGGTGGGAGGAGATCAAATACAAGTGACACCTTATTATTAGGCGTCCTGGGCACCCCGGGCCTCCCTCCTCCCCAGCCAGTGCTGCTCGGCTTGGCTGAGAAACCCTGGACTACGGCTGTCAGACTCACGAGGCCACTTGTTACCGAAAGGAGATGGGGAAAGATCATCCCTGTCACCTCTTTATCAACAGCGATGACACATTGGAGGAAACCGCCCGTCCCCAGCGAGGCAGCGAGAAAGCCATGAATTATTTATTAGTTCAATTAGTTGACATGGGCAAAGAGTGGTGAGGGCTGTAAAATAATTACTTATTGATTTGCCTTTTCTTCCTCGAGCCGCTTCGCGATTTTGGTGCGAGGCAGCAAAAGCACAAGGGCTCGGGAGCCGCTTGCTATCCCTGCTGGTTACAGTGGAGCTGGCACTACAAATAATGAGGCTTCAGCTCCGGACGTGTCTAAATATTGGCGCTGGCACAACAGATGGAATAACTTTATTTGCTACAGCACAGATGCTGTTACCCCATTATTTTCTACAGGCGTGTTAAGCAACAATCAATAACTCTCTGTCTACTTATGGCATTTGGAAATCTCTGGGGACTACTTATGACACTCATTTGTTTTTCACACTTGCCATTAAATCATACTCAAAAAGGGCCAGACCTTCAAAAGGTGCTATTTTTTGTGCATATTAAAAGGGGGGTAATTTTGTGCATATTGATACTGACAAAAAAAAATAGTAACCTACCCAAGTTCAGAAGATGACAGACTATGACACTCTTGCAAAGAAGACCGCAGAGCTCGTAGCGTATTTTTAGATCATTCAAAACTCTGCAGAACTCCCGTAAGCTTCTATAGTTACTTCGTTCTTGTTGCTACATTGGTCATTGGCAGCGTTGGTTCCAGTTTGCATCAGTGCCTGTATCCTGAGGTCAGCAGATAGGAGACAACCCAAGAGTGACGCCTGTACGTGCTTCTGGTGGTGGAGGTGTCAAACACACTCTGTTGTTGAACTGTCTCTACAGGCCACTGCTCTTGGCCATGGGAGCTCTTCACAGAACCCCTTAATTAACTGTTTTGAAATTTAAAGTAAATTGCAAAACAAACATGGACCAAATGATGAGCTATTTCAAGTATATCAGAAGCTTTAATAACACTACTGGAAACAAACAAATCAACTCACCTTCTAATCCCGGTGGAAACTCAAATCCCAGGGTAATGGTGTGACTCACAACTTGTACCACGGCTCAGGACTTCCTGCATTTTGAAGCACAACCGTTCTTGAATTTTTTGACTGTTGTCAAACTGCAAGTTAGAACATGACATACACACTGTCGTTAGTCATTGCAGTCTGTGGTCAGGAAAATGTCAGGTTCACTCACAATCATTTCTAAGCACAGAAGAATATGAAGACATTTCTGTCGTAGGACTAGCCTGCAGCGGACAAAAGCAGATATGACAAGCACTGACATTTTATCCTTGAATCAAAGTTACAGGTTTTGAAGAGAGGAGCAAGATTTTCTTTGGCTGGTGACTACCATCGACTCTACCACCTATTTGCTGGTTACTCAAACTCCTTGATTCAGGTAGCACAGGGCTTTTTGTTTTTCTGTGCTGGCCAGAGAAGTGGCCTGATCAGATCCAGCACCTTGTTTGAGGCAAAGCCAGCAAGGTGGATTCTCCAGCACCTTGTTTGAGGCAAAGCCAGCAAGGTGGATTCTCCTCGCTGGCTCTACAGCACCAACAGTGTCACTTCTCTCGGCGCTGTCGTTGCCGTGGTTCACATGGTGCACGACCTCCTCGTACCCAGCACTGGCATACACCAACCACTGCCCGCAACAGGGAAATCAAGCTTAGGATTGTCTGTGGTGGGTTGATCCTAACAGCTAAGCCTCCACCCGCCGCTCCCTCCCACTCTCCCTCCTCCCCTCCCTCCCCTCAGTGGGACTGGGGAGAGAATCAGGAATGCAAAAGTGAGAAAACTGCTGGGCTGATACAAACACAGTTTAGTCAGTGAAGGGAAGAGGGGAAAAAAACCCCAAAACGTAGTGATGAAAAGGCAGTCATTCCCACGATGCCCGGCCAGTCTCCGAGCAATGGCTCATCTGGAAAGTAGCCATTTGAAAACTGGTCTTTCCAGATTTACTGCTGAACATGATGTTAGATGAGGTGGAATATCCCTTTGGGTAATTTGAAGCAGATGTCCCAGCTGTGTCCCCTCCCAGCTTCTTGCCCACCCACAGCCTGCTCGCTGGCGGGCAGAGTGGAGAGCAGAGAAGGTCCTGACCCTGTGCAAGCCCTGCTCAGCAACAGCTAAAAGACTGGTGTGCTACCGACACTGTTTTAGTCACAAATCCAAACCATGGCACCATACGAGCTGCTATGAAGAAAGCTAACTCTATCCCAGTACAATGTCATACCAGTGCTTGCTTCTGAAGTTCTTAGACGGAGATTCTGGTTCATCTTCAGCTCTCCCGTTGCCCTGTTGCAGGACCAAATCACAACTCGACTGGAATCATAGAATGTCAGGTTGGAAGGGATCTCAGGGATCATCTGGTCCAACATTTCTTTGCAAAACCAGAAGCTGCAGCTAAGGTGGGTCTGGAGATGAGGTTTCTAGAAATCATGTTTGTTCCTGTCCTGTCTGGTGACTCTGTAGCAGCTGTGGTCCTGCTGATGGTGTCACTGCGAAACAACACTGGAGCATTCCCATGTGCTTAAAAGAAAAATAAAGAAGCAGAATCAGGAAATGACACATAAAGCAACTGAGAAGAATACAGTGGTTGAAAGCTTCAAGCACTAAAAGACAGAAAATGCCATCATCAGGTTGCCTGTACGGTCTCTGTGCAGGGGACTGTCACCCCCCCACCCCTCGTTGTGCTATGACTGTCTGCAGTCCCACAGTCACACGCCACTTTCTCCACAGACAACTTTAATTCAAGCGTTTTCTTAAGTGCTTGCCTGTGCAACACTAACGTTCTCAGCAGTCGGTCTTTAACACGGTGTGGGTGACCTACAGATACTTGCAAGAGGTTTTTGCCCTTTTTGTTTCTCTCTCTCTTTTCAATAAAACATACTTTCAGGAAGCAGAATTGAAGAGCATTGTGCGAAGCAGGGTCAGAATGAGAAATGTCAAGGTCTTATTAAAAAGCATTCATAGTCTGGGCATTCGGCTCAGCCAGTGGGCCTCCTAATTTTCTCTTGCAATCTATTTGGGAAGTGAGCTTCTTCAGCAAGTAAATGTTAGCAGGAAATTAGGGGAAAGTTTCCAGCAGTTAAGGGTTCTTATGTTCAAGTGTTATTTTGAAAATATTTCTGGTGAAGTGCTAACACATTTTCAAGTGTCGTTTAACAGGTATGATGGCATTTCACGTGGGAGGTGAGCGCACACCAGCAACAGCGCTGCTCCTCCAGCGTGACACGTATGTCCATTTGTGTGCTGGAACAGGGGGGTTTTACGGGCACCTTGTCAATACTGACGCTAGCGTCGTTCACAGAGCGATCCTATGGGGACGGTAAATTTACTGTCAGGGTGCTTAAAGGCATTTTTGCACATCAAATCAAAACACACAAACAAATAAATAAATAAAGCAAACTTCTCTCTTCATTAAAGACACTTTCCACCAGCAGCAGCTCCAAGTTCTGCTGTTAGCTGCCTGCCAGCTACCCAGTCCCCACCCGTGGATCCGTGTGCTGGAGCAGAGCCCATCAGCAGCCACATCACTCTCTGAGCCCTCTGTGGACAAGGCAATTTTTGCCGAATTGTAGGAACCAGGTAAACATAGCTGCTAGTAAATATGTTTGGTCAGGGAGTTCTGACTGGCCGAGGGAAAAGGTCAGGAGCAGCCTTCAGCAAGACCATCCATCCAGGTGGATGTTGACAGGCCTTAGCGCACTCCTGGGAGGGATCGCGTGGCTTTTGGAGGAGAGCTTCCCCTGCAGCCTTTGCTTTGCTTTGGCTGCAGTGGCAAAGGACAGTCTTTACATCATTCTGCCCGCTACCTTTTTCCTCGGTTATGCTGAAAGTCCTTCTGATGTTGACACCGTGGCCTTTTTCTTCTCGGCAATCTTTTCTTACGTGGTTTAGCAGCTGGTCGTGGCAAGGCGTCAAAGGTTAGAGCACATACGTGAATTCTGCCTTCTTCTGTTCTGACTGCAGGGTTTATCCTCTTGGCCTGTGTGGAACACCAAAGAGGCAGTAAGTTTACCCATCCACCAGTGAGTTTATGTGCTTTTTTCTATACCAGTATTCTGCTGCTGTTTAGTTAGTTATAAATCATGACTAGTTTTACTAAGGTAGGACTGACACAGCGATCTGAACAAGCAAATCTTTGTAACAGTTAATGCTTCTAGCACATATCAGAGCAACAGCAAAGGCGATACTGGATAAATATTTTTCCTATTTTCTTGCTTCTAAAAGTCTTTGTTCTCTTCTGTGGACTCAGGGCCCTCGAATAAGGATACTCTAAAAATAGAGGTGTTTGCTGATGCTCAAAATTAGGGCTGCATGACTAACTGATGGCTGGCAAAATGGGGAAGACATCGTGTTCAGGTTGAACCATATGTAATTGTTCTCCTTTTTGTCACTGAATTGTAAATGCTGAATGTCTCGGTGGCAGTAGCTCCTGTGTTGATCAGTAACACAAGGGAGAGAGTACTCAGCTCACGTACCACAGTGTGGGAGCTGCTGGGTCAGCTTTAACCCCTGCAAAGTGGTTTGGAAGCCTACTCAGTGTCTCAGAGAGTGTATTAATCCACGGATTTTGTAAGGTGAAGGGTCAGGCAGGAGAAGGTGGGAAGACATAAGGTTCTCAGTCACTCCTGTTCCTAAATGTGTACAAATAATGAAATACCTACGCAGGCAGGAGCCAGGCCCAGATGGCCTGTCACCATGTTGGGACAACCTGTCACTGCCCACCATGGAAGTTTCTTGGCAGTCAGGCTGCCGCGCAGCCTCTGTCTCTCTAAAGACTTACTGCAAAATAGACCAGCCTGAAAAGGAAAAACTATGTGGATACTCCTTGCCTACTTTTCAGAACATTCGAGAATAGCACAGTTGAAGGACATTCCTTCAACCGGGCACCTCAGCTACCTCCGGTCGACTGCTGGTGGTATGATCCCAGCTGGCAGCTGTACAGACACTGAGCAAACATATGCAGAAAGGGACGAATGTGCCTCATTTTAAGCTCATTAGGAAGGTGAAGACTGTAGGATGTTTTTTTTCCCCTCAAAAAAGTGTAATACTAAGCAATTAAGTCATTAGGACATCTTCTGCCTTCCTCATCCTCTCTTCCTTCCAAGTAAAGTCTGATATTTAGGACACTCCCTGGATTTACCTCCTGTCAGACAAACTGCAGCCAGGTCTTCCATATCCAGAGAAAGAAGAATTTCCTTTAGAGATCCCAGTGTAACTGATTAAAGACTAGCACGCAAGCACTATTAATAATTTTAATTTTTAAAATGCTGGGATCACTGACCTTTCCCTTCCCAGAAACGCCAGCTCTGCAGTCTGAGAGGTCTCGTAGGCTTCTGCCCAAAGACCTAGAAGGGAACACCACACCATGGTATGAAAGGGGAGAAATCCAATCGACTTTGAGATCAAGAGAGTCTGTCCATCTGCCTCGATGGATTTTGGATCAAGCTTCATGATAAGTGATGTTCTTTTGTCACATTTATGGACATTTCACCACTTGCTTTATGCTGGAAAGGAACATGCTTAAACCCTGGTGGTTTTACAGCATGAGAAGCATACTGCATGTCACGGGCCTGGTTTTCTTCTCCGTTAGCATAAATTCTTGCTGGTTATGAGCCTAGTGATACCACTGGTGCGATACACAAACCTCACTGATGCCAAAGAATGAAGAATGAGCCTTGTGGACTGATCGCTGGTAGCTGAGGACAAAACCGGTGTGATTAATTCAACAGTGGCACAGAAGTTCTGCTCGTCCCACTTGCATCCCAACATTCTTCAGAAGAAGCCCTGGAGGAAAATTTGAATAAATCCGTTATTGTTTCTATATCTTAGATGCATAAACATTTCCTGATATAAACTCTCCTGGCAATTAGCATTTAATACACATAACGCTAGTATAATTTTTAAAAAATAATAACATTGCTGCTAGCTTTTAAGGATAAACCCAATTGTTCTCCTATTTCATCATACTCTGATATTTTTGTTACCTTTTCTTCACATAATCTTTCTGTTTTACATTTCTACTACATATTCAGGAGCATCAGGACAGACAAAGCATAAAACTTAACATTTTACTTACATTTACTTAAGAAGAAATTATAAATATTTATCAGTGCATTTCAGTATCTTGCCAAACACAAATGTAAAAGTCCTTTTTCTAAACTGCAAAGCAGTGAAACACTTGTAAAACAGTCTTGATGCTGCTGGCCTACGGGTGCTTTGCATTACTAGTTGTTGCTGTCTTTGTTCTCCATCCCTGTGCTTTCCCTCCACAACTCAGTCTCTTCTCCGCAGCGGGCCCCAAATACAGAGTTTTAGGGTGAGGTCCCCAGAAGATGTGGGCATTTTAAGACTCAGCATCCTGGAACTGACAGGCAGCGTCCGCAAAATTCTGTACACTTGGCCTCAGGGCACCAGAGGACTAGGTTTGAATTTTGCAGAGCAAAAGTCTGTGAGGGCAAATCTAAGGAGGGTGGTAGCAAAGACTTACCAGGCATGCTAAAAGACCTGGGCAGACGGGATTGCAGGGAGCTTCAACCTTGTGGGACTCAGAAATGGCAGCTCGATAAGTGAAGATTCCTGATGAAATCAGCCACACACCGACTCGCGGTTTCTAAACGTCAATCCAAGGCTTGGTGCTGGATCGCTTCACAAAGCCCAGTTTCCTGTCACTTGATTTGCAAGCTTTGAAAAGTCCCGGCGTTTGGAGTAATGTTAAGTCAGCGTTCTAATACCGTTTCACACACGGGCAGAAACTAGTCCCTGTGAGCAAAGGCTCTGATGCTCAACGAGGCAAAAGTGCTTGAAAGGCTGAAACCCTGAAAAAGCTGGTGGGGCCTTTCCTATCCACTGCGTGTCTTCACACTGCCCAGGGAGCAAAGAAACCATCTGAACAACCTGTGGATTTATTTTTTGTAAAGCGCTGTGTGTTTGTAAAGAAAATACTGTTGTTCAAGTATCAGGAAAGGTTCCTGAACACATGGCAACGTGTGAGAAATGTGACGCTGGGGCTGAATCAGGAGTCAGCTCGGGGGGTGGTCGTAAAGGATTTATTAACTTTGGGACACACAGAGTGACTGACTTGATTTACTCAGAATTTCTGTGGGTATCAGTGAGAACAAAGTCTCCCCTGTTCCTTAAAAGGCAGATTAGTGCTGAATGTGCCTCATGAATCCGGGAAACTTTGTGTTCAGGCTGGGAGAAAACCAGTGAGAACTTGCACAGACCGCAGCAGATGGGTCAGTTCTTCAGACCTCCAACCCTAGATGGGCAAAAGAAAACCATGAGATCACTGGAAGATGTATTTAAAGTAAAGGTCACTGATTTGATTTATTTCTGTTGGGTACTGAGCACCTTCTCTTCCAGAAGTAAGTATCACAAAGGTCAGCTTGAGCCTTTCAGGGGTAAGGAAGGTGCATCATCCTGAGAAAGGTCAGAGCAGGCGGCAGCTCCTCTTCCTGAAAGGAGCCAAGTCACAAAAAGCTTTCTATTAAGACTTGTTCTGCAAAGTTATGATTAGACTTTGGGCAGGCTATTTTCAGATGTAAACAGAAACTTTTTCTCACAGGAAAAATCTTGATCTTTCAGGTGTTTTAAGATATGTTGAGACGGTCTGTTAGACAAGAGCTGTCTGATGATAAACCAGTGCTATAAACCATTTAAAATTAAGAACATAATAGGATTACTTACTATGGTTACACTTATTTTTCCACCAGCAAATGGACCTGAAACTTCTTAGAATTTTTTAAATTCAGATGGAGCCATGCAAATTAAGAATTAACAGTGCAGGATACAGTCAATTTGATGTAGCTGGAAGAGAATTTTTACTTCCATGTTGACTAAATACTTATCAGCACAAGTCACAACCTATGGAGTACTTTGTATGTCAACGGTTACTCTGATTATTTAAAATCATAATTCCAGTACTGCCATTTTGTAACATTAAAAACAACTAGCAATATTAAAATGGTGAAGGGGAAATGTGCCCGTGATTTGGTATATGCAGACACAAAATTCATGAGAATGTGATACAGAGGTAGAAAAATCAGTTCAAGAGAAGCGTGTGAATACCTGTAATAAGTGCTCACTCAGGTACAGATTCAGGCGGTCTGTACACAGCACACAAAACTGAGCGGTGGGAGCAGGCTGCTGTTAACCAGATCTCTGGGCTAAATACGTATGGTAGTTAAGGTCAGATTTACAATCTGTCAGGCACGTAATTTATAGCCATGCCCCAGCCGGCTGTGAGCACATCAGACCTCATTTGCTGGGTAACTGTGGAGTCTGTTGCAAATCCAAGAATAATTTCAGATAGAGGGTGAAAGGTTCCAGCTAACTCTCTCTCATGCAGATATTTAAATCAGACAGAATATATCTATAAAATGCTAACGGGTCAGAGGAGCAGGGGTGTATTGCCACTGATGTATATTAGCAAAATTTTACTGCATTCAAGGTTGTCTCTCACTTGGCTTCTCTTGGCTGGAGCCTCTGTGCTGGCCCCATAGTCTGCTGTCATTAAGGAGTAAAACCGTGAGCTGTTATCGCTGGTGGGATTGTTGAGACAGAGAATCCAGCTTTTTTCTCTTCGCTTTGGGTTCAAATGCACCATTTCTGGCAATATGGACCATAGAGACTCTATGGTTTGCTGATGAACATGCCGAGAACTAGACTTTTAACTGGAAAAAGGGCAAAACAAGCTCATCCCCGCCTGCAGAAACCTGCAGGCGTATTTGGCTGTTGGATGCTCTGCCTCTTGTCCCAGTGGAGTTGATCTCATTAAAGCCAAATTTCCTCTTTGGCACTTCATTCTTTTTCCTTCAGACGAATACACTCTCTGAATGAACGACACCCCGAGGTGCTATCAGAGCCCAGCCAAAGGCGGTTGTTCTGGTACAAGATTCATGCTGGTGAGAACTCACCAACCTTGGAGAGCTGCAGCTCTTGAGCCTTCCCAGTAGAGTTACAGCGACAACATTTTTCTGGCATAGTTGGAGCTGGGCTGATGGAGAAGTGCAGGTAGCTGGAGAGCGTGTTCTGAATCTGGAACGGCAGCAGGTCGCACTTGGACCAGGTATCTTGAGCAAGACCAACCGGTGTCCAGGTAAATTATATCACTTAATGGATATCCCACGATTCGCTGCTGACCTCTTCAATCTGCCTAAATCTTTGGCACCTCGTGTCACCCCTTAAAGCTGTGCTGAGGGTTTGGGTTAAGATAAAGCATTTTGCATTTACTTGACACTCAGTGGGCACAGGTTCTGAAGGAGCTTCGAGATACCTGAATCCTACTGAATTTCTTTAGAGGTTGGATATCTGCCTCCCACGGGCTTTTCTGAACATCACTCCCCTGAGTGAGGGCGGAGGGAGCAGGGCCCAGAACTGGCTAAGAGCTGCAGTAATAACTTCAGCGACTTCAAGTGAGGTAAATACTAAATTTAAATTTCCAGTTTGACACAGAATCCACTGACAGCACCATAATCTCAGATCCTTCCATCATGCATGATTATAAGCGCTCATTGGCATGAGGCACCTATCTGTCACATTTATAGTTAGAAGCAGTGGAGGCAGCTGACATCTGACAGGGATGAGGCAGACCTGACAGGCACTCCCATCTTGGCTTGCTTCTCCTCTCCCTTTCATTCCTGTCTTTCAGGGGCTGGTGAGACATCTCCTCCCTAGGGCACGGGCTCTGCCTGCCCTGGTCTCACTGCCACTGGACGGAAACATCCCTTTATGGGATGACTTCACCACCTCGCTGCTGTCCTGATGGCAGCCATCGGGGCTCGGGTCTTTGAAACAGGAAAGTAATTTCTCAGGGAGCAGAAATCCATTCTAGGTAGAGCACATGCATATTCTGCTTCCTTTAAAAACTCAGTGGTGGTGGTTCATGGTCAGGGACTTCTCTGGGTACCCTTTAAAAACTCAGTGGTGGTGGTTCCTTCATGAATACGGGCTTGATAATAGGGATTGCTGCAGCCACGTATATTTAGCAGCTTGATCTAGAGTACAGCGATGCTTCCAGACCAAGCTGGGTGCCAGACCTCTGCCATGAGGAGCATGCGGTCTATGAGCTGGTTAGCCATATAGAAATCAGTCCTACGTTATCAGAAAAGAAGATAAATAACCAAGTAGTGATGAAAGAAGTGTTCTAAACTCTGCTTCTTTGTTGTTCCTTGGAGCGGATAATGCCTGCCTGCCCTTTTCCTGGCAAAGCTCACCTCTTTCCTCACGCTTGTTTACTGCTGGAAGTCACCGTCTCGCTGGAGGTCACCGTCCATCCACACCCACTCTGTGGTGATTCACTCCCTTCCTATCAGCAAACGGAGAAAAGAATCAGCTCCGAAGCTGGTGGTATCCTGTTCCCTGAACATAGTTAATATGATCATAATAGTTCCGAACTTTGCTCAACATAGGTATAAAATTCTCTATAAAATAGCTTCTTCCAAACTGCTGTGCCACAACCACGACACTTCTATGGTCTTCCCATTGCTCAAACAAGGAATTGCAATTTCCTCTTGTTTTCTTACTTCAGCATAAATCTGAAAGAACACCACCATTGAAATCAGTGGCAGAACGTGGCCCGTCAACGGCTTGGGAGTTTTAAAAACAGCCAGGAATTGAAAACAAGCCCGTTGTCCCCAACTTTAGTAGAGGAACTTTATCTATCAGGCAGCTGCTGTAGTCTACCTGCAGGTGATTGATGTTAGCTTAATAACGATGATCGATTAGATCATCAGTGTCACCCTTAGAAAGAATGTACTTTAGCTAATGACATCAGTTGACTAATAGATTCCTGTTTAAATGTCAAGGGGCCACAGAAAGACGCTCTGCTGAGTACTTACATTATACCTGTTGAAAAAAATCACATCGAGTCTACCTTACAAAGGACTTTTGTGCCATATTTATAAGCCTTCTATCTCCTCTACTACTGACAAGCAAGTTCAGCTTTAAGTTACAACAGCGTAAAGCTGAGAGTTGCTCCATTTGTCTTCAAAGTTGGGCTCAGTGAACATCCTGAGAGTATCTTCCAGCATTAGAACTGCATTTTACCTTCCCCTCAAGGAGAAGATTCCAAATAAATTTTACATTATTATTATTATGCATAAGTTAACGACTCCAGTCAGCTATATTATTCTCAAACATAATATCCAATTGTTTTTTAAATTAACATTCAAGGAAACACTTGAGCAATGCAGACTTAGAGCAGGTAAATACGAATGGGAATGCTATTCTTCTACCGCCTTCTTCACGGAGAGGCACCGTTTATGATTAATGTATTCAGCTGACATAAGGAGGTAGTTGCAGAATTGCACAGTATAAGAGAAGGCTGCACTTTTTGGGGTGCTTTTCTACGCTGTCTATCTATCTATTAATTTAAGTCTTTCAAAGAGAATCATCTATTACAACCACCAATCCAGACCTAAACAATGCATGAAGAAGAATTTGGCATTTTTCGAAGTTGGGGGTTCTTTCGCACTTTTTTGTTTCCCGGGATGAAAAATTAACTCTTTTAACAGTAGACTCGGCAAAAGCGTCTTTTTAAATTTCCTGCCCAATACATCACGCTATGACTCAGGGCATGGAGCTGTATAGGTCACATCAGACTTCTTTCTCTAAGGAAAACATGATGTCACACAAGCGGCCCAGTGTGATGTGTCAGAGCACACGAGAGGTCATGCCTGGAATGTGACAGAAACAGTTCTCAAATTCACTTAAAATCTAAGGACGAGCAGCAGAGTGCTAGATAGAGCTGTCTCGTTATGTTAATAGCATTAACTCTTATGTTTTCCTCTAGCACCTTTAATCCGGAAATGTGATGATCGTTGGAACCGAAAAAACCCAATCTATTTTAAGCATGGTTTAACAAAAAAAAATTATTATTATTTTCCTTAAAAAATAATGACTGAAATTGAACCTCTTTATTTTAGTGGCCTACCTATATGTAGGCTGAAAAATAAAATCTTGTGAGATACAGAGACCCATGTCCATGTCATGAGCCTATCAAAGAATAGATCTATGTTGCATTACTGTATTTATATTTAAAAATTTCAGTCAGGATTTCTAAATATTTCTTAACGCAGCGACTGTTAATGGCAATAGTCAGATGAAAATTATTATGTCTAAGTTCTGTGCTTATTAACATTTAGCAACTTCTTTGGAGTAATTAATTATCCTTTCCCATTGAAAATCTTCATTGTTTGGTAAAAGTGCCAGGTTTTTTGAAGTATGGGACCAAAATTAATTTGATCTCTTTGCCTAAAAAAAAATCTTTAATTTCCTGACTCTTCTGTGAGAACAAGTGTGGTTAAAAAGGGCTGATTGCTCTTTTTTAGTACTGCTGTTGGAGTTATGTTCAGGGAGATGCAAGTCATCATTTCTTCTTCTCCTAAGCTCTTCTAAAATGTCACTCTTGACATATACTGTATATACACTGCAAAGTGTGCCCAGATCCCAGAGCCAGGCTCAGATCCAAACCTCTGGTCTGGCCAAATTTTTGGGTTTTGCTGCATACAATCCACGCACGTGTCTTTGCTTCTATTCTGGTGCATCAGTTTGGAGGGAGTTTGGTGCGAAAGAGTTACAGAAACGCGTCCCAGAGTCCTTAATACCCCCTTAAATTTGAGCCACTCGAAGGACTAGCTCCTGGGAGAACCTCTCTGCCCAACGGCTACCTCAGCCTGTGGCTGCTCTGCCCCAGCCTGAACCTGGCTCCCGTTTTCCACAGGAGGTACCTGCCTTTACTTAGCACCCAGCTGCCTCCTGCTTGCTGAGATGAGGAGGAGGTGTCTGTATTTCATGATAATGACACCCAGGTTTGGTCCAGCCACGCCAGGAGATGTGCAGAAGGGGAAAGTCAAGCCCTGCAGAGGCACAGATGAGTGTGGCACAGCTGGTAGCTGAGAATGAGAGTGGGGTGACAGTGGGGACCGGTCTCCTCTGCTTACTGGGCGTTGCAAGGCAAGCATGGCATACTCCTATTAAAGTAAACAGACATGTTCATCCGCCACAGCCCTAGTAAGAAAGCACCTGGGCCCATGCCCAGGGAGCAGCAGCCAGAGCTGGACCCCAGTTTATAGGCGAGGAAGGAGCAGCGCAGGCACATCTTGGGCTACAGACTGAGTCAGCAGCAGGTTCCCGTCTGACCAGTCTGGCTACCACAGGCTTGGCAATTTTATACAGACAAGATACAGAGCCAAAAAAGGTTAAATCCCAAGCAAAATACATTCACTCATCATCAGAGGTACATGAGGCTCTGTGAGTAACGCTCCATCCCAGGCCCTTGTTTCAGTTGTTCCCTGCTCCTCTCTATATTCAGAAGAAAGTGGAAGCTAGCTCCTTAAAATATTTATAAAGCATTTTGTGCAGTCTAAGTTCTAAATTTAACTTTCTGCCTAAAGCCACAAAACATTCTTGGTAATAAATTCTCTCCTTTTTTTTCCTATTTGGAAAGGAAAAGGAATTGTTTATTTTTAACAATTCAGTTCAGAGGAAAAATTATAGCACAGTGAATTGCGAGTAAATTAGCAGCTCTCTCTATTTTCCAAACCAGCAGGTCTTCTATTAACAAGGGCAGTTTGTGGCCCCTGGATTACAAGATCAATCAGACAGTTCATTTTTCTTTAATTTCAGTGAATTAGGTAATTGTAAATCAGTCAAAAGCTGCATGTAGGACTTGTATTTACCTGTGCTAAGTTGATGTAGCTCATTTAATACCACTTTCTTACTCCTTCTGATTTATTTTCTGAAGCTGGGGTTGCTGATTGTATGTGATTTACCCCAGATTAAGGACGGTTATTAAAGACTCTCTCCAGCAAATGTGGTGCAGACAACACCTTCACTCTCGCTAAGAAATGTGCTTAGACAGCCTGACACTCAGCCAAAGGGACCTTAAGATACATAGGCTGGGAAAGAGGAACTGTTCCATCTACTCTGTTTGGTCTGCAAATTTAATGGCAGACTTTTTTTTTTTCACTCAGACATGTATGTTGGCACGTAGAGCAGCTGGTGGGTTGGCTGGCCAAGGCAGCTCAAATGAAACAAATACAGGAGTTAAGTTTCGTGCTCCCTTTCTGAGGCTGGATTTTAGTCAGTTGTAGTAGAAAGCTCTAAAAAGCACACAGCAGAGGCTACCATTGTGCTCTGGGGAGCTGGGGAGGAACCATCCACCTCCATATTTTGTCCTTCTTAGAAAGACAGATGAGCCCTAATGGAATTCTTCTTTACTGTAGGTCTGTACTGTTGGCTGACCATACCTAGGAAGGAGAAAACCTTGGATTTGGTTTCTTCTAGATCACTTGGCTGCCCACAGACATTTGCCAAATGTCAGCCTCCACCTGTGGTACTACAGCCACTGGCCTCACCAGCTCCCGCAGCCCTAGAGGGACATGGAGGCCAGCAGAAATTCAGAGCAGCTTTAAGGCTGGCCTGAACCGTGCCATGGTCTAAATCAGTTCCTTGGAGCCAGAGGTGAACTGCAGTAGTGTGAAGCCATGCTGGTAAGCTCTAGGTTAATGAAAGGTCCGTTTTATGACACAGGTGCAGGGCCAGAGATCTTCCCCAGGAACTCAAACAGCAGTCAACTGCGCTGCTGGGTTGCGTCGTTCCGCCTTTGAAGATTAAAAGAAGTGGATGGCTGAGATTAAAGGCATGCAATGCGTGAAGGCATACAATCCACCTACTCAGAGAATTAGATGAGTCATTCAAAAATTCAGTGCACCAATACATTATTTTTTAAACACAAACAAAACCTGGATTAATAATGGCAGGAAGTTTGAAAATTATGTGAATGGGCACATATTTGCTTATGAACCTTTGGTAGAAAACATTTGTGGTGAAGAAGATGACAGTTAAAAAAAAATAAAACATTTTCTAGGAAGCCTACCATCAGAAGAGAGATAGCAGGTGTATTTCTTACGGCCGGTCCCTGCTGCTGGTTCTGCACCACCAGGGACAAAAGAGGTGTGAAGATGGATGGTATTTAAGGTCAGAAAGCATCTTCAGATCATCAGGCCTGAAACTCCTTGTGCGTTGCATACATGCAGGTCATTGTCACCTCTCAGCTGAATTCAGTAACGTGTCTGATGAAAGACCTGCCAGAAAGGCACTGAGTCCTGCTTCGAAAACACCTGAGAAGTGGAGAGCCCAGCTCCTGACTAGCAGCCTGTGACAACGGTTACCCTCTTTCATGATAAAAACGGTCTGTCTCTGCTCTGACTTGGAGCTGTGTCCCACATTTACCTCCAGTACCCACATCTTCTTATCAGAGAAGCTTCTTCAGTCCTGCTGGGGCACCTTACGGTGAATAACTGCTGTATTTTACACTGACTTAAAGGGATCTTTTTGTTGCCAAAGTAGCAAAAGGAGACCACAGCTGAGATGCAAGCTGACATTTTGGGAGGATGCATCTATGCTATGCAAAGGAACAAAAGGCAGAGATTCATAGGTCACGTTCCCTGACCTGACTAGTACCTCCACAACGCACAGGACAGTCCTGTGGGCTCTGTGGGAGCTAAGAAGTCCCACCTCTCAGCAAGGTTAGCAGACATGGGCGTAGCCAATGCAGTCAGACTGCTGCTGGTTCCCGACTGAGCTTGGTAAACACCACCCCAGGGATCTACATATCCTCAACAAAGCATCTGAATCAAGTTCAAGTATGTTCAAATCAAGTATGTTCAATCAAGTATGTCCAAAACCCTGGGCTCAAGCTTTTGGACTTGTAAACATCAGCAGCCTGGAATGTCTGTAGTGAGATGCAGATGTGTTCTTCCCCTGTTCTCTCTAAGACAGCGTATACATGGCCTGCACTGCCTGGGCCTCATCTGGAAAAGAAGAAATCCAGCTGTACATCTTCCATCTTCAGCTCCACTGCCTCATCCTTGGGATGACACATGTCACAGGTGATATAATGTTTTCTTCCAGCGCTCAGGAGCAGACTTGTTAGTCATTGGAGAACTCAGCACAACTCAATTAAATTTCTTCCACTACCTAATTGACATTTAGTCAGCTAGGAAGAAAACAACACGAACAGAAAACAGGCCTTGCTTTCAGTGAAGATGTTCTGAAACTTCCTAACATCCCAACCGGCCAAATGTGAGGGAGAAATGAGGAAAATCTAATTAGACATCGCATGGCCTCTCCTCCAAGATTACATGTAATATATTTTGTGGTTATAGCTTCCCTGGAGGATTCTCCTACCCACGGCAGACATGTGTTAGAACATCTGTGAGAGGACGGTGCATAACATAACATGTAATCCGTGGTCACGAGGCACTACGTCTGCTGAAGGCTCGAGGCTCTGAGCATCTGCCATGAACTTAACCTCTGGAATCGAGATGGCCGTGCACAGCCACTGCCGTGTAACGCAAAGCTTCGGACGCTGCAGGAGACTGCCCTTCAGAGCAGGACAGCGTGCCCATCTTTGGGAGCAACATCTTCTCACAGCTCCCAGCACTTGGCAATCCCTAACGCCACCCTCTGAGCTGTTGTGCTTTTCCCTAGCAATCTGTGAAATCATATAAACTTAAGAAAGTGTGTAGCTGCCAGGATCCTACTGCCTCTTAGACAAAGCACTGCGACACTGGGACACAAAATGTACGAACTCTCCCTTTTCTCCAGAACCTGGAGAAAGGGTTCATCAAGAAGCAATGGATGAAACTTGACTCCAATAGGCTTTTGGCAGTCTCAGGGAGTTTTGTCTTAAGCAGTATAGAGGAACCTGCCCTGGTTCAAGTTTTTGGTAGCCTGTGGACTGACCTCTAGCCGTCTGTAAGCTGTCAGAGGGGAGTTGCAAAATGGTTACTACCAACAGTGAAAAAGAAACGTGTGCACACTCCTAAGCATGCTGGGGATGCAAACAAGGAAGGAGGAGAAATACGCTTTCATCTAGTTTTCACCACACCTAAATCTTACGTGGTATCATTGCACAAGATGGCCCATGGATTTTAATTTTCTTCTATTTCAAAAGGGTTGAGTGGTTCTTGTTGAGTAAGGTTGAAGAAGATTGCTCTGGATGAAAATACAACACAGCCAGTGCAAATCTGGTTTTAAAAAGCTCGTTCGGAGCAGTTATGATTAACTTCCCAGCTGAGGAGGTGTGTTGAAGGAGTTACAACCTGGGCTTGAAATTCAGTATTTTGTTAATGGTTTGGATGATGGAATAGAGAATATACCTGTTAAACCTGCATATGACACCCATCTGGGAGGGGCAGCACGAACGGCAAAGGACTTAAGCGTTCTTCACAAGCTGAAAAAAACCCCATTGTGCTAAAAAGCTGCAGCCCAATAAGCAAAATTCTATTATTAGGAAGAAAAATGCACAACCCTAAAAGTAGTGTCTTCAGCAGACACAGATCTGCTGAAAGGAGCCTAGGAATTACCGCAGATCACAACTGAACTGACATCACATTACTTGGATTAAAAAGCAGATATGGCACCAGGATGTGTGAGAAGCTTTACTTACTACTGCTGAGTAGTAAGTAAACTACTTACACTTGTGTCCATTCTCGTGTCCACCATCCTGCAAGACAGATGGAGGGTCTAGAGAAGGGTAGTGTGGGTGATGCAATCCTGGGAAACAAAGTGTATGGAGATAGATGAAGGTGAGCTGGAGGTTTTACTAGAAAGAAAACTGAGTGAAACATCGTCGCAGTCTCTAAATAATGTTTTGATAGGATGAAAACTCGTGAACTGTGTGGATACCGTGGTTAGGTCTCCGGAAGTCTTGTCAATGGTAAGGAAAGATTGGTATGAGAGGATGTGGAGCCTCTGTGACCCTACTTGAGGCAAGATGACGGTCTGGTGTACCTCAGCCAGGACCAGCAGAGAGGTGAGGCCGTCGGGATGCACCGCTGCCAGCAGCGCAGGTGTCCCGTCCACCTTCTGCCCCGCCACAGTCAACAAGGAATAATTTGTAGTGCATCTCGTATATTCTACCTCCTATTTTCACTGGGGTTGAGCTTCCCATATCCAAGGTGCTGGGTTTTCCATCTCGCATTTTCACTGGTTGCCTCTGTTTTAACTGCCGATCATCTGCTTGGGAATGCTTTTCTGTACTAGCTCTTTATGGTTTCACACCAAATAGGGGCTTTTAACTCAGCTTCTGAGGCTGAACTAGCAGCAAAAAAAATTAAATCTATATTTCACCACATGGTTCAGAAGCCACAGAAGCAGAAGGCCTCCACCATTCAGAGGGCACAGTGAGAATTACTGACAAAACTGAGGTTTACAGAGTCTGCAAAGCAGGCAGCGTCCCTCAGGGTGTAGGAAACAATAATGGAGCCAAGTTGCAGTAAGCAGAAAGTAGCAGTTAAGAGTAATCCCTTGCAGTAGGTACCTTTATGGTGGTGTGAGCTGGTCTGGCTGAGGGGAAAAACAGGCTCAGAGAAACTTGACTCATGTTGTATTATCATAAAAGCAGCTTCAGCCCCGCTAGACTTAAGCTTCTCACGCTGATTTTGATTAAACTCTTGTCACATGTAATATTGATTTCAACAGAATTATTTCTGTTCACACAAAGTGAAGGAGGGGGCCTGTCCCTGTGAGCTTAGAAGGTCCGCGCGTCCTTCAGAAAAGACACAGGGAGTAGCCTGCCCTTCCAGCATCGATTATTGTTTCAGTACATGCAGGAACAGGAAAGCATTATGCATGTGCATTTCCCAATGGCTACTTTCAGCACTAAAGGGAGAAGTAACATTTGCATTCCTTAAAGAACTGATTGAGATTCTAAAAACAGATTGGAAACTTAATGGTAAGAAAGGCACAGCTTGAAAGTCTTTACTTTTTGGCATGAAAGTGTAGACCAGATTGACACAATCTGTGACGTAGTTTCTAATGAAGCGTTTGTAATGAGACATTTAAAGCAACTCAAGAGGCCTCTCTATCCTGTTGGGAAAGGAACACGAGGAGCACATATTTGAAATTCATTCAGCAGTGAATACATAAGCTGATCTTGACATGAATTTAGAGTAGGATTCTATTGTAGATAGGTGCTTGGGGAAGAAGTTGCTTGTAGCACAAAAAAGGAAAAAAAAAAAAAAGAAAAGAAAAGAAAAGAGAGAGATAAATTAAGAGCTGAAATAGTTGGAGGAAACTCTTGGGAAAATTACCAAGAAGAGAGAGAGAGGTTTCTGCTTATTGAGCTGTTGAATCACGGAACTGATTTCAATCGGAAAACTTTGAACTAGAATTTCACGCAGAGACAAAATTGGTTTCCTCAGCAGGTAGGTGGGAAGGGTGGCACCTCCCCATTTCTCTTTCTCATTCACATCTTGCCTAGTCCAGGCAGGAAGCGTCTCTGGCGCTCACTAACACGTTGTAACAACCCCATTTGAAACGGCAGCTGTAGCTGGGGTGAGCGTGATCTAAACATTTTTTTTTCTTAGTGTTTAAATGTTTATTAAGTAGGCAACTCCAAGCATCCCACTAGGCCTGACCTCGACCCACTAACATCTGTTAAAATCATAATCTACCTTATTTCCCCGTCGAAAAACACCTGTTTCCCTACAGAAAGCATCAACAAATGAATGACTGTGCTCTAACGATCTGACCTTGCTTCTGGAGCTCTGTTTTCTGATCCTAAAATATTGGTTTTGCTTGCTTCCTTCGCTAATTAGTTAGGGATTAATTTTCTACCTGTTTTGCTTGTGTAGCTCTTTGAATATAAAGTGTTTTTAAGTGCCAAATATTGCTGTTCGTGCTGATTAGGTTATTAGGTAATAATCAGTCGCTGAAATAGGACTTCTCAGAACAAGAAAGAAGCACGGCACTCTCCCATCCTCCTCCCCGTCTGCGGAAGAGCTGACTCGCTCCGAAGCGCCCGTACGGGATCCTCCGAACCACCTCGCGGGGCAGAGGCGGCTACGTGACACAGCCACGTACACGGGTGCGCTGAACACCTGACCACGAAATCAACTTCTGGCTGCAACGGCAGCTACGGCTCTCAGGGCCATGAGTGGCTTGTGCCACTCTGCGGCTGACCTGCGGTGCTGGAGCGTGGCCAGAGAGGGCAATGAGGCTGGGGAAGGGTCTAGAGCAGGAGTGTGGTGAGGAGCAGCTGAGGGACCTGGGGGGGTTGAGCCTGGAGCAAAGGAGGCTCAGGAGAGACCTTCTGGCTCTTGACAGCTCCCTGACAGGAGGTTGGAGCCAGGTGGGGTTGGGCTCTTCTCCCAAGGAACAAGTGACAGGACAAGAGGAAACAGCCTCAAGTTGCACCAGGAGAGGTTTAGGTTGCACATAAGGAACAATTTCTTCACTGAAAGAGCTGTCAAGGCTGTGCCAGGCTGGGCAGGGCAGTGGTGGAGTCCCCATCCCTGGAGGGGTTTCCAAGCCGTGGAGATGTGGTGCTGAGGGCCATGGTTCAGTGGTGACCTGGCAGTGCTGGGTTAATGGTTGGACTCCATGATCTGAAAGGTCTCTTCCAACCAAAACAATTCCGTGATTCTATAATCCAGAGATGAGAAAACCCGAAAAGACTAATACCTTGGTTCACGTGGTCTGACTTTTGCCCCAGTTTCTGTGCCTAATATTTCCTCTTGGCTGGCTGGAGGCCTTCAGAGGTGCTAATTGAAAACACTAGGCATGAGGAATCAGGTGGAAGTTGGGCTGAGTGAACCTGGGCACAAGCTGTCTCCTGTTGCACATGAACATCAGACAAATGGCTGATTACAAAAGCTGTCATCTTTCTCAGCAGTCATGGGCTGAAATCTAGCATGGGCACAAGGGAAATTCTTGTCCTAGAGACACTTTCTGACTGATTTTGCTGTCAGGACATGAGTCAGGACGGCACTCCCAACTCCAGCCGCCACGACTAGGTCTGCAGCGTCTTTGAGGCCTGGGCTGATGGCACTCTGCTGAACTGTGTCACGGAAGGAGCTGGCTTTATGTTGTCAAGTGCAATAAACCCCAATGTTAGTATGAATTTGCTAACAAATGAAGGTAATTGGGTTCTTTAGGAGGGAAGGAGATGACAGCTTTTACTGTACTTCAAATATCAGCCCCAATTACTGTAAATACGATCATGATGCAAAACATTAATTAGGAAAATCTGAACTGTTTGAGATGTAGAGTCCCATATGAATGAATAACTACATGCAAAATATTGTGCCTGATTAGAAGCATTCTACTGAGACATCCATCTGTGAGCTCCAAAATAAACCTGGTAGGAGGAGAGAAGAGATCACAGCACGGAGGGACTGGCACGGCTGAGATGACCTATTGGGCCATGCGTATCTCATGCAGGATCATAGAGCTTCCAGGGCAGTAACGTCTGTGTACCCTGTATTCTTTACCGTAAGTGTCTTCAGAAAGACTATTTCAGGGGTAAGGAAGTCAGGCACTGAAACAGTACACGGCTTGCTCAAAGTCACCTAAGATGACAGTACCAAAGAAAGGAACTGAGCATGGAAGTCTCAGCCTAACTCTAGTTCTTGTTCCTTACGCAAGGGTGGAAGGGGCTGTCCACAAAGTAAGGTGGGAAATAATAATAAGAGATGGGAAATAAAACTTCTCAAAAAAAGACGATGGTGAGCACACAATTACGGGAAGACCAAGAACTACAAAACTGCCTGTAGGTCACCCCAAGTGCTCTTTCTGGTGGTGGTAATTCTTGTGATAATGCATCAGCAAGAGTTCATCAATTGCTAATGAAAGAATCCACCTGGAAATGCCACCTCCAGGTGTTTCCTATAGGACGAACCCATCCACCGATTGTCTCCATTGAGTCACGGCAAACCCTACATGGTGAAGGACGTTCTACTGCAGTAGTATCTGGACACGGCCTTTAGGACATAGCTCGCTAAGAGAATTGGAAAGAGAATAAGGAAAAAAAAAGGAAAGAATTAATCTCCAATCTTGTGACTTAGTTTTATTTGTGTGTTCTTTGGCAGAGAGAGGGGCCGTGAGAGCTCAAAACACTTGATCTGCTGGTTTGTATCTTATTTGAAACGCATTGGTCTTCTCAGTTCATTAAAAATACTAAATAGCTATGCTATTGCTGTTTTATTAGGAAACTTGGGTATATGTTGCCAAATGGGCTATTTTAAGCAAAATATTCTGTTGTAGTCTAAATGTACTATTGTTCTCCATTTGGACATGAGTCTGTAGCCACTGAAACATAAAAGCTGACAAAATGGTGTTCCTTTGTCAAAACCTTAGTGAAAGAATCGAGCCACAAAGGATAATTGTTCGTAGTTTGGACTCCTTTTTCAGTCAGTGCTTAGCCTGAAAGTCCCCTCTCTTTTTTTTGGTGGCAGTGCCACATTCACTGCTGGTAGAACTGCTCACCACCAGATCACCCACCGATCCAGCTGGAGCAGGAACGTACGCTCCCAGTTCTGTCAAAGTGCTCGCATCACGTGCTGTGGTATTTATGCTGCCTCCATCTTCCGTGCCAGCTTTAGGGGGAACAGATGATACCCAGAGCAGCACAAACCCTGCTGGTACAAAATTAACTTGCTTTTGAAGAATTCTGATCCAGCAGCACTTTGCACCAGGTGGCTGCAGCACTTTTGATCCAACGCTGGCAGGCGCCAGGCTGGATCTGCAGTACTGAGTCCTCGGAGCTCTGTGCCCAGAGCTTGCTCAGATCATGTCATGAGCTTTTCTGCTTTTCTTTCTCAGCAGCTTTAGTCTTCTCAGCCCCTTTCAGATGGGTAGCCTTCCAAAAACCATGTCCAACAAACTTCCCCTGCTAGTTATGCTGATGTGTGGCCTTGCTGGTGATGTGTGTGCATTTTGGGGATAGAGAATAGTATCGTTTATTGTCTGATTCCCTAGAGTACTGTAATTGATGCTTAAATTTTTCCCAAAAGGGAAGGTGGCCGTTACATTCATTTGTTCCAAAGAAAATTAGCCTAGTGCATAACAATGCAGTGCCATACAAATTATATAAGAACGTAATAATGACAAATTATGTAATAGGCTAGCATTTTAATTTGTTATCTCAGTATGCTCATTTTATGGTGACATAAAACCAGGTTTATTCACGAGCAGCTTACGAAAATGTCACTTCAGGTGCTCTATCAGCTAATTGTTTAGGAGCTCTTCAAGACTACAATTTATTAGCTACCCCTTGTCGGTTCTCAAGTAACCGTCTTTAGCGGGCTGTTTTCACAGAATCACAGAATGTGAGGGGCTGGAAAGGACCTCGAAAGATCATCAAGTGCAACCCCCCTGCCAGAGCAGGCTCACCCAGAGCAGGTCACACAGGAGCGTGGCCAGGCAGGTCTTAAATGTCTCCAGAGAAGGAGACTCCACAACCTCTCTGGGCAGCTTGTTCCAGTGCTCTGTCACCCTCACAGTGAAAGAGTTTTCATAGAATAAACGAAGTTGATGAAGGAGGCTTAACTGTCCAGATTTTAATAGAGATAAATATAGAAAACACAGTGGAAGCTATAAAAGGAGGCTTCTTCTGGGGGCCTTTTGTTGGTGGTGCAGGTAACAAGTGGTAAGTACTGTTAGCTGATAGTAAAAATGGTTATCCACTGCTCTCATGGGCTCTGCTTGGTTTGATTTGGACAGATCTGTGCTGCAAAACTGCCACAGAAACCTCGCTGTGTGGTTCTTTCAGCAGAGACGTACCCGCTCTTCCTAACCTTGCTCAGATTTCCACTGGCAGCACCAAAATTTCCCTTTGAGGATGGCTGCATAGAGAGAAAATCCCCAGGGGATCGATTTCCCCATTCAGCCAAACACTGGCAGGGCAGGAAAAGCCTCAGCTATGGCAGATGCCCCTGTCAGTGATGCTGTAGCTCTGGTGCTCTCCTTGCTTCCTTACTCCAGGCCCTCAACCCGCAGCACAGTGCGATTCACTGTCACTGAAAGAGCTTCTGGAAACGCATCCCCAAAGCAGGGCATTTGTCACTGATGAAAGGCCTGGTGTTGGTTTCAAGCATGATTTGACTCACGCGTTATTTGGTGGCGTGTTGCTCTAGTGCTCAATTTAAGGACAATGAGACGAGATTAACTCGTGAATATTTGCATCTGAGGTAGCTGTTCTCGTTATATTGATAATAAGGGGTACTTCTGGATGTAGGCGAGGAGCGAACAGTTTCAAGAACTCTAGGAAGCGAGCAGGAAGAATTGAGGAGGATTGCTTTCCACAACAGCTAGCCCCTAAAACTACACAACAGGTGACGCTCTTCCGAACAGCGCAGGCAGCCGAGAGAGACTGAACAAAAGAGGCTGGAAATGTTACAGAGGACAGCGTGCGCAGCCATCTTTTACACCTTTCCACCTGAAAACCAGAGGGAAGAGATGTTTGCTGGGTACAAGAGAGCTGAGTTCTAGCACCACCTCTTGGCTCCCACCTGTAGGGATGGGATGATTCAAGCTAAATAAATGATTAATGGGGAATCGGGAAGCTTAGCCTTTTTGTATAAAGATCATTCCATTCTTCTTGGAGAGATGTCATTTCCTCAGCTAGAGGCACAAAGCAAGCAATCTACAGCCTTACAAAGCACCGCTGGAATTTCTGGTATTTCCACGGGAAATCTGAGCTGTGGGGGATCATCTGCGTTGTTTGTGTTGTGGAAGAATCGGGACTTGTACAATCGATTATAAAATCAATTCCTTCCCTTTCCAGTGTAAGGGCAGCAATGTGAGATGCAAAGGTATCTTTGCTAGGAAAAGAAGGACCTTGCAGGTTTTACAGATGAGCTGTGTCACTGAGATTCTCTGTTTCCTACCACAGTCACGTTACACGTTAGGATCTGTTACGGGGCTTGTTTATTTTTAATGCAGATGTCATTCACAGGCAGAGCACTTCTCAATCAATCTTTGTTCAGACAGATTCGTGGAAGAAAAGTCTATATTATTCTGCTCATATTCTCTCCTGTTAAGGACAAAGCCTGTCACTGGATCACAAAGTCCCTAAGCCACAGACCGCTTCCCACCAGAGCTCCTGCTCACAGAGCCGTGCGACCGGGGACAGCCCCGCGCTGTTTTTGTGACGTATGGGAAGCACGGAGGTAGCTGTTACTGCTTCAGGACTCAGAAGGACAGTGCAGTTGAAGACACAGCTAGTTCATGGCTAGTAAGTGAGGCATCTGTTAGCTCCCGAGGGAAAATGAACTCGGGAGGAGTGCTCTTGGGAGACGCAGTCTGAGGCTGGTGTCCTGGGTAGTGGCATGATACTGATGTTGTGCTTGGCACACTGGATAAGGCCGGGCTATTTAAAGTATAAAACCTGTATGTGCCCCATCTGAAACTATGCTAGCAAGATCTCAAGATCTGATTTTCTTTCTTCAAAACCACCAGGAGTTATATGTGCTGTGAGTTCGCCACAACTCAGCTCGTTGACTGTCAGAAGACAGAAGTCACTGGAAGATCCAATTCAGTTTCGATTTTTGAAAACATCTTCGTCTATCTCAAGCTGCATCCTGAAGGGTGAAGGATAAGAGGACTATCTGGTTTTGGTAATGAACACAGATCGGTTATCAGTAGGTGTCAATGGGTGTGAAAAGATTCACCAGACTGTTGTCTGCCGCTCCTCTGCAGCTGGCATCATTCCTGTCCAATTCTTAGAAGACAGAAGCCAAGCTGAACAGGACCTCTGTGATGCCGTGGTGGAAATAAATGCAGACAGAAAACTTGTTCCTTGTGGCTCCAGCTGTAATGACAGATAGCGTGTGAAGATACTTGAGCTACGGCATTCGTTCTCTGGAGCATGAGGTGGCTCTGCCTCAAGCTCCCTGTAGTATCTCAAGCAGAATCATGCAGAGAGACAAGGCTGCACTTCAGGGTGGCATTCAAGAGTTGAAATCTGGCCTTGATCCCAAACAGGAACTTTGTTTCCATTCTATACAAAGGAAGAGTCAAATGGCGCCTTGTTTTCCATCAGCAGATTTTGACTCTGCTTGGTGTTGATTCTAATGGATTTTTTAAGGTCTTCGCAGGTAGCTCATTTTTTGAAATGAAGACCTGCTCTGAGGGGCCAAAACTGGGATATTTACCCCCTGGCTAGGTATCTGGGACACGCTGTTTATTAGAAGTTCATCCCCACATGTCGCTAAGCAGCTGAAGGAGGGAGGCTAGTCCTGCGCCTGAGGCAGGAGACACAGTTCCCAGCTACAACAAAAACCACACGTGCCACAATTCCTTCACTCTCCGAGTGTTTCCTGGGTCTAGATAGAGCTACGCTGGGAATGTTGGTTGGTTGTGAAATGCACAATATTCCTTCTTGCTCTTTTCTTTAATTTGAGGTTTGCTAATAGCAATAGCAAAAGGGAGAAATGCCACCTCTTGGGCCCAGCCGCTGCAGTAGTGAAATTGGAGGGTATTCTGAGTCACACGCATGTACCTACCGTCACTGCTCTTGCTGCCATGATAAAGACATGGCGGCGCAGTTCCGTCACCTACTGCTGCGTAGAAGCCAGTTCACTCACCACTGCCCTTCTCTGCCAGTTCACCAGTTTCCTGCTGTTGGCGTCTCCTTTCCGTTCCTGTTCTGCAAGTCAGCCAGCCTCCAGCGCACAGCTCTGCCAAAAGCCCTGCCAAGACAAATAGGAGTGCTTTTCAGTCTGGGGCCAAAACAAGTTTAATTACAGACAATGTCAAACCCCTAGATTTCAGGATGCAGAATTTCATCCCCTCTCAGTCGAAACCGGTACCTTTTCCCCCTCAGGATCATCAGCACAGGTGGGACAAGAGAGGGACCAAGATGTACTCCCCACATTACACCCAGAGACCCTCTTCCTTCTACTAGCAGGGAGAGAGACCTTTCTCACTCTCAAGCCTAAGAGCAATTCTGACTAAGCTCAAAGTGCTTTTGTGTCAACACTTTTACTAGATGTGTTTCCATGTTCCTCTGAAGCTGTCTCTCATGGTAGAGGCATTTCTGAGCAGCCTTCCTGGGCTGGCGTCCCTTGCAGGTTCAGATGAGCTGTCTGGTTGAGCCAAGGATTTTTTAAATCTTCCCTGAGCACCAAGATACTCGTAGAAAACTGAAGAGAGACAACCTCAGGGAGTTTATTATTCTTCACGCTGCTGTCTTACCGCAATACCCAAAGGTCAATGGCACTCACTGTTAACACCTCAAATTTGGCTGCTCTAAAATTACTTTTCACACAGCCTTCACGAAGGGAACCGAGAAAGCCTTATAGGGACATTCCCAACCTTTGTATGCCCATATATGCGGCTTCCTCAAAAGAGACACTAGCGACTCAAGTATTGCTTAAAATGAGACTTTATTTACTGATTACAGATCTGATGTTATTTTTTAAGTTCAAAAAAAGCTTTGGCCCCTCTGGTGGCAGCTGTCTTCTCCCATTTGAAGGCCTCCTGGGAGGAGCTGTGAACTTGGAGCTCCTAATGTCTTTGAGCCCACCCTATGGCTCCCTGCTTTAGTTATTCACTCCTAAAATCTCATCCTTCCTCTGTCATTTAGTAAAAACTTCATCTGGATGAGCCAGGTTACGTCAGCGAGGGGTGCTGACGAGATCCTGGCATTTACCCAGACGGATTTAGCCAAGTTTCAGTTTTACTGTCGATCCAAGGGCACAGCGAGAGAGCTACTGCTGCTCCAAACCCATGTGCTTGCTCTTGCAAAGAAAAGCGAGGAGCCACCAGCCCTCAGCAAGGAGCTCACACGAGACACGGCACTGCGGTGCCGGGGCAGTGTGATGCCAGCTTGGGTAGTCCAAGAATCCCTGCGCCCATTACGTGAAGCAGGCTTGCCTGGAACACCCCATCCCGCAGCCTTGCTTGGATGCAAGTTACATATGCATGGTTATATATGGCTCTGCCAGAACTTCGTTAACTTCAGTGGTAATATTTGCAAAGCACTTTGAGATCTACTTCTTATCAAATGACCTGATGTCAGGCCGCTGGTACCGCTGCTTCCTCGGTAAGGAGAAATAAAAAACTTAGTGCCTAGGAATATTCGTAGTCCATCTTACTTGATTTTCATATCCATAAGCCTGGAATAGAGGGTTTTCAATGACATCATCAAGCCCAAGTTATGCCCGCTCCTAAGTTTACGGGAAGCTTCTAGTTGTAGAGGAGCAGCTATGACACCTCCTTTGCTGCTCGCCTTGCACCTACTCTCTCAGCGTCAGGAATAAAGCCAGTATTTTCTTCCAGACCAAAATCTTCCTCTTTCACTAAAAGAATAATATATGATGATGACTGCGTGGCAGCATCATCCGTAGCCCCTGTCATTACATCTGTAACGATGACAAAGCAGAAGAGAGGTGAAGGAAACCATCCAGTGATTAAATTCATTAAGTATACGCTTTGCAGGAGCAGTAGCCCACAGCGAGGATGGGAACGACTGAGAAATCTGGAGACTCTCTCTGGTGGAGACTGATCATTTCTTCCGTTTATTGGCTGGCGTGATTTGTGGTGTTATTCTGCACTTTGACTCCTTCACCCAGTCTTTCACCTTGGCTATATCGAAACCTGCTCCAGCGCTTCCAGACGCTGCAGCCCTGAATCAGAGGAACCAGACAAAAAGTCCTGCCAAATTCCCGAGAGTAAACAGTACTTTTGCACTAGCATTGTCTTCTCTTCATAAAAATGAAGTGTTTCCCCATAGAACTCGATTGGCCTCTGGCTTAGGGAAATGTTTGTTGCTCCTGTACATCAGAGATGCTGATGAAAACCACCTTCGTGTTCCCAGCTAATTTAATACTACTATTTACTATAAGGTACTGCTTTGAAGTGCACTAGCACTTAGGATTCCTAGGCACAGACTAGGGCGCTGCTGCACTAGACACCAGGCAGGCGTTGAACAAAAAAGAAAGTCCCTTCCCTAAAGAACTGGCAGTCTTTGGCACGAGTACGGTCATTATAAAGACAACACTCTTTTTTTCCAAGAAACGCCTCATCTTGTTCATTATCCCTTGCAATTAGTCTCATGGGGCTCCACTTCCAGCAACACGTACCTGTTGATAAGTGCAGCCTGGTCGGAGCTTAGAGAGACTTTGATTCTTCCATGTTTTTAATGAACAACAAATGGTGCATTAGAGATGTTTGCTCCTTCGAATATGCAGAGATCTGAATTTCTAATTGTTTAGCATTAGTCATAACTTAAGTAGGACAGAGCAGATTCTATATATAGCCCGTTGCCCAGCCATTCAAGACAGATAGTCTGTTTGTATTTCTTCCCATATTTCCTCACTCGAAAGGAGTGTGAAGGCAATCGCAACATCTCTAGCCTTAAGTATTCCAAAACTGTGCTGCCCCCATCTCCTTCTCCCCCAGATATTGAGATTGTTTTCCGAATCATGAGATGGTTAAAGAAGATGACATTCCCGGCTCTTCTGGTGTTTATCTGGGGATTCTCAGCCCTGACGCTATAGCTGGGTGATGTTTTTAGGATCCAAGGCAAATTTGCTTCTTTTTTTTTTTTCTTTTATTTATTCAGTATATCTATTATTCAGCAAGAGTTGAGGCTGTAACGAAATTCTGGGAGCGGGAGTTGCCCTTGGTACCACAAACCTGCTTTAAATCGCACTGATCATTTTCCCTCTACTCGGTTTGTCATTTCTCAGTCTCATTCTCAGGTTGTGTATGCTCTGACATCTGAATGTGTCGCGTGTCCCACACTACCTGGGCCTGTTGTGACAGGACAAGGGGTGATGGTTTTAAACTAAAAGAGGGGAAGATTTAGGCTAGATAGGAGGAAGAGTTTTTTCCAATGAGGGTGGTGAGTAGTGGGCTTGTGGGCTGAAGCCATCACTGGCTCAGTGGCCCTTTCCCTTGGGACATCCTAGCTGGACAGACAGGCTCTCATCTGCTCCTGGCCTTCAGCAGATGGTTCCTCACAGACTCCCTGGAACAAACCCACACGCAGCCGTCGGCAATACGGTCAGAGCGTTACGGGCTCCCAAACGTACCCAGACACCAAGACAGTCATTGCTCGGTGCTCTCAGGAAGCGCTTGTTTGATGGATTTCCCTGTTGCTACCAATAATTGTGAGATGAGTTCCCGCAGCATTATCAGGAACAGCATAGAGGGCTCCCACACGTACCCACGCAGCCTCCTCCAGCCCTTATTCGAGAGCAAGAATAGCAACTGACAAGTCTTGTGAGGTAAATATAAAGGTCAGCTGCTGCCTCCTTGGCTGAGGGCTGTCAGGAGGAGAGAGGCACAGCCCTAGGAGCCTGCACGCTTCTCCAGCCTGCAACTCCCCTTCACTGCTCAGGAGAGAACAAGGCCACGAGGCCTCCCAAAGCGCTCGCTGGCGATGTCCAAGAGAGTACGTGCGCAGGCCCTCTCCAGGTGAATGACCCCCGTGCCCCGGGCATGCGGGGCTTTGGGCGCAGGGAAGGCTTTTGCTGGGGCAGAAGGTCCGTGGCTGAGATTCCTGAGTGGCATGTGCTGGCTTCTGCTCAGCTGGGGGTCAGGCTTTGGGAGGAACACCATCCCTGCAAATCCACTCGTGTGTGAGCCGCTGGGAACGGCTGCATTCTCCCCAGACACAGTGGAACCGAAAAATTCCCGAAGGAATTTTTCCTTCCTTTGGGACTCTGAGCCCATAGAAGTGTGTCTTGTGGGCAGCCGTCTGGGATCAAGGGTATGAGTGTTAAGTCATGAACGAAAACAGTCCTCTGGCTGAGCTTCTGGACGTGTCTTGGAAAATGCAAAGTTCACTCCTGCCTTGTGCACAAGTCCTTGAGGGACACTGGGTAAATCTCTTCATCTTCAAATGTTGTTTTTCCTCATTGGAAAGTTTGGGAAATTAAGGTGCTTTCCTCTCTCTCTCACCGGACTGTCGGAAAACCTGTTAGAAGTTGTAGGTGGAGCTCTGATCTGGCGGTGAGACACACCACAGAAAACCCCTGACACTTGAGCATGGGATTCCCTTCCTGGAGTGAGGTCACTGACAAATTGAAAGAGAAATTAAAACTGAGCAAGAGAACTTTGAAGACTTCCAGGGTCAGAAGAAAGAGCAGAGAGCTGAGCTCCTTATCAGTGTTGTTCTTCGTCCTGACCTAGAACACGCTCTTGTATTTAATTGATTTATTTTTACTGATTTTCGTACTTCACGTTAACGGAGGTTCTCTACGATTAGTCTCTAAAATTCCATATGCTGAGGAGTAATAGCCAAATGTATTTTGTTCTTAGAGTGACTTATTACCTTCAGGCATAGTAAGATACCTTGAACGCTTTTTCTTTTTCTCTAGCTTGCCCTAGAATCCATAACATTTATGACCATCTGGTTTAGATTTCTTAGTTTCAGGAGTACCAAAGGTGAAGCAAAATGTAATGCACAGACGTGTCAGCGTATGATTGCTGGCACCTCAGGGCGGGCGAGGTGCGCTGAGTTCGCCTGACAGAGTCACCGGCTATAAGAGAGGTGAGCGCAGGGACCGAGCGATGATGCTCATGAAGTGGCTCTGTGAGACGGCATGGAAATGTCTGCTGAACGCCACAGGACCAGAAGTTCTCACCGCCTTCCGACAAAAGCTGGAGTGGCAACGAAATATTGCACCGTGGTAGAAAGCTGAGCAACATCTAGTGTGTGTTCTTCCGTGTGTGTAGCTGGACATCTTCAGAAATACCGGGGGTAAGAGCCATGCCCTCGGTTTTCACAGCACCCCTTGTGTACTGCTGTTTTTAGAGCTGCGTGATCTCTCTGCTATGGTCAATGGTTGAGGACGGGATTCTTCTCGCCTCACGTTAGCTATCTAAGAATGCAGTGACTAGGCTGAGGTAGCTCTCCACACTCCCTTTATGGACACAGGAACGAGGTGAGCTTCTCCGGGAGCTTAAGGTGCTATTTTGCAGTGGGATGTATCATACTCTGGGTATGCTTTTTGCTTTCCATTAGCTGCAGCAGCGCAGCTCTAATTGCCTTTCAGTAGGTGCCTGAGTTTGAGATCACTGAGGCTAACGAGGAGGTGCACCCAGCCCAAGCGAGCGGAGGGGAGATGGGCCTCGTGAACGCATTTCCAGACAATGTTATTTTGTGATTCACTGCAAAAATTCTGTTTGCCCCTGATGTTTGGAGGATGAGTCAAATATGAATACTTCTCTTGCGAAGGGTATGCTAATCTCAAACGATATCGCTAAACGTAAAACTCTCATCCAGCTACATCTGATATCTGCCTTGCCTCTCTCCTTCACGCCTCCGGTGAGAATCCAGGCTTGCTTCTGTTGTAATCTCCTTCAGGAGATTTTCCTCAGCTGATTCCACCCAGAAACTGGTGACTCTGGGAAAGGACTTCTGTGTTCCTAGGCAGTCAGTGCCGAGGAAAGTACTTTTTGCTTTGCGTATCTGTGGGATTTTATCTTTGTCGTTATCAAGGCATCCAAATGTTTCCCAGTCTTCCCTCCATTCAAATCGTTGCAAGCCCTCTCACCCCTAATTCAGGACCTGTGAGGGAAGAGGGGTGATACGACCATGTTGGCTCAGAAACAAGCATGTGTGAGACACTGCAGACCTGCTCAGAGCCAGGGGTCAGGAAAGAAAACGGAGAGGAGAGCCTGGCAGGTTGTACAGCCCTTGTGAAAATCGCAGGAGCTCTCCTAGCCCGCTCCCAGGCTCTACTTGCTATCCCTGCAGTTCTTCAAGGGACAAAACTGTCTGCCTAAAGGGACCTAAATAACGTTATAGATGACGAAAAATATCAAATAATCTGAGCCAGTTCTCACTGGCATCAGTCTTCTGGAGACTCAGCTCGATGTCTTATTCAGCTCTCACCCACGACACTAAAAAAATGTATTTGGATCAGAATGCTTCCTTCTTTAAATTTATGATCACGTTATCTTAAGAGGCTTCGCGTCTTTAAAAGGTGTATTAAACTTGAAAATGTAGGCGCTGTGATAAAACCCACCCCAGAGTACATCTGGAGGGTTCGAGTTTAATAAGTGCCTCTTGCGTTTTCCATCAACTGAGTGAACTTAGCTCCCGTTCCTTTGAACCTCCTGTTGTTCTCACGGAAAGCGGTGCTGACAAGCTTTAAAAGCACACAAATAGCTTCTGCTGCGACTCTCCACACAACATACTCCGTTTAGTTTCTGGTGTAATGCGCATTTCAGGTCATGAATGCCTGAGCTAGCGGAGGTAATGCAGAGACAGATCTCTGGCATTACTACTTGTTTTTCCGTTTGTTTCTTTATGATGCGCAAGCTCCGATTCCCTGGCGCTTCCCCAACAGCGTCCGAGGCTGCAGGTAGGTGTAACAAAAATTAAAGTGAATAGCATCCCTAAGGAGATGCTCAGAACTGGGCGGTGGCCAACCTCATCTATTAAGTTGTTGGAACTTTGTTATTTTATTAAGGAAATGGATTTCAGATTCATCACTGGTTTAGCATCAGTAGCACATGACCACTTTCCGTGGTCTGTTGAAACTCCTCACTGTGCTGGGAGACACCAAGTGCACGACCCCAAGCCTTTACAGTCCAGGCAGGGTAAAACCCGTCGGTTTTCCTTACAGTTTTCCAACTGAAAGGGAAGGGCATGATTAATACTGCAGCCGAGGCAGTGGAGAAACAGGACAGAGATGCAGTGGCAAGGCTGAGGGATGCAAAAACTGAAGAACGCACATTAGGCAGGGTATGGGCGTCTGGGCGTCAGGCAGAAGTTGGTTTCCATAGGCAGCGCTGCCTCCTGGAGAAGGAGATCTGAGGGTAAGCAACCCAGCTGGAGACGTTGGTGGAACACGGTCCGGAGCATGCAGGCATCGTGGAGACGGGACAGCACGTCAAAGGGAGCTCAGCGTGGGACTGGGACGCCCTGGAGGGCAGGGCCTTAGCTGAGGAGGGCAGACGCGGCTGCCCATGGCCACGGGGGAGAAGAGATGGGCGAGATCGGGCAGTGGCGTGGAGGAGGCGAAAAGGGGAAAAAAGAGCTCCACGCGCGAAGTGGGAAGACAACGGAGAGAAGCGGGGGACCGCGGGAGGGCGCGGGAGCCGGCAGCACGGAGGCAGGGCCGGGGCGAGCAGGCGG
>VZZY01000014.1:73881-117361 GCA_013400335.1 Eurystomus gularis
CCCCCGCAGGTTTGGGCCCCGACCATGAAGATCCCGCTGCTGGTGTCCACGGGAATCCTGCTGGTCGCCCTCCTGCCCTGCCAGGAGTGCAGAGCTCTCAGCAAGAGCCCGGCAGCCGCCCACGGGGCTCTGCACCAGCCCGATTTCTTCCAGCAGCAGCAGCAGCAGCAGCAGCAGCAGCAAACTCTGCCCGTCCTGCTCCGCATGGGAGAAGAGTATTTCCTGCGCCTGGGCAACCTCAACAAGAGACCCGCCGGCTCTTTCTCCGCCTCTCCCGTCAGCACCAGCCACCTCCAGCCCGCAGCCTCCGCCAGCAACTTTTTCGGGGCGGCGGTGCCGGAGCCCGAGCGCTCGCTGCGCAGCCCCGGGGAGGGCGAAGCCGAGGGCGAGGCCGTGGAGAGGGAGAAGCGGTCCGAGGAGCCCCCCATTTCCCTGGATCTGACTTTCCACCTCCTGCGAGAAGTCTTGGAGATGGCCCGAGCCGAGCAGCTAGCGCAGCAAGCCCACAGCAACAGGAAACTGATGGAGATAATCGGGAAATGAAACGGCCCCTCCCCGCCTTGCCAAAGAGATTCCGCAGTTAGCACAAGAATAATTACACCGTCCGATGTACCATCGTGCTGCTCTGATGTCATCTCTTTATTTTTCTATAGCTTTAAACCTAGAAGGGTGTACTCCGAACAGCCTCTGTCCCCTGACTAGCATGCACAGCCGTGTACCAAGTGCAGAAACACGAGTGTCGTTGGTAACCTCCCCCACCTTTATTTATTTCTCCATTTCCCAGTTACTCTAGTGCCATCGCTGCGTAGGGATGTGTGAGCATTGGGAGCAACGGTGCCAAGAAGACAGACAGAAAAGACCAACTTTTCTGCCGGGGGCAGGGAGGTGGGAGGGGGAATCTCTGTGAGCTACTTTGAACCCACTTTTTTCTTTTTTTTTCCTGTAAACGTTTCCACAATAAAACATCTTTTCAGCGCTCGGTCAATTTGGTTGTGTAAGAGAATGTTTAATATTTATATTTTTAATAAAAGCTGCAAAGTAACGATGGTTCGATGGACTTTCTTGCCTAGACCCCTCGAGGGCGGCTCCGCTTCCCTCAGCGCTTACTGGGAGGGGGTGGGGGGGTCACCCACGGACACGGACACGGACACCCAGAGCCCTAAGTCACCCCCGGGAACGGTTCCCCCCAACTCCCCACCCCGGGGAGCCCGCGGGGGCTCGCCCCAACACGCCTCTGTCCTCGGAACAGGCTGCTCCCGGGGACGGGGGGTCACGGCCGGGCCCCCAGCCCTGCCGGCCCCCACCTCAGCAGCCCCCCGAGGGGGCTCCCCGGCTCCTGTCGCTGTGGCCGGGGCCGGGCAGCTGCTGCCAGAGCGCAGTGATGGGAAAAGCTCTCGTGTGTTCTCACCCTAGCTCTGGTCGTGCTCCCCACACCCCAAGAAGACAAGCTCCTCCTCGCTTCGGCTCCCCTCGTCCTGGAGGCGATGCCAAAATCGGGTCCTTTCCAGCAGCGCTGGGGAGGTGGTGCTGAGTGTGAAGAAACTTCCCAGGAGGAACTGGGGGAAATCCTCCAGAGAAAATGGGAAATCCTTCCCCTCGGCCCAGGGAAAGGCTGCTCCAGCAGCCAGGGGCAATGCAGCGGCGGTGCGGCCGAGTCCCAAAGCTCTGCACGGAGCTTGCCTACGCAGCCCTCCAAAACTTGTCTCGCAGGAGCGTTCTTCCACGGGACACAGCTCCAGGAGCGGGTTGACGTTTCTCAGCCCCGCAGCCGGGGTGGCCGGCGCTGGGGCTGACCCTCAGCAGGCGCTGCCAGCTCGCCAGCCCTGCTGGGGCCCAGTGCAGCCTTAGGGCCCCACGCCGTCCCCTGCCAACCGCGCGCCCAGGGCCTGGCTCCTGGAAAGACCCACGCGTGACGCTAGTGCAGAGCTGACACCTGGTCCCCTCTGGCACCGAGCGCTGCCGGCAGCCTGCCCATCTCCCTTACACACTGCTGAGTGCCCACACCCACTGACAGAACCTGCACTCTCACCTGCAGCACAACCTGTAGAGCTTCTTTTCAGACGTGAACCTGATGTCATTAGACAGCCCAACATCTGCCACGCGCGCGGAACAGGACACTCAGCATTCGCCTTTGCTACAGCACATCACGGGGTCTTCTAATTACACCTGTGATCACCCCACCGCGTTCTGGTTTCACGCAGAAAGCTGCCCCTGTTCCTACACACGCAGGTGACGGTGAAGACACAGACAGAGAATATGGCTGGACAGATGTGGACAGATGTGGGCACGTCTGCGTGTCAGCCCCACCTGCTCAGAGCTGTGTCCTGCACCCATGCACGAGGGCTGGGCCAGTGCTTTCAGCGTGTGCATCTTCCTCATCCCTGCCACCGGGCACCTTCCCTACAAATAAACCTGTTCACGTGAGCATCATCTGCTGTGGCTTAGCAGGAAGAGCGAGCTCGAAGGAAGAAATGGCAGCTTCCCCCTCCCCTCCCGTGTTCAGCCTCCACAGCCGGGGAGGCGCCGGTACCCTGGGGACTACAAGTGACTGCAGGGAGGTGTGTAGACACAGCCACGACTTTGGGGTGCCAAGGGTGCGACAGTGTCACCGAAGTCACCAGCACTGAGGAGCAGGAGGAGCGCGGACTGAGGGGAAACACCATTTCGGCACAGGGTGCCACTAGTGAATATCACACCAGCACTGGTGAAGCACTTACACCTACACGGGGACGTGCCAAAAAGTGAGTAAAGAAACACTAGCGGTGCTCAGCCTGCAGCTGCAGTGATGCTTTTTTCCCCTTGGAACAAGAAGTTACTGGAAAACACTCTTGACTACAATACAGTATAGTTATTTGTCCCCATGCTCCCATCCCTCTCAGGACTGTCACGTCAAGGGCCAGGTACGATGTGGAGGTCAACCGAGTTCCTGCGAGCGAAACCTGCTCGGATGTCCCTTTCCAGGCCAGTTTCTCTGTTGATTGCAGCCAGGCTGCCTGCACGTGCAGCCCCTCCGAGGAGAAGACACCAGAAGCCAGCCAGAGTGAGTCATCATTCAGTCAGGGAGTTCAACCAGGAGAAGGAGAAGACATGACGAGCCGGCTCGTCACTCCTCTCATTGCTCACGGGAGCTTCCTCCACTTGTCCTTGGGGGGACGGTTCAGAACCAGTCTGTAAAGGAAGGAAAGGTTGACGGATGGAAGAGGAAAAGATGAACTGCATTAAAATCCTTAAAATCCCACATCATGCAGAAAACCAGAATGAAGTGGGGAAGAGGGGAAAAGGCATGGAGCATGACAATACGGGGAGGCCAGCCAGACTCCTAACGCCAGAGAAGTCAGAGAGACTTTTGCCACGGACAACGGCAGAGGAAGCACTAGACTGGGTGAGCGTGTCACACCCGTGCAGAGGGCTCAGTCCGGATTTGGACCTCCGGAATCTCGTTATCGCACCAAAGGTGATAACTGCCTGTTTAGAAGAGATCCTGAGCCAGCTTGGCTTGTGGAGCTGGGCCTCCAGATTGATGTGGACCAAAGCCAAAAGTCATTGTCAGTGCACTGCCACTCAAAGTGATACTTGTTCTGCTGTCATGAAATCTGCCTCGGATGTGTTTGTTTTGGTTTGCTTTTTTTTCTTTAAAGCCTTTTAATATTTATTTCACTTCAGTTTCACTCAGCCCCAGAACAGGAAATAAATAATACGGAGATAGATGTTTCTGCTTATAGCACAGGTCAAATTCTGCTTTTGTTTGCACAGGTATCCTACGCTTGCAGTAAAAAAGGAATCTGGACGTGATCTGCTGTAGCAGCTAATCACAGGAACTGCTACTATGTTTAGAACTAGCTGAATATTTAACAAACCATTATAATGTACAGAAATATTTTTACTAGTCCCAGTGTTTTCAGATTCCTTTGGCAGAGAATGAAGACTGGCTTTGTGATATTATCAGAAATCCCATTAAAGATAAAATAGATAAAAATGGATGATCCGGTAGCTAAGGGAGGCTTCTTGTCTTCAGCAGTAAAACCGCAATTTAACTTGCAATATACAGGAGTTTTTTCCCCTCTATATTCCTAAATATGCACACTATATTGTAGATGCTTAAAATGAAGACAGCCATACTGTCAGCCTTCTCTGGGCAGGGCTTCACCCTGCGCTGGGAACTTCAGCATGATCTCAGGAGAACTCTTTGATGTCAAGATACTACTCGATAGAGGGAAAATGACAGAGTAGCCTCCTCTGGATTTTAGCGTACCTCGGTCATTTATAACATTGTCCTAAAAGGGAAAGTTACCCAGGCAGTGATGCTAACAGACGTATCCAGGAACACACAATGAAGCAGGGATGCTTGTGAGGAACGGAAGCATGGGATGGATTATTTTCCCAAGCATTTTTGGTAAGTGCTTAGTGTTAAAGGGAACCACAGGAATTAGTAAGAACTAATGGTATGTTAAGCATAAATTAGCTACTGGGCTTCATTCCAGTTACTACCTATTTAAGTGTCGTGACATCAACAGACAAGACAGCATGGAGGTATGAGAAAAGTGGCTCCCTGTTTCTTTCTTTATATCTAATTCAGGTTCACAGCTCCTTTTTTTAGACCCAGAGGCGCAGCTGGTCTAGACGGCAATAGCCCTACTTGTTGTTCCAATGAGACATCACAGGAGAATCTGCTTCATTATTTGAAAAGGGAACTCATCTTTGACTTAGACTCCTGTTTTCCAAGCAAGGCACTTACTGCTACTCACTGCACGAGACAGGGCTCAGAAAGGATTTTTATGGACAAGGATCTGGCAGAAGAATACCGTTTTTGCTTGCTAACTTTCTCACATACTTCAATGAGAGTGCAAGCATGGTGAAAAAACCGGGAGAAACAGCTGCCTACTGGAGTACAAAAGTCCCTGTTCAGCAACGCTGGTGAGAAGGGTCTTTATGCAAAAGTGTTGTACAGGATGAGGCCCACAGGGCCAGGTCTTCCTTGAAAAGGCAGGTAGCTCCTCGAGTCCCGATTACAACGATCTGCCTCTCAGCCCTGGAAAGTGCTGAATGCAAACCTCCCATCCCGATTACAAAAGTCAGGGATCAGCGGGAAATACGTGGCTAGACTTTCTGAGTCGGAATGGATTCTGTGCTCCCCTGATTGCGGTGGACGCAGGAGCGTAGGTGGTTTATTAGTCCTCTGAGGTGGAAAACTTTGCCTTGTATTTTTTGGAAGGACAGCCAGAGTGCCTGGGCTAGCCAGGAGTCATTCTGAAATTGGCTGAGCCATTTTGCGCACCGAGCCCCCAGCAGTGTGTGTCTGCAGGCATGGGACAGCCCTCCTCGCTTCTCACTCTGCACAGGAATGGGACTGGAAAGAGGTGTCAAAAGGGAACTTCCTGCATTTTTAGACTTTTTTACTTAAAAATCACAGCGGTACCTTCACATTGACACCTCTCTGTGTGCAAGACGGGCTTCCTTTAGCGCTTGCACTGCTATTCCAGCCAGCTGCTATCCAGAAATACACACTAAACTAAGGTGAACTCTGAAGCAAAGAACTATCTACGGGCTTCAAGTCGAGCAGCTTGTTTCATAGGGTTTGACCCTAACATGTTAGAAGAAAAAAAGCACCAAGTAATGACTTAGACCAGCAAGGTGACCGCATTACCTTGTTAACCAACACAGCTGGAACCGCGCTTCGAACAAAACAATCCTTGTCTGCATCACTGCCAAAACTGCATTTCATAACACGTTAACTCCTTCACATTCTGCTGTGATGACATCTTCCTGTGTCAGCAAAACAATGTCGGAGCTCCAACACATTCCCACTGGGTCTGGCTGGCTGAAGCGTGTATTCCCTGCACCTCGCTGGACTCCGCAGGCTGCCAGTCTGCAATAACTCGCTGGGCCTTTCCAAGAGCAACCGTTTGCCATCACACCCAGCCGGGAGTGAGGCAAGAACAACACTGACAATAGGGCCATTCCCTGGCTTTTAGACTTGTGTTTTCACACCTGTGACACTTCAGCGTTTGTGCTCTGAGTCACACAGTGACTGAGGCTCACTGTCCTCAAGCGAGGCAGAAGGTGCCAGGAGCAACTCTGCCCACGTTATTAAGTCCGTTCCCCATTCCAAGGGCAGCCCACACAACTCAAGAGTTATATGGTGCACTGGGATTGTCCGAGACAACGATTTCAGCCGTAGACTTTTACAGAAAACAACTTTTTTTCTTTACCAGGAGGTGGTTCCGAAAGATAGAAAGTAGGGGCAGGTCTCCTCAGCACCAACAGGATCTGGGCACCCGATCTCTCTGTAGGTCCTTGCCATCTCACCCCAGATCACCTCGCTCTCCCTGTTACCGCAGCCCTACTCTGCTGCCAGAGGAGATATTTCTGCTGAGCACAGCACAGCCCTTGCCACACGCCCTCCAGACACTTCAGATTCAACACCCCATTGTGTCTGGCCATCGCTATTAGGTAACTGTTGTCAAGCTTCTGCCTGAGCTTTATCTTAGTCTTGGAGATCTCATGGGTAGGGCTTGTTTTTCACATTACCTGGAATAACAAGTCTCAACCCTTGATTCGGGTCCCTAACAGTAATAAGGAACAGCTACAGCGTTTACCTCAGATTACATTAATCACATCAGGCCGACGCTGAGAGAGTGCTGAATACTTACACTCTGAGTTATGTTTTCCCCCGCAGTGTCGAGTGACATCAGATGATGCTTTCAACAAGCACCAGGAATTTTCACCAGGCCAGCTCACGAAGCGGGGAGGGAAGCACACCCTGCATGACTGATGGTTAGATGCGCTCTTCCCAGAAGGCCGGAGTTTACACGCCAACGCTTTGGAGGTGCCGAGCAACCACAGCTCCCACCGAGCAGCCCTTCAGCACTCCTCAGCACCTGGCCCACTGGAATTTGCATGAATAAACTGCATAAGGATGTCAGAGTTTAACCTGAGGAGCCGTATCAAAGTCGAAGGTATTCAGCATCCTTCCGCAATGGGATGGCATCTGAGGTGAACGCTCTCGCTGGGAGTGATGAGAGAACGGCACAACCCAAAGGGGGTTTATCCCATCCTAAAAGAAGTGTCTGCTGAGGGGATTGCCCTCCGGAGGTTTCCTCCTACTGACTCTAGAGACGCCCTTGGTCTCGAGGTTAGACAGATCTGGCTTTTAGGTAATTACACAAGAAAGATTCCAGCCAAGTACTTCAGGTAGCAGAAAACTGCTTGGTAGGAATTGAGAACTTTGACTGCACTGTTATTTTTACAAGATCAGTAACTGTTACATTTAGAAAGCGGGGAGGAAAGGTGAAGGCTCTTCACAGTCTTCTTTTATTTGGTTTTGGCAATTTTTTGCTTACTTTTGATGACTTCTGGTAAGGTAGGATCTGGAGAAACCATTGTTACAACGCCCCTCTCAAGGTTGTATCACACCAGCTTGCAGGAAGCAACGGGAGAAATGAGGGCTGAAACGGTTGTTTCCCCCAAGGCTGCAGATCACCCAGCAGTGCATTTTATCTGCATTGAGCATAACTAAGTGATCACAATTTTCTGTAATTAATCCGAAAACAAAAGTGGCTGCTGGTTTTAGGCCGGCCAGTAGGAGAATAGATCATGCCTTTGTTGGCAAAGCAAAGATATCCTCACATTTTTGAACATATGTGGCTCTACCTACCGAATTTGTAGTAGCTGAACACTTTGTCACCCGAGTATGTTATTTCTGACCTATTGCTGAATTCTCCCAAACTGTATTTACCACCTCGTGGAGTCATGGTCTCAGTTCTGACCAAATTAATGAGAAAGGTCTAGATCTACAGAGAAATAAGTGAGAAAAGAATGCACGTGGCTCACTGGAAGTCAGTCTGCCCTGGGCTAGGGGGTTATTTCTTACAACTCCGCAGAGGGATGGGACACCTGCTTACAAACAGCCCTCTCGTAAGGCTCTATTTGAATGTCTTCTGGAGCTCTACAGCTCTGTGAATGTTTTCAGGAGCAACAACACCAACCAAGGCAGGTCCTGCCCCTGGGCTCCCATCCACCTCTTGCCGCTTTGCCTCCGTGGTTCAGGGTCCACTTGCGCTGCTGCGGCTGTTTGCAGGGCTCTGCTCAGAGCGGGAATGTCACTGGAATGACATCAACTTTTTGTTCTTCTTTGGAGTGGAAGAAGATATTTTTAAACCTGGACCGTTTGAATGATTTGATTCCAACAGGGCTCAAGAAACAGCTGCCTCAGCACAAATACCATGTGAGTGGTGGCATCTGGGCAGGAATAAGCAGCAGGGCCATTTGGCAAGAAACTCCCACATCACCTTTGCTGCCAGGGAAAGAAAAGGATCTACACCCTCCGAGACACGTGAACTGCCCAGCGCCTTCGCTGCCTCCTCTTGATCCAGCAGGAGAGCAGGAGTGGGAGCTTGAGAGAAAACGGGGGTCTTGGAGAGAGAAGCAGTGAAAAGACCAGCTTCTTGCTTCTACAGGTTCTGTAGCCTCAGAAAATGAGAGCGGAATTAAAGTTAATTCCTGTATTTTAGCTGGCTTGTTTAGAAACAACCCCCAGTGTCGACAAGAAGAGGCATGATTAAAAAATGCGAGCTGGTCGCAAAGCAATCACGGAATCTGTAGGCTACGTTTGTCTGCCTCAAATGTCAAGTGTTAACACTTCTGGCACTCAACACTTCCAGGTAGCGGAAACAAAGGGAGCACAACAGGTTGTTTTTAAATAGTTTAAACTTTAGCTCAAGCACTTTGTTTTCATATTTTTGTGCAGTCAAGCTTCTTCGGTGTTACACCTGGCAGCTGTCACATATATCACAACAATATTGTTTCAAGCTAAGAGCCTGCTTATTTTGTATGGATCTTTTTTATCAGTGAGAAGCAACAGAATATTCTCTAAAATAATTGCTACGATGACCTGCCACAGAAGCGCATATGGGTGCAGCCAATATGCACAGACAACTCCATCAGTCACAGTCCTAGAGATGTCACTCTCTTAATAGTGGTCAGTAATGAATTTTAAAAGTCCAACGGAAGGAAATGCCTTTCTTCATAGATTTTCATTATATTACAATTAACATTATGTGGATCACGTCTAACGTAACGTCTCTTACATAATGACCTCAAAGAGACCAAATACATTTTAGAGGAAAACAACGCAGCTATCTTGTTTTGGTATAGGATCTACGTATCTCCCCTGGGATATGGAGGTCCAGACACTTGAACCACTGGTGGAAATGGCTTTAGACAGAGGTGTGAGAGAGCAGCTTTCTTCTCACTGTTACCTGGGACAAAGGAAATACAATTCCCTTATTTATAGCATCTATCTTTTTCATGACTCAAACAAAAAAGCCAGAAATAACATACTTGTGAAATATTTCACCTCTTGCTGCACCTCACTGGCATTACTTCTTGCTGAGTGATTAACTACAGATTTGCATAAAGCCTCATCCTGCCCCTGTCTGAGAAAACGACGGAAACCCGAGAGAAGAGTCTTAGAAACGTGTGAATGTTAAGGCTGCATGATCAGCACGGGATCTATCCGCACATCATTCTTTGTTCCTCTCAGAGCAAAGTTTTTGAGAACAGCCATCTATCGTTTCTGCCCCCTCCCAGCCCTGCTGGGGAGCTGTCTAGCAAAGGGATCTTGAGAGCCTGCAGGACTAAGTAGTATGTGCTGGCCAGAAAGCTACTCATGGCTACCATTTCTCCCCTCTTCCTCCCACTGCTGCTTCATCAGACAAGTAGATATGACTTCAGATCAACAAGTTAAACGTGAAGTAAAGCCCTTCCAAGAACTCCTCTGTGGCAGTAAGCCATCTAATCCATGCGAGAGGAACTTTGCTATTAGCTTTCAGGGAGACGTAGTAATGGTTTAGGATCATGTCTGTCTCTGCCAGGTAGTCTTTCCTTTGAGTCATACGGACCGTTACAAACCAAAGCTTTTTCTTCCTCTGCAGATGGTATTTTTGTAAATCCAATGAATGAGACTGAGCACCAGTTCAGCCTGTGACTCAGCCCAGAGCTCCATTCACAGGATCAGGTAACGGAGCCGGCGGAGCTGCGAGGTGTGTAGGCACATACCCCACTCGCATCGGGAGCGACTGGCCGAGCCGGGCTGCTGTACGCACGCGAGGGGTGGTATACGTGAGCTGTGGACCTTCTCTGAGAGACAAAACCACGCTGAAGGAGCTGCAGGGAGAAAAGCTGGAAGGCCAGCTAAAGCAACCAGCCGCCATTCTTTAAAGCCACCATATAAGAGAAAAGTCTTGGCCACAGTTAAAACATTTTTTCCCTCATCACCTGTTGCTGCCGCCCCTTTTCATTTGTCTGCTCATTTTTCCATGTCTTCACTTGCCTGAATCTCCTCCTTACTACAACCACAGCAACTGAAGCTGGTAGCCAAGAAATGACTCTACTCCAACAGCACGTTGCTCAGTGAGCAGCACCGTGACTTCCTGGACAGACATCCACCGTGTCACATCTCACCTTGCAATCTCTGCTCGCCCGTTAGCAAGGCTGGCTTGCTTGCACAGCACTTGGCCAACCGATGGGCGAGATATTAAATCAAGCTTCCTTCTGCCCGTCTCGCACGGTTCCCAGGTGAAGTCCAAGGAAGCTGTGACACATGCTGCTCTTAGAGCCTCAGAATCAACCACAGTTACTGACCAGGACAGTACGTCATTAGAGCACCGACCACAGGCAACTAGCACCAGAGACAAGTGTGGAACTGACCTGCATCTGGGCAGGCACCAGTTCCTTAAAGGAATATGTTTATAAAATTAAATTATGAACTTGTGCATATATTAAAAAGAACAAATCTGGTGCCAGACGTTGCAAAGGCTCACCAGCACCGAGGGCAGAATGGCAGCTTCCTTCCTCAGTGAGGCATTTTGTAACAGAGCAAGTTACACAGCAAGGGTGTCATCATGACAAAAGCCACTTCTGTGCACAGAAGTGCTGAGCTAGAAGAGCTCCAAGACTGCATCTGTATTTCAATTACCACCTTTGGTGATTGAGACAGACTCAGGTAGACTTTATAAGGTGCTTTCTAAATTTTTTAAAAAAAAAATCATTAAGAAATTTAGATCACTTCTTGTCCAAGATTGTGAAATCTATGTCAGATAAAATGGTTTGGGTTGGAAGGGACCTTCAAAGCTCATCTAGTCCAACCCCCTGCAGGGAGCAGGGACATCTGCAACCAGAGCAGGTTGCTCAGAGTCCCGGCCAACCTCACCTGCAATGGTGCCAGGGATGGGGCAGCCACCACCTCTCTGGGCAACCTGCGCCAGGCTCTCCCCACCCTCAGCGTAAAAAACTTCTTCCTTTTCTCTAGTCAAAATCTCCCTCTTTTAGTTTAAAATCATCACTCCTTGTCCTGTTGTAACAAGCCCTTCTGTAAAGACTGTTCCAAATCCACACATCTGTAGCATGGTTTGAACATCGTGGCATCTATCTATCCATCCATCCATCTATCTATCCATCCATCTATCCATCCATCCATCCATCCATCCATCTATCCATCCATCTATCCATCTATCCATCCATCTATCCATCCATCCATCTATCTATCTCCTTTAGCCTGTAGCCTGGAACAACAGGTTTTTTGATTTAGTCACTGGTCTCTAACTTAATGACCTGAAGATTACTGTGAAGGTATCTGGAGTCACCTGAAAAGGGATCTAAGGCTGAACCGATGCTGTTTGATACATCCCTCTCCTTTTTTTCCCATTTCATTTTGGCTGCACCTGCAGCCCCCCAACCTTTACCTGACCCCTGCAGGGTGCGGAGATCCTGCCCCTCGCCCGCTCCCAAGCCAGGAAAGCCTGGATGGGGCGTGACACAAGATCCCAACACGAGGGCTAAGGCCCAGCTTACTAATTGCTACCTGCGGGCTTTTCAGTCAGATATGCTGGTGCTTAACTATTGATCCATGTCTCATGGTCACGGGCCGACAAGCAGTGCTTCGCACAGACGAGCGCGTGGCTGCACCGAAAGCCCGAGCTGCTCCAGGCAGCAGGATGACAACTGACCAAGTATTTCCCAGACAGATGGCTTGCGTTGCCAAGACAAATCTACCAGTATGTGATGTAAAACAACAACGGTTCATCCATGATTAAGGAATATCTTTTGTTTACACTCTATTTGCCTTTCCAAACACCTCAACAATGAGCAGAATGAGCGATGCTTGGAGGAGGAGGTCGAGTGGAGGGAGAATTCAGTATTTAAATGAAAGGCAACGTCTAGGTGAGCCTGGCTTTGTATTCGTTCAAACAGGAGAAATAATTTTGTCTATGCTGTCATTGTGGAGGTCCTTTTGCTAATAATGGACTGAAAAAAATGAAATGCACATAAATCAGATGGTATCTGTGACTCACCAGACAAATCAGAGAGCAGACTCTTCGAGGTAAAACTTCAGGTGAAGTATTTGCCACTCATATTAATTATGAGAAACTGTTGTCTGAAAGCTGGTCTTAATGCATTGCCCTCACGACTCATCACTGCTGCCTCTGAATCACGCAGCTAATTCTCAGAAGCAAGGGGGAGAGGTGTTAAAAGAGGAACAATCAAGGCTTCCCTGATTTTCCCTGCATGTATTTGCTAAATGGAGGAAAAAAAAAAAAATTCTCACCTGAAGCACAACGTCAAGATGCAAAATGGAAATTTACAGGCAGAACTTGCCCCGGACTGAACATCAGCTGGAGTGGCCTCAGACCCGGCCACCACAACCGAGTGCCAGCTCACTAAAACCACAGAGAAGCAAAGGCAGGATTTTTGGACTTTTAACTGGCCTTCCTGCATCTAGTGTTTGCCCTGTATTTCAGCTCCAGGCCGAACACTTTGGTTCTTTCCAAGTGAAATTTAAGAGATCTTTAGGAAGAAGCTTCAAACAGAATTTAATTTGGGCTTGTATACTGGCTGATTCATGGGTCCTTCACAAAAGGCTCCACTTCAGAGGACAGATGACCCATTTTTCATGCAGACAAGCCCTGCGGACTTTCTAACAGTACAGAAATAAACCCATCCAGCTTTCTACCGAAGAAAAGATACAGTACAAGTATATCAAGACCTAGATGGTAAATATCGAGCTGACTTTTGCTCTCTGTGTGCCTAATCCTTCATAAGCACTAAGCACCATCGCTGCAGGGAGGAGAGAGCTTTTAGGAGCTTCCTCAGAGATGGCTGCTGGGCTGCCCTTGACTTCTTGCCCCAGTCCGGGGGCAAAGGGGGAAGGCCACAGCAGGTGGGTCAGAGGGGAGGAGATCCTTGCTTAGCATCGTTCCTGCAAGATCCAGCCCTGCAAGACTGCCTGCTCTCGAGCAAGAAATCTCCTCTCTTGGGGCAGTTGGCTTAAAGGGGGGACTTCGCTTCCTTACCCAAGCAGACTGGCAAAGACCGAGTTTCCAGTTCGGGGAGGAGAATGGGAATTCTTATTTGCATAGCACCACCGCGCTCGTGGAATCACCCCAGAGCAGCGCTGCGCTAACCTGTGGGACTGTGACTTCTATAGAGTGGCAGGAAAGCAGAGGTACATGAGCAACGAGCACGGTGCGATCTCCCTCCGGCTTATTTCGGTTTTAAGTGATCTTATCTTGTCCGTGTTGTCTGCATACCGACATGGCAACCCACCGGCTAACACTGCGCTAAGTACTGACCCCTCTGACATGTGATTTAAAAGCTGTCTCATGGAAAAGCATGTGAAGGATCACTGCCTGAAATTGAAGTATTCAGCGGCAGGGCAAAGAGACCTACAGTGGATGAGTACAGAGAGGCCTGTCCCTGCGGTAATTCTGGCAGATGGCATAAGGTTGCAAGCAAGTAATAGAAAATTTTAAAACTAATGAAACAGGATTAACGTAGGCCACTCCATTAGTATTTCTCCTCCCAAACAGCTCAGCCCTGATTATATTTTATACCCTCCTGGAATTAAAGCACTGTACTTATCGGCAGCAAAGGGAAATTAGATCAGAATACTGTTTGTGGATGATTAACTTGCATTTCCCTTCAAACTCTGTGTATGTGCTTGAGCCCTCCAGAGCCACAGGCTCTTCTCTGACGGGGAATTTGAGTAACGGAATAGAGGGTCCAGTACTTAATCTTAGGTGAAATAAACTGGATAACCAGAGACCCAGGTGAATACAAGACTTGCGTGAACTCTCACAAATTTATATGGTGTCACTGCACGAGAGATGTTACCTACAAAAACCTGATTAGCGAAAAAACTGAACAAGCTTTTCCTTATGTATCCATTGCCCCCTGCATTTTTACCAGACTGAAACAGTTTGAGCAGATGAAGTATTTTGGGATCTGCCTCCTTCCAGTGGCAACACAAATAAGTTTTGTTACGAAATACCTGTTACTGCTGATTTTTGGGATTATTCCTTTATTAGGAACCAAGGGTTAGAGTGGTTCCACACGCAAAGATATTTTTAAGGACGACACATTCCTGGAAAGTGGTTTCACTGTTCTGGATGTGCATGGGCTTTCTCTAGCTACCATAGGTCTGCACAAGGAAATTGAAGGGCAGAACTTAGGGCCAGCTTTTCACATTTGGCTGCTTAAAGCTGGGCAACAAGAGGGGCTTGTAAGCTGGGAGCCATGAGCACTTGTTAGAAGTGATGGACGGTCATCACTCCTGCAAACTCACTGTACTACTAAAGATGACTCAGTGCATCTTTAGAAGTCAGGTTTCCAGGAGCCTGAAGGGTCATATGCCAAAAGCTGGACTTGATCTTAAAGGTCTCTTCCAACCAGAACGCCTCTATGAACCTAAGACAGCTGAAGACTTGGTGAGGGCTTGCTTCACCTCCACTGTAACCCGTCACACAGACTGGGCTCTAAGCTCTCTACGTGTTTGGTTTGGACTCCAAGATCTGTTTCTCCCATGCACTGGAAAGGGCTGCTTGTCAACGTCTTTGTCCCCTTCCACTACCATGGTGGCAAGGCAGCCCGTTGATGCTACTGCCGCCCAGTGTCTTTTAACCATTTGCTCCTGATTATCATCTGCAGAGGCTCAAATTCCCTTCGAAAGACCCCCCCAACTTCAGACACTGAGCAGAGGCACCTGTGCTGAGCGACATCACCTCACACTCTGCAGGCAGGCGTGAAGAGGTGCCGAGTGAACCAGCAGCGTCTCTCTTACTGGAGATGCCTCTCTCTTACTGGAGATGCCTCTCTCTTACTGGAGATGCCTCTCATCCTCCATCAGACACAGGAACAAGTCACAGGGACTACACTCCTGACTGAGTGGGACACATCTCTAGTGCAGAGTTTCCTATTGGTTTGGGGATGGATAGCTGGAACTGTCCTCTTTTTGCTGCTGAACACCAAGGAACTCCCTATCAGTATATTCAACTAAAATAGCCTGAATATACATTATATGCTGCTTTTATGATGATAGTCTCGTAGATTTATATTATAATTGTAAATTATTATTACAGTTATTTCAAGTAATTCTGTTATTCGGCTCTCAGGGGCTTATCACACAAAAAGGAAAAGGAGCACTGACCCGAGATCTTGCATGACAAATAAACTGTCTAAACAACCACCTCGCTATACGTGGAGAAGAAAATTTTAATGCAAATAGAGCCTGAGACCAAAATGCCTTTCTCCCTCACCTCCTATTTCACCATTACATAAATCATAAAAGCTGCCACTAAATACCACATAGAAGGAGGTCTCAGTGGTGAAAATGAGAGCTTTCTGCATTTGCCTGTTTTTAATTTCAAAAGGTATTTTGAATTAAAAAAGAAAGGGGGGGGGGAAGAGCATAATACTATTTGCATGCCTGATTTCCCAGGAGTACAAACAAGCTCTGCGTCCTCTCATAATAATACAAAAAATTTTCAAAAGCAAACACAAATTAATGAAAGCTAAACTATGATCCATAAATTTATTTGCGATTCACAGTGTCCGATGCTTTTCAAATTCAAATTTCCACCAGACAGTGCATCTTTTTGCATAACTTATGCAGCAAGAGCACAGGTGACAGCTTCTCCCTTATTTTTTTAATGGAGAGATATGCTTCAGTCACAGCGCTGGTATTTTTGCACATAAAAGCTGAATAATGATTTACCATTTTTCATAGACGCATCATATCACACTGTACTGTGCTTAGAGTGCAGTACAGAAAGTAAGCAGGGAAAAACAAGTATCTTTGCCTTGAAGAAGAGACTAAAATTGAATTCTTCTGTCGTTAGGGCAAATACCCAAAGTTAACTAGAGTTGCTTTGTGTCAGAGCTCTTTGGGCTTCAGTGAACAAGATGAAATTCCCCAGTGGTAACACAGAATTCTCTGCAGATCAGCCGCATCACTTCAGAAATTCAATATACACATAAATGTCTTACCTAAGAGGGGTGTGAATTGGGAGCTGGAAGAACTATATCATGGGCAGTGTCTACCAAAAAGTAGCTGCTCCTGAAGAGATGTTACAGAATAGTTTAGTTTGTAGTATTTGCAGTCAGGACAGCTTCACCAGGTAGTGAAGTGCTTAGTCCTTGATCTTGTGGATATTTCAGTTCTTGACTAGTGTGACCTAAGGAAAAAAAAGCCTTTGCCTACAGGAAAACATTTTTCAACCACAGCTTTCTAAAGGGTTGGGATCCCCCCAGCTGCACTAGGAAGCCTTTCAGGGCCACGTTTGATACTCCATGCTCACTGGGAATGTGGAAGAGATGGCTTTGGATACCTTCTTGGTGGAAGAAGGACCTTAAGAGTGTGAGGAGACTCCTACCATGGAGAGAATCTCCCAGGGAGCAGAGGTCCTCAGCCACTGTGCTGAGGAAGCACCACTGGTTTGCTCATGGTGGGAATCCTGGCAGCAGAACTATTCAGAGGATTTTTCTTCTTAATGTCTACCCCTCTGATGACAACCACTGCTCTCTAGATCTTCCTCCCCTATTTGTTTGACTGAACAAGCTCAGAGCTCTTCACATCTCCTGTCAGCCCACAGGTTCCCCACCCTGCTGGTCATCTCAGCAGCAACTGAAATATAAGCCCGTCTATCTGATGGAGTAAATGTCTCTCTTCATTTGGAACCAGGGAGATGCAATGTTTGACCATGCAGGGGTAAGCTGAAGGGTGGCGTTTCGAAGGTGTGAGGAAGAAATGTTTTAGGCAGCTTGTATGGTGTTTATATAGCTTGTACAGCATGTTTTTGGATGGGAAGAAAGGGAAAAAATCCTTCAAAACCATGTAGGAACATCACCAGAGACACTATTTTAACTGTTAGTTAATGGTAAAACAAAATATTTCCTACCCATTAAAGTACAAATCATGTATTGAATCAGATTCCAAAGATGATGCAGTATGATAAGAAATGCCAAAAGTGACATGCAGAATGCTAACCCCTGTGAGGAAATAAGAAGAGCGCTTCACCAGTGTTGTCATGACACAAACTAGGCATTAGCACCACGTTCCGTGAAAAAGCTCTGTTTCCACAGCACTTTTCCACAGTATCCTTTAACTGGGGGAAGGGAGTAAAAACAGTGGTGTGAGGAACATCCAGGGTTTTAAAAAAAATGAACAAATGCGGCATTTCCGAGTGGGTTGTGTAAAAATCACATGCAGAAAAAAAAAGTTGAAGTTCACATACTTAAAAAAAGATTGCTGCCACACGACAGAGGCCATTTTGCTCATGACAGACACGTTTCATCTCAGATCCGCAAAACTGACCATGGCATCACCCTTCCTAGCTTGATCACTCTGCTTTTCCTGCTCTTCAGCACACTGCACCTTTCTGCTTCCCAAGCTTTCCTATCCCTTCCTCTCTCTCCAGCCCCGGGGGCAAATCCATCCTCAGCGGCATCCCCTCCTTCCTCCCCTTGTCCCCAGGACCACACGCTACTCTTCTCAACATCCTCCTCCTCCCAAAAATATCAGTGTCACTCATGATCCAGGAAAATATTAAAACCCCCAGATTTACACACCAGCAGGAACTGGCATCTTTCCCACAAGCCTGTTTTTATTCCTGGTAGCCAATGGTGAGGAGAGCTGGGTACCAGATTCGGTGTGACTGAACACTACTGTCGCTATTTTGGCCACATCAAACCTCAATTTCGCTCCTTTACACGCTGCTGGTACATTAGGACCCAGGGAAGCAGACCACAGCCAGGCCAGCTCCCAGGGAATACACCCAGAGAGGATTCTGCCCGCCTGTGCTGAGGTTTGGCTGCCCAGGCATTAGTGCAATCATACGGAGAAACAGCAGCAACTCATTTCCCTGGGAATTTACCTGCTTTTGCCGGCTTGTTCGGAATATACTTATGAAGACAGGGACATAGCAGATTTGGTAATTTAAAAATACCCTTTGTTTTTTATTGCACTCAAATATCCTCAAATCAAACCTCGTCTTGGAAAAAAAGCTACCGAAATTTGGGGGTCAAATGTTGCTTTTGTTAAGACTGAAGCCAGCAAGAATCCTTCCGCCAAAGTCAAGTGTCAAACTAAAGCCTCCAGCTAAAAGATAAGTGCCCCTCTTATCAATCTGTATGAACTCCTGCCCACTTTTTGCCCACCCCTTGATGGTTTATCATGGTAGGGCTGCTTACATACACTGAATGATCGGCTCCAATTTTAAAGGAAGCAGCATGAAATACTTAGTACCCACTTGTGTTATTTTCACACGCACACACAGCCTCCTCTCGTTGCACAAATACAGGTAATTGCTCTGTTCAAGCGTACGGCTTCAGCCTGTAAACCAGGAGGGTTTAATTTCGAGTGCTGCTCATGGGCTGGTAGCCAGGCACTAGAGGTGTAGGTGTGCAAACCATCCCACAGCTGCCTCAGCTCTGTTCTTGGATCTTTGACCTACATGGAATTTCATAGACTGGTTTGGGTTGGAAGGGACCTTCCCAGGTCATCTAGTTCCAACCCCCCTGCAGGGAGCAGGGACATCTGCAACCAGAGCAGGTTGCTCAGAGCCCCGGCCAACCTCACCTGCAATGGTTCCAGGGATGGGGCAGCCACCACCTCTCTGGGCAACCTGCGCCAGGCTCTCACCACCCTCAGTGTGAAAAATGTCTTCCTTCTCTCTAGTCTAGATCTCCCTCTTTTAGTTTAAAACCCTCACCCCTTGTCCTGTCACAACAGGCCCTGCTCAAATGTCTGTCCTCATCTTTCTGACAGGCCCATTTAAGCACTGGAAGGCTGCAAGAAGGTCTCCCTGGAGCCTTCTCTTCTCCAGGCTGAACAACCCCAACTCTCTCACCCTGACCTCACAGCAGAGGGCTTCCAGTCCTCACAATTTTTGTGGCCTTACTTTGTACACATGCAGAAGAAGGAATATTCAAATGTAGGTTATACCACCTCTAAAACTGTAATTTTAAGGAAAACACCCTCCCATACCTAGCACACCAATCTCTGTTATCCCATCACGCTGCCGGTAACCTAACTCAGAACTGCAGCAGATTACCTTCATGCTCTCCTTTAATCAAGTCCTAAGAATCCCTGGTGACACTCTCAGCACCAGCTCTGACCCCAGGAAACCACACAGCTTACTGAGAGGCAATCAAAGGCACAAGAAGGCTCCGGTACAGCCCGCGGGGCAGCCGTGCGCTCGGGGTGCAGCCACAGAGCTGTGGCAGGCAAAGCCAAGCCACGGCTGCTCAGCCAGCGGTGGCGGGACGGCACGGGAGGTACACGGGCTTGCAGGAGGCGACGAGAACAATCTCATGCACGGGATTTGGCCGCATGCAAACAGCTGATGCGCAGAGACATCACCAGCCTCGCCAGCAGCTCTTGAGAGCATGAGTGACTCGGGCAGCAGCTCACACAGGCGAGGCGTGCTGCTGGTTAAGCACAAGAAACCAGCGGCACGCTGCTCCGGAGCTGAACAGTCAGCCTGTCACACGCTGAAACCGGCTGCAGATCCGGCGGATTTGCCAAAATGACAACGTATGCTGTTTTCCGTATCTCTGAGATTATTCTCATTCTTTAGCATGCAGAGGAAAATGAAGCCACATTTTCCTTCCCAGTGGCAGTTCCCGCCGTGCTGCGCGTCACAGCCCTCCGGGGTGACTTGGGTAGCACTGACCTGGGACGTTGCTGCAGTGGCATTACTTTCCTTACCGCTCCCCGCTGCGCTCTCCTCGACGGCTGCCGGGGCTTCTGCCTTCTTTGCACTTGTTTCCGGAGAAACAGGAGGCCCTACTTTCCCCAGCCCACTCACCGGGGTTGAGCCTGGACTGCTTGATGGCCGCGACTGAGCCTTATACCAGCTAGGGTAAAACAAGGGATCCACGGTTTCTGCTGTGGCCGGCACTTGAGTGTCAGGCTCTGGGGTCTGTTGGGAACCACTTGGTGTCACAGCCTCATCCTTAATCAGGACAGATAAAGAGAAGAACAAGCAGAGTGCACCACGTTACCTTCCCGCCATAGCCACGTTGCTCTGCGTGCTTTGTTTGTAATACCTCACTGCGAGGAACAGATTTGTCCTAATAGATGGTCTGAAAGAATTACAATCAAAATGCACAGCAAAAGCAACTATCATTTGAGTAACGCAGACATGGGAAAGAAAGTAAGTTACCCAAAAAATAGAATAGGATGGTAGAATTGGCTGGAAAGGGGATGCTACCTGAGAAAGGAGTGAGCAAGCAGCTCCTTAATTCAGATAAACACCAATTCAATGCTAAAGATGTGAGAAATTCTGCATAAGAGCCTCATGAACCAGTATCAGTTATGAACAACAGGTGTAGGTACCTTGAAATTGCTGTTTGGGTTTTGGGTTAAGACCATCGCATTTGCCAAAGAGTCTGTTGATATAAGCAGTCAGAGCAAGGGGAATACAAAGACACTGGAGAGAAACATTTGCCTGTGAGCCTTGCAACCAACGCTACAAGCCAAGCACAGCTGCTGCACCAGGAAGAGGAGAAGCCGGCTGAACTTCACCTCTCTACCTGCATCAAGCTCCTGGGGCTTGCCCACACACAATGCGACCACTACAGCACTTCTGCTTTGCTCTTCTTACGGCGGGAGGCAAAAGCTGGAATACAAGTATCCCACACCCTGCACCACCCGCATGCCACGCCTGACTCCGCATCTGACCATCTCCTGCTGGCAGCTTGCTGCCGCTGCGGCAGCACACCGAAACCTTTCCCATCTCAGCCTCAGAAGCGAGGAACTTTGTGTCAGTGAGCAGGACTGCTTACATCCAGTCTTGTTTGCACACAAACTACTTCAGTTACGCAGCGGAAGTTCAGTTAAGTCAGCGCAAATCCCCAAAAGACAAACTTCGGTTAAATCAATAAAGCCTGAGTTAAGAGCATCTCCACACAATGGTGCCAACTTGCGTATGTTTTTAAATCATACAGTCACAGAACCATAGAATCCTTTCGGTTGGAAGAGACCTTTCAGATCATGGAGTCCAACCAACGCCCAGCACTGCCAGGGCACCGCTAACCCATGTCCCTCAGCACCACATCTCCACGGCCTGGAAACCCCTCCAGGGATGGGGACTCCACCGCTGCCCTGCCCAGCCTGGGACTGCCCTTGAAAAACCTTTTATAGAACAATTTTTTCCAAATATCCAACCTAAACCTCCCCTGGTGCAACTTGAGGCCGTTCCCTCCTGTCCTGTTGCTTGTTTCTTGGGAGAGCAGCAAGCAAGATCAAAGCAGAATGAATCTGCAGTGTTTATTTTCCCTTGTTTTACATGTGGAGCTTGCTACAAAGGTTCTTTACATGCTCTCCTTTTCACACTGGCCTCCCCAAACACCTTCAGAGCAGCCTTTACCCTCTCACAATCTTCGCTGAGTAAAGTCCACAAGAGGAGAATTCACTAAGTTAGTTGTATGTAAGACCAGCTAAAGTAGCACATGAAGTATATTTTTTTGTGTAGGTCTTTTAGAATATGCAGCCATTATGGTCTTGTTCAAACTGCATTTCTTAAGAAAGAGTGCTAGCCTAAATTACTCACACCCAAGTCCGTTTGCTGCTAGGCTGTAAGAAGCAGTTGCCCCTCCTGTTTGCTGTGTGATATCGCCATGTCCACCTAGAAGATTTCCTTAGGATGACCAGAGCAGGAGGCAGCAAACACTATTCCCAGAAAACAGATTAGAAGTATGATCTAAAAATCGATGGCGGTAAGCTCACTAGATCCAGAGGGAATGCTAAATTCTCTTAGTATAAATATTTTAACAGCCATTTCATTTATAATAGTTAGTCTGAGTTAAATGACAGCAAGCAGAACATCCGCCGTAATGCGCTTAACTCCCAAAGGGGATCTCTCTTATTTATATCTTAAGCACCCCTATACATCTCCATTTACCTCACAGCATCACCTTTCGCCTCTCAAGCGATACATACGCAGGCTGAGAGGACAGTACACACACGTGTACAAGGGCAATAAACAACCCAGCTCTGCAGCACACGGGCTCCCTCAGCCATGCTCCTGACCCACGGCACACTCAGAGTCGGCAGGGCACCAGCGCCGCTTACCTGACCAGCCGTGGTGGCGGGTGGTGGCACCGGAGCTGGCTCAGCCAGGGGCTCTCCCGCTGTGCTCTGCGGTTCGGCGTCCTGCGGAGGTGGCTGTGGTGCTCTCTCAGCCTCTTCTTCCTCCACCTCTCCCTCCTCCTCCTCTCCTGATGACTCCGTGTGGACTTGATCCAAATCTTCACCATCTGCTGTCTCCTCCTCTTCCTCTTCTTCCTCCTCCTCTGATAGTAGACATGTAAAAGGACAGGGCTGAGCACCACGTGGAGATCATACAATCAGGGACATCTGCAACTAGAGCGGGCTGCAATGGTGCCAGGGATGGGGCAGCCACCACCTCTCTGGGCAGCCTGGGCCAGGCTCTCAGCACCCTCAGTGTAATAAATGTCTTCCTTCTTTCTAGTCTAGATCTCCCTCTTTTAGTTTAAAGCCATCCCCCCTTGTCCTGTCATAACAGGCCCTGCTCAAAAGTCTGTTCCCGTCTTTGACACCCCATTTGAACACACATCTGGTAAAACTTTAGGCTGACCCTTTCCACGGGAGGAAGGACAGGGTCCTGCCAGTGACGTCAACCTCACGAGGGATGTGCAGCCAGGCCCTGTGCTTTTTGGGCAAAGGATACCTGGTCTGGCACAATCTGCCAGCAAAAAACTCCCTCTTTCAATCTTAGGTATATGTTTGTTTTAAACACCACGGAAGCCTTTGTAATAAATCTCTACTATCATAATAAATCTTTGGAGTACATGACTGGAGGTTTGGGATACCAACCTCCCTAAAACCAGACTGTCAAACTTGGTCAAACCATCGCTTTTGCGTCATCCGACACATCCTGTTGTCAGGCTCGTGGCTCGGCTTGTTTCCAGAGGGAGCCCTCTAACAACGTTTTTTGTTTTGCATAATCACACTATTCATCCTCAGTAACGTCGGATGTTGTTCAGAGCCAGCCCAGCCCTTCAGAGAAATAAACCCAGATGGATGCACCAACCCAGCTCCAAACCGGCTGCACATTTTCCGCAGGCTCTGCCTGAGTAAGTAGAAGGAACGTACATCTGCAAATTAAGTAACGCCCTCGTAATGAAGAAATATTTCTGTAGACAGCTACACTCCTCTAAGCAGAGTGCTGGATCTCTGCTTCCATGTCCCCAGGCTGCAGAGGACCTCACTGACTGCAGCAGAAGTTTCAAATGCAGAATTGAACTCACTAAAGTTCCTGCTAATGCCTTGTCCCCAGGAGGTGGGGACATTCCCCATCCCAGGGTAGGGGTGTGTGCCTGGAGCACGAGGTCATGATATTGGCAAGAAGGCCAATGGTGTATTGGGGTGCGATCAGAAGAGCGTGGCCAGCAGGTCGAGGGAGGTCCCACACTACTCTGCCCTGGTGAGACCACATCTGCAGGACTGTGTCCAGGGCTGGGCTCCCCAGTTCAAGAGAGACAAGGAGCTACTGGAGAGACTCCAGCGGAGGCTCTGGAGATGCCGAGGGGCCTGGAGCATCTCTGTGCTGAGGAAAGGCTGAGAGCCCTGGGGCTGCTGAGCTGGAGAAGAGAAGCCTCAGAGGGGATCTGAGCAATGCTGAGCAAGAGCTAAAGGGCGGGGGGCAGGAGGATGGGGCCAGACTCTTGTCAGCGGTGCCAGCGACAGGACAAGGGGCAACGGGCACCAACTGCAACCCAGGAGGTTCCATCTGAGCAGGAAGAGAAACTTCTTTGGTGTGAGGGTGTCAGAGCCCGGCCCAGGCTGCCCAGAGAGGTTGTGGAGTCTCCTTCTCTGGAGAGATTCCAAACCTGCCTGGACACGATCCTGGGCCCCCTGCTCTGCGTGACCTGCTGGAGCAGGGGGGTTGGATGAGATGATCCCCCATGCTGGGATTCTGTGATCTTGGCAGATGCACGTGTGTGGCAGGGATGTGGCAGCTGTGGCGGATTGCAGGGATGAACTGGGCACAGAACTGCAATTTAAGAAAGCAATTTAAATGAAATAAATGCTGTACCTCTGTCAAAATCAATTTCTCGGATTATCTTTTCTTCTCTGCTGAGGTTCACTGTGAATTGGTTCATATTTTCATACCCATCCTCTATTTTTTCCATCTGAAATCCTTTAGATGCTTCAGTGATTCTAAAACAGAGATTGGTTATTGGTATTTGGATTTGCAGATAAATTTGTAATTCGTGATAAAGATCAAAAGTCTCAAGTTTAAATACTTACTTTTGTAGCAGTGTTTTGGCATTCTGTGAAAACAAAAAGGAAATAAACTTCTTCAATGGTTCCACTTTTTCAGACATTTTATGCATTGAGATCTAATTCTTACACTGGCTGCTTCTAAACAGACTAGAACGGATTTCATAACTGACAACCGTGGGATCTATGAACGAGATCAACTGTGGACGGCAATTAGTATGCAGCTGAGTAAACCCTTCCGTTCATTTAAGACTGTAATTAAAAAATTTGAGCAAGATGGGAAATACATGCAATTTCTACAAAAATGAAGTGGAAATTATTTTTTTTTTGGTGTTTGTGGTGAAAAGCAATTGTTCCTCACCATCTTCAGTCACAGTAACTTGATCTTTGACTGTCCCTAAGAGTATAATTCTGCAGCCACAAAGTTTTATTTGTCTGGAAATAATATTGTACTCTTCAAAGGCAATTCTTTGGTGAAAATCAGTTGGGGTGGTTTTTGTTGTTGGAAGTTTTTTTTGTAGAAAACAACCTTCCAGCCTGTAATATAGAGGAACCGTAAACTTGCAGGACAAATTCTACACCAATCAATTCAGTGGACAGGCTGCTAATGGTTTTCTAATGAGTTCTCCTAAGTTTATAATAAGAAAACATAAGAAAAAAAAGAAAAAAGAAGAAAAGGCATTAAAATATGACTTAGAGCATAAATATTTAGTTCTTGGAAAGTTAATCACTGTCAATAGGCAAATGAAGACAGTAAGTCACAGAAGTTCACAGACACATTACAGGGGTGGGGCACTAAAGGTATGTTGGAAAAAAAATGTTTAAATCCCTGTTTCTTCTTCAGGGACTGGAAATTCATACACAGGATAGTATACTTTGGTGCAAGCAGCAAACACTCATGTTCTTCGTTTGGATACTATTCACAAGCAGACTACTCATTTGTCTGTGCTGATGCAAGGGTTTAATAAAAAAAAAAAAAGAATTTGGGTGAACGTTCACTCAAAGATGACCTAACTCTGAATGTGACAAAAATTGAGAAATAGTGAAGTATTACCTCAACAAACCCATCATTCTTTTTCTAGCTCTATTTACAGACTTCATACCTGCAAAAACACGGCCATTTCTGGTTCTTCCATGAATTGGATTCCCGATTCAACCAGCTTTGACACAGCTTCCAGATGATCCGCATACTTCTTCATCAGGGAGCGGACGTGCTCCAGTTTCTCCTCTTGGGTTCTAGTGATTATTTGTGTCATCTCGTTTTTTCTTTCTTCCAGTACAGAATAGAGATAATCGAATTTTTCACACAGCTGCTCTTTCTGTCGTCTGCAGGATTCCTGTGAATCATTTGGTCTATGTTAAACATGTTATGTTCTTAAAAGAGTTTCTATTTTTATAGTTACTTGGAAGCATTTTCAAGAAATTCCTCTTTTTGAACAGCGCAAAAGTTTCTACGTGACCCCAAAGGCTTTTATAATTTTCAAAGTCCAAGCTATTGGAACAAAAGTTTTAAAATCGTTCTCAAACTCGGAGTTTCAAGCCACTGAAAGCCCCCAAACAGGTTATTGTATAACTTGTCAGTCTGTTCAAAAGCTGTGAGAGGTATTTATGATGCCTGCAGTGATACATCAAAGTCTGGGGGAAAAGTAAAAACTCCACCGTATTAGCAGCTGGGTTCATCTGCATGGACAGAATGGTTTTTAAAGGAGCAATCATCTCAAATCAGCTCTGGAGAAGTTTCTTTCTTTACCAGAGAACCCGGAACTATCTTGGCTTGGCTTGCTTTTCACACACACCCTCTTAGACAATAGGTGTCCGTTATATTCCGGTGAGGAAGGATAAGGAATCAGGTTCCAACCTTACCTTCAGGCACCAATTCTCACATCCTTTTTTAAGAGCTTATTGCCCTTCTGACCAGACCACTGGTAGTTCACTGAGTACAGAGGATTGGTTTCACGACTGCTTCATTGCGCGCTCTCTAACAAGAACACGCTCCACTGGCAAGGGAGGATTTATGGGGAGGAAATCAGGGCCAGGTGATCTATAATGTCTGAGATCTACCAAACAGAAGTACTTGAGTCATCTGTGCGCCCTGGGGCAGAACTTTATTGTGGTTCTATCTGGTTGTGGATGGTGGTGATTATTTAAATCTCTTTCCTAGGAACTGAGGCTGAATCAATTCCTCATCTTCACCCCTTGAGGCATAATGCTGAGATCCTGGCAGCACAGGATCATTAACAGTCCCACAGCACTTTTGGAAGTGATAAGACTGATTATTCATAGCCCTCAGTCAGAAAGAATCCCCCTTTTTTTCTTGACTTCCAGCCAGAGCTCTTTCCTCCGAGTGGTGACAGCCTGCTCGGGATCATTCGAAGGAGAAACCTTTTGGACATGGACCCGTGGCCAAAAATCCCTGTCTACCTTGAGGGGTAGGGAGAGAATACAGATCTTGTTGCATTCACTCAAGTATCCACCTCTGCTTCCCAATGAGGAAGACTAGGCTAAATCAGATGCTCCTGATCTAAAACTCCTTGTGGAGGACCAGGCTTGTCCTGGAGGTCGTTACTGCTTCCCAGAAGTCCCTGATTAGTGAGTTAGAGGGTGGGGATAAGGAAGCTTTGCAACCAAGTGAGTCACGGTTCCTGGGTGTCGTTCTATTTTTCAGGACTCAAATCTTCCTCTCCTCTTTTACCCCTCTCCAGCTTTCTCCCAGTGTTTCCTGCACTTCTGCCGGCCCCAGACTCCTTTTTGGTTTAGTCTACAGTGACCTCCTCTGAAAGGTCATTCAGATCACTTGTAAAACAACCTTAATTTCAAGACAGGCTTGTGCTGTCTTTGCCATTTGACACAGGACAAGCGTTAGGGGAAGAAGAGCAAGAGAGTGATAAGCAGGGTGCCCTGAGAGATCCTTCTCTGAGCTCCAATATATCATATGTCCTGCCAGCAGCTATTAGAGAGTTGTGAACTTCGAGAGAGAGAATGCAAAACAGGTTCCTAATGGCAAACGCCATTACGAGTATTTCTGAAATATTCTCTTTCTGTATAAAACATTCCCATATGAAGTCTCTGCCTGATGGAATGACCCTAATCAAATGCTGAGTAATTAGAATGGTTAACAAATACATGACTCGCCATTCTAAAAAGTTCTCAGCCTTTCTGTTTTTCAAAGCATGGCTACAGCAAAAGGAAAGAAGCCCTTGCCGCTGAGCAAGCACTGCTGCTTCTGAAGTATCTGTAGAGGCTGGCCCACACATTTGAAAAAAACACTTGTCATTTTGCCTTCATTTGACTCACCTTGTTTACAGGGCTAAAAAGTACTTTACTTTTGTTTTCCAGTATTTAGCATTTTATATTCACTTTTAAAATTTTCCATATAAATTACCTGGTCTACCTTTCAATCAGTTAAAAGCCATGTAAATATTAAGCATTTTGTTTGCTTTTCTGCCTTTTAGGGTTGAGTAGCAGCAATAGCTAAACATAGAACTGTAGGCTACTGCTTACTCCACCTAAAAGGAAAATAACTCTCTATTTTCTGCTAAAGCAGGTATTTATTGCTCTCTGCAAAGTGTTAAACAGAGAGAAGAGACAATCCTGGATTATAAGTGTTATTTCTGTGCGTGCACATTTCTCAGCTCCAGCTGTAGCTTTTCATCTTCAAGGACAAACTGATGTCAATTCTCAAAGCTCTTGTGGGGCAGGAAATGCGATTTGCTTGAAACGTAACATGGAAGTGCCAAGGCAAGCTCTGAGATCTATTTTCTGCCATCTTTGACTTTAAAGGTGAAAAGCCTGTTAAAACATCTGAAGGTAAAATGGCTGCACTTTCTTTGGGCTTCAAGTTTAAAGGTTAGACGTTAAACTGAGTGGATGACTCTGAGGAAGGCAGTCTCAGAAACCGTTGTGTTTATGAAGGTATTTTCAGCAGCGTTTTCTCCATGCTTCAGACTAGATGTTTGAAGTTTTGTTTCTGGTTCATCTAGCTCAACTACAAAGCTTTTGCTTTCGTATCATTCAAATTTCTGCAGTTAACCTACTTGAAAGGCTTGTTTCTGTCTGCAAAGCCCTGATAGGAGCCAGTTTCGTCCTTGCCATGTGAAGGCTTCCTGACTACAGAGTTCTGACTGCTGCTCGCACGCTCCCTCATTCACTTGGGCTAATGGCTTTATGTTCTTTGAACCAAACCTGGACATTTTCTGTTCTCCCTTGCTCTGAGGAAACAGAAGCCTTGGGCAATTGTGTACATAGATGGTGGAATCAAGTTTTCTTACCAATTAGGATCTATACATCTCGGATTAACTTCTTTCCCTCTGCCGTTTCTCTCTTCTGCTCCAGCTCTGAAGGGTCAATATAATTCTAATTGGGCTGAGAGGGATGCAACTCCTTCACTAGATGCTTCATCAAACTCTGATCACAAAATCAATTCATATGAGCTCCTTTCAGCCTATTGCTCTGCGGTGCTTAAATTGGCCAGAGCTGATATCTGCATTGGCTTTGCTGGTGCAAACCTCTTGGTGGAAACGAAAGCCACTTCTGCGGCTGAATGACACAAAACTAATTCCAGCTCTGTCAAAGTAAGGCCTCTACCAGAAAATCCAGTGAGAACTCAAATGCTTCCCTTCCACAAGCGACAAAAGATTCCTTAAAAGACAACTTAAGAATATTAGAAAACTACTTTTATGCAGAAGGCAAAGCAACCAACCAGAGAGCTCACTGGCAGACATGCTGCGGCTCAGACTAAGGCTCTGTTCACAGGACCAGCCAGGCTTTACACTAATACTGGTCCTTTACAGCTCTAGAACCTGATCTTAGGTGTTAAATGAGCTGGGTGTTGATGGCATTTACTTGGATCTGCTTTTAACTTCAGTGACATCCTGTGCCACCGAGAATGCTGAGCAAGACGTGCTGATGTGGATTATCCTTATTCTTTGTCCTCGACCACACGGCCGATGCCAGAGGCAGGCTGCAGAGCGGGACACATCCTTTGGTTGAGGCAGGACAGCCCATAGTGTACAAAGGAAACAATGTGGGAATGCATTTGGGTAAAGGGAGGTCTGTTAAAGAACGATTGTTACCTGCAGTTTAAAAGATTTCACTTCATGCTGAAAGGACTGCACGTAAAGGGGTGGTACCTACCTCAACTGTCTTGCAGGTCTCCTCCAGCTGTGTGACTATCCCTTGCACTCTGTCGTTGCTCCCCACCAGGACTGCAATGCCGTCGCTCAGCTCAGACTAGGCAGTAAAGAAGGGCAAGAAGGAGGGCATTAGACATCATCCCACTTCAGGGTGGCACACCTAACAGTGGGGAGCAGGGACAAATGAGCCACACCAGAGTATTAGCCCATCTTTCCACCAGAACTGCAGAAAATTGGAGCTTTACGGGCCCACAAGTTACCCGCTAGTACTTTGGCATTTGTTTCCTCTCCTAAAACGCTATGAAAACATTGACACCTTGAAACTTTTCACGGAGAAGAAACCGTGGCTTGGAAAGGAGGAAGCAGTTTGTTCTAGGAAGCTCTTTCAGATGCTTTTGTCTGAAGCACTATGTTCAACAGCTCCAAAATATTCCCTTTGGGTTATTTGAGGGAAAAGACTTTGTCTCTCGAAGGGCTGGTGTTTTTAGTGTCTGGGTTTAGCCACGCCACTGTAGTATTTCCCTGAGGACTGTAGATCTTGGCCCTGAAGAGGAGAAGAGGTGGCCCATGGACCTGGAGGGACCAGGGTCCTACAGAGCCCCTGGCATGAGGGCAGTGGGGCTGGGGTGAGAGAAGGGAGAAAAGGAGAAGGTGGAGGCTGAACCACTGGCACAAGGGAAGTCTTGAGCATGACAGGCCTTTTCCACAGGCACTTTGGGAAAGAAACCACTGGTTGCCAATCTCCACGCAAAGGGAGTGATTTGGGGCACAGATTCAGTTCAAGGAAGTTCTCCCCCTTCTCCCTCCCTTTTTTGATTGAAAAGGATGTCTGTAACCACTTTCCTAAAGTATTTTCTCATTTGTAGTTTCCACACACAGGCATCTGTGTGACAAAGTTGGAGGCTGGGACTGCAAACCTGCTCTGTCTGACTGCTTGCCCCACTGGGGCCCTCCAGAAAAATGAGCTGTTTATCTCAGGAGGATAACCCAGTGAGTCAGGTTTTAAATTAATACTGTATTAAAAATAAACAAGTCTTTTACTGGAGACAGCAAGGGCAGTGGATGTTAGGTACATCCTGTGCTGCCAACTATTGAATATTCCTGCACTCACTTGCAGGAAGAGGTTTTTCACTTAACTTTTCTTAAAATTGGGAAGCCTAAAGGCAGAAGTGCCTGACGGATAACTATTTGATTTGTAATGGTCTGTTGTCTTTCCAGTTCATGTGTTGGAAATCCCACTTGTTTTTCCGATCTAAAAGCACCAAAAAAAGAGATTAGGAACCTTGAAAGGGAGATCCTCAGCTCCACATCAAGCAGCTATCTAAAATGTTTACTCACCATACTAACAAAAACTGGGACACTGTAGTATCTTTCTGTGGATCTCTCATAAATTTATTTACCCGTGTTTCTAAACAGTTTGTACAGATTTGTGCGAGCCTTTCACACACAGGAACTGCAAAGGCACCACCAGGTCCCTCTGTAAACCCCCAGGAAGCCCCTGGGAACACTTTCCTATCGACGGTCCTGTCAGTTGCTGGGAGGACTATGAGATACAAAAAGGTATTTACCTTCTGTTGCTGGTAAACATTTGTGAGAGGAGCAACTTGACAGTCTTTGTGGGCACCAAAGACCTTGCACAAGGAGCAGGTGGGCATTTCACAGTTCAGACAATAGATATTAATTCTCTCGTCTTCATGCTCTTCGCACATTGGCTGGTCACACTTCCTTTCAGGTCTGCAAAAAAAAAAAAGTTTAAAACAAACTTAGTGCTAATGAGTTTCTGATGACAACACTTCACGTATCAGCGTGGAGTAAGGTACGTTTGTACAGCAGCATCCAAGGCTGAGCTGAATACGCAGCACAGACTAAACCCTGCCACATGGGATGACTAAATAGACAGGATACTGCTCGATGTCCTGACAACAGGATGTCATCATAGAATCGTTTTGGTTGGGAGAGACCTTTAAGATTATCAAGTCCACTCGTTCCCCCAGCACTGCCAGGTCACCACCGAACCATGTCCCTCAGCACCACATCTCCACGGCCTGGAAACCCCTCCAGGGATGGGGACTCCACCACTGCCCTGCCCAGCCTGGGACTGCCCTTGGCAACCCCTGCGGGGAAGAAAATATATGATGAGAATATAGTAAGATGATTTCACAAGGGGATCGCAGCTGGGAGCGTGACTGAATACTCGCTCATATTTAAAAATGTAAATAACCTCACTTAGGACTGATCTCAGACTACTCGTGTACTTTAATTAGCACCTAACATCTGTCTGAAACATGAAACATGTAATTTCTTTGGGGTTCATCATGCAAAATGCTGGGCACTTGGCCTTAACGCAGCAAAGCTCTTACACAGAGGACTACTTTGAAGCAAGAGCTGTAGGTACTGACGGATCTTTATGATCTTAATTCTGTGTCTCTGCTGATGAGCTTTGTGAGGCCCAGGTCAGGACTGTCAGTGTCAGCCTGGGTCCTTACAGCCTTTACACCAGGCCAGCAACCAAAACAAAGTTTCACACAAATTAACTATAGCTGGGTGGCTCGTGTCTAGCTTGTACAACTTTTAAACCAGAGCTAGATAAGATTATATTACAGTAGAGTTTTGCCATAGAGTTTGGAAGGGTGGACAGGGCATTTATTGTTTTAATGGCAAAGTACTGGTTTTCTCTTCTGAAGGGAATGGAATGTGATTATTAAATGAGTTTTAAAAAAGATCGAGCAACAAGGAAAGTGTCTCATGCATTCATCTTTTTTAATTAATTTCTAGAGTGCACTGGAATTTAAAGGGTTCATAAGGAAAATCTGTCATCCGTGGTGCAACACAATATACCAGAATAAAACAAGATGGGCACTTCTGAGGCAGGCCCCTGTTATTTGGGTCAGATTCCCAGCGTAACACACCCAGCGGGTCAAATCCAGCCCCACTTCAATGCTTGTCACGAGAGGTGTGTCTCCACTGCCAAAAATGCCTTACGCTGTTACTGCAAACAGCCCCGAACAGGTTCGCTTGGTTCCAGTGGGACAGCACAGGCTAAAGCCATGGCAGCTCCTGCTCTCGCTCCCACGGCAGCCTGAGGAACCTTTGGATCAGGGAGATAAGCAGCTGAGGCCTACAACGTGTCAAATAGTTTAGATAATGCTGCTATGCGTTGCCACTGCTCCGGAACCCTGACGATAGCTTTCATCCTAAGGACACGCATGAAGGTTAAAGGAGTGCCTTAACAGAGTAACGGAATAAATCTTCTGAACAAATATCTAAACAAACGTATGTCCATACCTGCAATTTTTTTTCTATTCTCCCTGTTTATTCATCGCGTGTTTTACTTTCATGGCATGAAAAAAAAAATCTACTAAGTCTCTTTCATTTCTAGTTAATTGAATCCTGTTCCAGCTGTCCATGAACTACATGGGAAAAGGAGTTGCACTTTTTTATTCTTGAAGTAAAATACAACTACGAGCTGAAAGGAAAACCAAACCCACGAAAGACACGAGGCCACACATGTCCAGCTCATTTGGTCAAAAGCAAAGTCCACCACCATAGCTCTGCTGATTCAATTCCTCCAAGATTTCCCTGAGTAAAATAATATTTGGGTATCAATGACACACACAAGGGTAGCTGACCTTCCCTTGGCACTAAGCACAAAGGGCAGCAGAAAGGACAATTTTAAGCCAACTTCGTGCTCACCAACACTTTGGAGCTCCAACCAGGATTCAAACAGCCAAAAATAGCTAAAGTCACCACTGGGCTCTGAAACTCTCTGCTGGTGACTGTCCTCCTCTGCTGGAGGAGGGCAGAGGTGCCCCAAGCCACCCCAGGCACTGGTGTCCTCCTGCTCCAGCAATACCACCTTGCTGTCCCTGTGAAACTCAGCTCCTTGTTGGGGTGGGATGGGAAGAGGCTGGCAGGGAGCACAGCCAGGATTACACCTTCCTTCTGGCGCAGAAAACACCGCGCCATACAAAACCGGCCCTATGGACCCACGGTGGTGACACAAGGCAGCTCCACGGGGTGAGAGCTGCTCGACTAAGCTCCCTACAGTGGTAGCATGCTTCCAACCCAGCCCTGGGAAAGAGATGAGAAGACAAAACTTTTCTGTTGCTGGATCCATTACACATCTAATGCAGGCAACTAACGCTCAGGAGTAATCTTGCTTTTTAGGAGGAACCCACTCCTCTGCCCTGAGGTCCTCATTCTTGTGCACAGCCACACAGCACTGACAGATATCCCTTCTGGCCACTCCTTTTTTTAATGGAGTCCTAAACAAGACTTGATTTCGTGAGTTCTCATCCCAAGATGACAGGAATGGAGATTTTTTTCTTTTTTAATTGAGTTTTGATTTGACATTATGATGCAGGGTATCTTAGAATCATACAATCATAGGACCAGTTTGGTTGGAAAAGACCTTCAAGATCAGGTCCAACCGTTAACCCAGCACTGCCAGGTCATCACTAAGAAGAGCCGACATTTCTTTCCCTTCTTTAGCATGAGAACACACAGGTTAGAGACAAATAAGATCTTTCTGAACTGTTTTTAAAATAAACTATGTGAAGCTAGCTACTTTTCCTTTATTGACGTGAGTAGCCATGCTGACCTCAAGGGCTCTGCTTGCACGGGTGAGTGTTGCTCACGCAGACAAGCACAGCATAAACCTCTGCTATTAGCAGGAAGCCAGCATCAACCTGGGTAGGGTTGCCTGTGCTCAGCGAGAGCTGACCGCACCGCCCAGCAGACAGGCAGGCATGGCAGCACAGGGTCTTCTTCCACATTTCCAAGAGAGAAAACAACTAAATCAACCTCACGTGCACCAAATGGAAAGACCAAAGGCCGCCAGTCTCCTGAGCAACGTTTGCTCTTGTGGCAAACCTCCTCTGAAGGGCACGCATTCACTCGTTACCTTGTGGACTCCTGCTTGTAGATGTCGATGATGTTCTCCACCAGCAGGTTCCGCTGCAGCCCGTAGACGCCGTGCCGGTCGAGGACCACTTCATGCCGGCAGGAAGGACAGCGAAAGCGGCCTCCCGACGCCATGGTTGTGCCTCCTCTGGTCGGCAGGTAAGGGTTGGAGGCCTGCTCTTGCCAAAGAGCACAAGGAGAGGTGAGTAAGGCCACGCAAAATCATGAAGGCCCTTTCAAAAGCATCGGGGCAAAACCGTGCTTGTAGGAAACCCTGTCAATACGCCCAAGGAGAGGCTGGCCCCCACCAGCCAGCCCCAGGAGAGCACCCAGCCACTGCAGGGTGCAGGGCTGGTTCCTCAACTCACACACACGGCCACGTCCCCACAGTTAACAGGTGACACTTTAATCTGCTGTGAGCTCAGCCCTGGCCCTCAGGGACACTCAACTTCTGCTTTAAATCACTCCCTCTTGCCATCTTACCAACCATTAAAAGCAATCAATCAAAATATGTTTAAAAATTCTGCTTTCCCATTCATTTCAGCCAGTGCTGCTCGGGAAGCAGAGCTTTCTGTGGGACATGTGTGGCAGCGCTGGGTTCACAGCTGGACTCAACCTTAAAGGTCTCTTCCAACCAAAACCGTTCTATGATTCTAAGAAACTGTGGTGAACCAACCACATGATTTTTCTGCCTTATTAAACCTACCTGGAAACCTACCTGGAAAATGTCGCTGGCGCATTTCCGACAGAGGTTGTGCTGGCAGGGTAGGATGACCACAGGCTTGGTGAACATCTCCAAGCAGATGGGGCAAATCAGCTGTTTCTCCAGGTTATCCATGGTTTGCTGCTCTTTGGAGAGGGACTTGTAGTTCACGGAGGTGCTCATCCCTAGCTTTTCCAGGGGCATACGCTCAGGATCACGGCTTCGTGGAGGGGTTTCCAGGTTGATTTCCCTTGAAGTAAGCCCAAGGCTGTGCTGCGCTCAGAGGCTCTCTCGGCTGCTCTGGCTGGAGGACATTGTTTAAACGAGGGGCTGAAGGCAGCCGGGGCTGTTTTTAGCAGCGCAGCGTCACAAGATGCCATCCTGCCGTGCCCATATAAGCGCGTGAGAGGAGGACTGGCTGGGACAGGTGACGGCTGGTGGGGGGACGGGGGGGTGGCCGGCGGGGCCCTGGCTCTCCTCACTCGCACATGATGGCCTTCAGCCCTTGAGGAGGAGGGCAAGCGATAAGAAAACATGATCCAGTCCCTGTCTTATCTCTTGCACGGCGGCAGAGAGCGCAGGGCTGCCCCAGTCCGCCCGGTGCACGCTGCAGCCCCCTAAGTGCTCTGTTCCGAGCAAGCAGCCGTGGCCGCGGGATGCAGGATGTAACTCTGCTCCTGTGTTTCGGCTGGCTCCAGGATCTTGCCTTTCCAAGGTGTGAAGCACATGTGGTGGCTGGAGAAGACAATAAGAGCAATGGCTGTGCTGGAGCTCAGACACTTCCCCGAAACATGGCATACACATGTTACCATCTGGAAAAACAGTTTTTAAAAGCTGTCTGCCTATAACTGTGCTTAAGTTTCTTCCAGTATGATTTTTTTTTGGGTTGGTTTTAGGAGCTGTAATTATCTAACACAACTATTCAAGCCATTAATGCCACAACATCTTAAATCTGCACCAAAACCATCATTTGAATTTCCTGATGAGACAGAGACATAAGAAATACAATCTGAAAAGCTTTAAGTTGTACTGCTAGAGAACAGGTGCTAATTGTACATATGCTCTCTCCGCGTAGTTTAATTTGAACACATTTTGGTTTTGGGCATTACTGTGTTTGTATCTGTTTATTAGACACCGATAGCCCTCTCAGCTTGGCACTTGTTCCAGAGTTATTTTTAAAATGACAATTTCCCAGATAATTTGTGGCATGTGATGTCTGATCTTAAGGGAAAGCCATCTGTGCTTCTACTTGCCAATAATTTATCACACAACTGTACAAGCAATAAATACCTCGCCCTCAAACTGTATAAAATCACTTTGCCTCTCTACTGTACATGTCACCAGAATATTGTCTTCTCTTTTCCTGAATAACCACAATACTTGCTCTGGTAAGTGTCTTGTAGAAAGCTCTCATGTTTATTCTCCCTTACGACTGCATAGGGCTTGCATCTGAAATGTGCTGTCGAGTGGCTAAGTGAGTCCCCACATGTCCCAGGGCAGACCCCGACTCCAAAGCAGGGCCCTTTATCTGCCTGCAAATCAGTCTGGAAACGCTGCACTTCAGGGAAATACGAAAAATGAAGGTTTTCACTGATTCCTGCATGCAAATGAATGCTATTCACTGCATGCAAGGGCAATAAATCGCATTAAATCAACTGTATTATTGGCTATTCTACTTTCAATGCCTCGCATATTGTTTGTTTGGGTGAAATGCTGAACCAGCTTGCAGCCCGCCCAGCTGGAATTGTCCCTGCACGAACAGACAGCTGTCAGCAGTCCCACAAAACCAAACAGATTTTTCTGAAATCTTGCACTCGGGAGAAATCAGTGACAGCTTAGTTAAAGCCATTTGAAATCACACCTTTGCTTCAGCTGCCTGGCGCAGACCAGAGCCTGGAGCCGAGCGGGAGAAGCTGCTCCAGCAGCTGAGCTGCAGACAGCTGGGGCTTTGGCAGGGGAGCCTGCAGCCAGAAGATATTTCTCAGGAAGCTGGGGACTCTGTGGTGGGGTCAGAGGGGACTCTGTGTCTGGAGGAATTTGAACACCTCATTCCTACCCTCCTCACTCTGAGTCAGCTGCCCCTGAAACCTGCTTCAAAAAGGGGCTTTGAGTTAGATGAGGAAAGCCATCCTTGCCTGGCAAGGCAGGCGCTCCGCCTCGCTGCGCGGCAGCAACAGGGACATTCTAGGAGGAAGGACATGGAGGGGCTGAGCGTGGCCAGAGAAGGGCAAGGAAGCTGGGGAAGGGTCTAGAGCAGGAGTGTGGTGAGGAGCGGCTGAGGGTGTTGACACTGGATAAAGGGAGGCTCAGCGGAGACCTTCTTGCTCTTGAAAACTCCGTGAAAGGAGAGTTGTACCTATGGCAGCCCACAAAAGCCTTCTGTTAGCAGGCACAGCGTGACACCTGATGCATCTGCAGAGGACACCTGATGGCAGCAAGGCGAGGGACAGTCTGCTGCTGGCTTTCTCCTCTGTGGGCTGAAGCACGCTAACACGGAGCTGATAACAAACAGCACGACCACAAAAATGGTGCCGACAAAACAAAGAGAAACCCACCTCCTGCAGCCAGGCCCAAGCCGAAATATTCTTCTGACAGGAATGTGTAGTTCAAGTACATAAAAAAATAGTACAAATTTCTCTGTCAAAGTATTATGACCCACAGCAGCGATCTCTAGGAAAAGAAACATAGCGGCTTGGCTGCAAAGGCTGGGTGAGAAGTGCCAGGAAAGCCACGTGCTGTCCAACCGTGCTACAACGAGGAAGAAGAGAAGAGCAAAGTCCAGGAGGCTGCGGAGCCATGAGATGGTCCTGTAGCCAGGCTTCAGCAGTGATTGCTTAGGCTGGACAGGAAAGGACCTGCACTGAGGAAGGGCCTGGAACTCTCCTGTCTGTCCTTGGCAGCCCGGCCACCCTCCTCTTCCTCCCCTTCCACGCCCCAAAGTGAAGACCACCAGTACACACAGCTGTCCACCTCCAAAGAGTCCCCAAGCCGTCTCTCAAGTGGCCAACAAATGGCAAGAGGACCTGCTTTAATCTCACTCCTGGACAGAAACCCTGGATGTCTGCTGGCCATCACCAAGTAGGAAATACAATTTTTGAAATGAAAATTTTTGCAGTATCGCTTCCCCAGGAGCGTCACCTGGCTTTGCTGACAACCAGGACACTAGTTCTTAGAGCTCCACTCGCTTTCACAGTCGTTACTTCCAGCTCCTCTATTTTTGCAGCTTGAGGGCCGTGGACTGGCAGCTGGAAGGCTGGCTGCAAAGCAGCGGGTTTAGGAGAGGGATTTGGAGGAGGAAGGAGAGTTTGAGTGCTGTCCAGGTTCAGGTTTCAATGGCATAATGACATCCCTGGGTTTTGCGTTCACAGAATTCCCCTCTGCAACCTCTTATCTTGTACCAGCGCTGTGAAGCCCTCGTGCGTCAGTCACAGAAAATCTGCCCGAGAAAAGCATTCTTTTGCCAGAGGATAACTCCTATGTGACTTACCTCCTGACCACCCTGCTAACTGTGCTTGTTATTTGGACTGAAAATATTTGCATTTTTAGCCAAGCATCCCCTGGGGAAGGTATGGAGGAGGCTCCTCACCCACCTCCCCTTCCGCCTGTGCCTGTTGACCTTGCAGGAGTCTCTCGGCAGCTGACGGCGAGCAGCAACATCTGGCACAGTGCAGGAACTCAACTTTCACTGGCATTTGGAACAGCTTAGGAAGCCAACGAGCCAGCTGTAAGATGAAGCTCTCCTACCTACGCACGTGCAAACTGCAAACGGTGTCTTGCATTTCATGATTTTATCGTGATCGCTCCACACCCCACAATAAATACCAAAACTACCCTTGGACATGATGCAATTTGCACAGCCAAAGAAACAGGGTGACCCTGAACAGCGACTAACACAAGGTGCTTATCTTCCCTGCAATTATCTCTGCTCTCTAAAGTCTTCAAAATCAGCGAGCCCGAAAAGGCAGTACTGTGGAACAAACATGAGATGGGCATTTCAGCATCTCCCCAAGCCACACACAACCTTACAAGCCAGTGGTTTACAAGCCAGGGCACCACTAACCCCTGGCCCTCAGCACCACATCTCCACGGCTTGGAAACCCCTCCAGGGATGGGGACTCCACCGCTGCCCTGCCCAGCCTGGCACAGCCCTTGACAATGCCTTCAGGGAAGAAGAAAACTATGTCCAAAGCACTGCGTGGAGGAAGGGCTGCATGCGGGGCAGAAAGATCACCACACTACCGCCTACCTAAAAATAGGTCCTGTCCAGGGCTAGGGACAAGTTTCACAGATAACAGGCACAGGCTTGCTTTTCCACACCCCCAGATATGCCCTGCAGTGAGAGTGAGGCATGAAGGAAGAAGGGATATAAATAAAACAAAACCAGTTAGAAAGATGGGAGAATGCACCAGATAGAAAAATGGGAGAATCCCACTTCCTCCTGCAGAGTGAGTGACCAAGTGCTTTACTATTTTAACACCATCCTTCACTTCTCAAATGCAGGCCTGACCCTTTCCCCTCTACTTTGCAAGCACAGCATCCCATGGGACATAAACCATCACTACGCGTCTTCCCAAATAGCAGGGAGGAAGGGATGACAGCTCCTCGCCGAGTTCCTGCATTTTATGGAATAACACGGGTGTTTAGTGCCGGGTGAGCAGCAGAGGAGCCCTTTAAAGCCCACTGCTGCAACCCTTGTCCCATCCTTAGGAAAGGAGAGTGATGTTCAACAGAGAAGCGACTTGCATGTCACTGCGCAGATCCAGCCCAGGCTTCCCAGCTGGTGTCAACTCATCACTTTGCAGAGATACAGCCCTGTCCCCGTGTCAGGTTTCTCCCCAGCCTTGGTGTGCTCAACACAAGCCCCCCTTGATACTATTTTGGCATGCTCCCTCCATAGCTCAGCTGGCAGGGCAGAGGAGCACAGGTATTTTTCTTCTCGAGGACAACGCTGAGGTCTGTAGTTCAAAGAGACTGGGTTTGAGGTTATACTCAGCACACGACTTTGCAGCATGTCAGAGACCTGCTGGTCCCCCCATCTTGGGGGTCATTCCTCCAGGACAGAACAGAGACTCAGTGCTGGAAGATGAAGCTGAACGTTATGGTCTGACAGCTGAACAGGACTACCCTGTGCAGTGGCAGGAAGGTTTTCACACAGCGAGGTGTTACCCAAACTGGCCAAGCACCTGCTTCGCAAGTGACCAGTGACAGAGGGGGTGTCTCTGTCCTTTAGCTTTTTCTTCAAACTCTCCTGTTTCCTTAACCATGTTCTTTAGCCCCGTAAATGCTCATTAGGCATACAGCAAACCCAATATGACTGTTCATTTCTGAATGCCAATGCCTTTTTCTTCTATTTTGAAAGATTAGAAAAGCAAGTTTGCCTTTTGGCCATTTCACAACCCATTTTCCACTCCCTCACGTGAGAAAGAGCTGCAGGTGTCTGGAAAGACAACCACAGCTGGACACACCTTCACAGCAGGCAGGAGTTAAATGAAGACACGTTAAGCTACGATCAGGGATGCCATCCCCTGTGACATTGTGTTCATGCAGCACTCTGTTGGATTAACGTCCTTTTGAATTACCACGTCAGGAAGCATCTCAAGCACGTGCTTTTCCACACGCAGTGTTGCGTTCCCCTCTCCCATCAGGCTGCTCCCCAGGAGAGAGTCTTTCTGATTCCGGCTGAGTTCAGGGAATGCAAAGGAACACCAGGCAAATGGCAAGTTTTGCCCATGACCTTGCCACGGAAAGGGCAGCTTAGCAGTAAGATCTGTTCTTTGCCTGGGCTGCCCGAGGATACACATCCCTTTCGCCATGAAGCCCTACCAGCCTGCAGCCAGGGTTAGGCAATACCTACAGGTAGTTCACAGCAGCAAACTGCATCATCGGCAACTGCTACTGGGCTGCATCCCCAGCAGCGTGGGCAGCAGGGCAGGGAGGGGATCCTGCCCCTCTGCTGCGCTCTGGGAGACCCCCCTGCAGTGCTGGGGCAGCTCTGGAGTCCTCAGCACAGCAGAGACATGGACCTGCTGGAGCGGGGCCACAGGAGGCCCCAGCAATGATGGGAGGGCTGGAATCTCTGCTGGGAGGCCAGGCTGGGAGAGTTGGGCTTGTTCAGCCTGGAGAAGACCGAGACAGGATCTGATCAGTATCTCAAGAGCGGGTGCCAGGAGGACAGGGCCAGACTCTTGTCAGTGGTGCCCAGCGACAAGACAAAGGGCAACGGGAACAAACTAGAACCCAGGAGGTTCCATGTGAATAGGAGGAGAAAATTCTTTGCTGTGAGGGTGGCAGAGCCCGGCCCAGGCTGCCCAGAGAGGTTGTGGAGTCTCCTTCTCTGGAGAGATTCCAAACATGCCTGGACACGATCCTGGGCCCCCTGCTCTGGGTGAGCTGCTGGAGCAGGGGGTTGGACGAGGTGATCTCCAGAGGTCCCTTCCCACCCCCACCACGCTGGGATTCTACAATTCACCCTCTCCCTGAAAGAGGAAGTCCCATCAATCAAAACGCAGACTCCGCTTGCGCAGGCAGAAACTGCTCCCCTCGCTCCTGATCCCAGCACAGCTTGAAGCAAGACATCCCCTCCAGAACAAGGCTGAGCAGGTGCACACGCTTTGCCACCTGCCCACCAGAATGACAGCAAAGAAGGGATACTTACATTATTACAGGGGAAAAAAAAAAAAAAAAAAAAGAGAGAAAGAAAAAGAAAATGGTGGCAGCCAGGCCTGGAGCCGGTACCTTCCCTAGGACAGCACTCTGGCTTAGCACTCGAGCCAAGGTATTGTTAGCTGGCCAGGTAACGCTAAGGGAATGAAATCATTCTTATTTTTTCCAACAGGAAAGGCCAGCGTTTCTCCTGGATAGGGAAGAATTAGGAGGAGCTCCACGGTAATGTGGTGGACCTCTCTGAAAAGAATGACTTTGGGTTTTTAGGAGGAAATTAGACCTGAGAGGTGCTTTGTTCCCCCATGAGGAAATACTTCTTGGTCAATGCAGCCTGAGGCTAAGGTGTGGAGAGAGACATGCTCTCTGCTCCTTGCTGTGTCAGGAGAGCCTGCGGCAAAATGCCTGGATATGCGGGAATGGCCTTGCTGATTTAATCTTCAAAGCCAGTAAATGAAGCCTGGTTTTCTCTTATTTCTCCACCTACCTCTTTTATAAGTTTATCTATCTTGGCAGCTGTTGAGTAAATGTTTTTATTTGCTTTTTGTCTTAACCTGTCTTGAATTAACTCTGATTTCAGTGTAATTGGATACTAATGACTTGTTCCTTGCCAAAGGATGTGGTAAATCTCCACGTCAAGCTTGAGGCACCTTACAAGCACTCTGGGTTGCCAGCTTGTTCTCCATAATATCCAAAGCATTAGCAAATGTGCTTTCTTTCAGCTGCAGGCCCCTCCTGGACAGGCAATAGCCAGGAGGGGAGTGCTGTGCTCTAGAGATGTATCACTCCTTCCCACTTCCAATTCTTACCTGTATTCACTCCCTCCAGGGGCCTGAATTCCCAGCTCTGGCTCCAGCTTCCTCCCGGCACGAGGATGGTTCCCTGCTTGGCCGAGTTTCGCCTCAAATCATTGTTCTTGGCTGCAGCTTCTCCTGGGTTTGAGCAGGGCCCGTCTCAGGGGGCCTGCTTTCTGCAGGGCCCACAGGGCAGCCGGCCTTGCCTGCAGGATGGGCCCCGTCAGCCCAAATGGAGAGGCCCTGGTTGCTCTGGACGACAGGACAGGAGGAAACGCGATTCCTTTAGGAGCGTTTGGAAATCTGAGAAGACATCATTCCATATCATCCTTCACCCCCTCGCTTATCAGAAACAGCGTGGCCAGCAGGGTGAGGGCAGCGATCATCCCCCTGCGCTCAGCACCGGGCAGCCGCCCCTCAAACCCCAGGCTCAGCCTTAGGCCTCTCACTCCAGGAGGGACACTGAGGAGCAGAAGCGGGTCCAGAGAAGGGCAACAAGAAGCGTGCAGAGCACCGGTCCCCTTCGCGCAGGCCGGAGGAGAGCGCGCACCGACCGCGGTGGGGCCAAAAGGCTCCAAACTCCCGGAGGCGGGAGAGGAAAAAAGGAAACGGCGCCTCCTTCGAGCCGGAATCGAACCAGCGACCTAAGGATCCCCGCGGGCGGCGCCTCTACAGTCCTCCGCTCTACCAGCTGAGCTATCGAAGG